>CAOLHI010001718.1:0-339677 GCA_948474755.1 Ctenosaura bakeri | reverse complement strand
GCTAGCCGTTATTTGTACTTCTCCGTAGGCCAATGGTTTTATTGGCAAGAAGGGGGATGGTTAGAGAGAGCCAGTGTGGTATAGTGATTTGAACATTGGAGTTCAAACTCTGGAGACCAGTGTTCAATTCCCTGCTTGCACATGGAAACCCACTGTGTGATCTTGGGCACACTACACACTCACAGCTCCCAGACTACCCTGTGATATGTTTACCTTGGGTTACCGTAGGTCAGAAACGACTTGTTGTGTGAAGTCACACAACAACAACACAGGGGGATGGGTCCCACCTAGCTGACATGTATATCATGTAGATGTAGCTTGTACAAGAAGTTGGACTGAGACTCAAAGCATATCTGTGCTATATGCTTTTATCAGTTTGAGAGCATCTTAGTTATCATGGCATCACTTTAAGAAATCCCAGGATCTGTAGTTTGGCACAATTTAAACCCTTAGTTTATTTAGTTTAATCCACAACCCTTCTTTTCTTCTTTTCTGAGGCTGCCCTGGTGCTTTTGAAGTACCTCACTAAACTACAAGCCCCAGAATTCCTGGGTGATTAAAGGAGTCTGAAACTGGTATAGCTGAGTCATTACTAATGTAAATCTTATTGATATAAATTGGTCCAATTTAATTAAGTCCAGATCAAACCTGGCCGATGCAAACACAGATTATTTGCCCTTCCTGATGCACTGTCACCATACTTTTCTGTGCTTGAAAAAAAAAGTCTCTAAATAATTATAAATGTGCATGTGCATGCATGCACACATATGCCTTCAAGTCACTCCTTAACTTATGACAACCCCATGAATTTGAAGGGGTTTTCTTAGGCAAGGAATACTCAGAGGTGCTTTTGTCAGTTTTTTCCTCTAAAATACAGCCTACGGTACCTGGCATTCATTGGTGGTCTCCCATCAAAGTACGAACCAGGGTTGACCCTGCTTAGTGTCCAAGAGCAGACAGGATCTGTGCCTTTGGAGTATTTAGTACAAATAGTACATCATGCCAATTTGCTGGAGCCCCGGCCTGTAGACTTTGTGCTATTCTGTTGTCTCGTTTATGAAACTGATGTTTAATACAGTCTGTCCTTTCCTTTTAGTAATGTCCATTTTGTAGAATCAATTAATCTACGTGTCTCCCTCTTAACTTCCTACCCTCGTCAGTCTAGTAACTGCAGTATGAACACTGCTAAACAAACAGTGGAATAACTATGGTGCTAGGTGACTTTGGTTCTGTTTTGACCTGTCAGCATTGAGATCTGTTTGGTGAAAATCTGCTGTGTGTTAACAGGTAGCTGTTCAAACACAGATGCTGCCTGTGTCAAGGGGTTTCTTTCTCTTCCCCCCACCCTTTTGTGTCTAAGACAGCAGAGGCAAATATTGATTCTCTATTGAGCTCCAAGAGGAAGGCTTTAGTAGTACAATGACTTGAGGTGGAGGCTGAGAAGGGTCCCCGAGCTCAGGAATTTAGGATACAAGAAGCTCTTATTTGCTGAGCAGGCAGTGCTTGAATTGACACTAATCCCTTTGGGCAAGGTGGCCATGGAGCTTTCATTTTAGCCATTTTCTAATTAAAAGTGTTTACAGATAAGAGCTTTTGTTTATCTGACATTAATTACAGAGACCTTTCATGACAAGCAAGACATTTCTTGTCATTCTTTCACTAGCCTTAGCAGTCTTCTCCAAGATCCACTATTATTATATCTCAGATCAACAAATTAAATAAGAATCACACCAGTGGAGGCCTGCCAGAAAACCATGGTCAGATTTCTTCCACAAGTATTTATACTTGTTGTTGTTGTTGTTGCTGATGCTGCTTTTGTTGTGTGCCTTCAAGTTGTTTCTGAGTTATGGTGTCCCTAAGGTGAACTTATCATGTGGTTTTCTTGGCAAGATTTGTTCAGAGAGGAGTTGCCTTTGTTTTCTTCTGAGGCTGAGAGAGTGTGACTTGCCAAAGGTCACCCATGGGGTTTAGATATCTGAGTGGAGACTTGAACCCTGGTCTCCCAGAGTCCTAGGCTAGCACACAGGTACCACTACAGCACACTGGCTCTGTTTGTTGCTGTTTTGTGGTTTCAAGTTGATTCCAGCATATAGCAAGCTATCATAGGGTTTTCTTTGCAAGAATTACGCAAAGGATGTCATGGCTTTCCCCTAAGACTGAGAGAGTGTCACTTGCCCATGATCACCCAGAGGTTTCCATGGATGACCAAGGATTTGAACCCAGGACTTCTAGAGTCCTAGACCAGCACTCAAATCACTATACCACATACACTACATGTACACTGCCCTTTTTCAAATCCCACATACCAAGAGATAGAGATAGCTGTGTTATTCTGTTTCATCATAACAAAACATAAAGAAATCCAGAGCATCTTTGAGACTGTTTTATGCTAGCATGGGCTTTTGTGGATATCAGTCCACTTGTTCGTCTGAAAAAGTGTATTGATATGCATGCAACACCAATACATCTCTAAGGTACTACTGGATTCCTACATACCTACATATGGTCTCTCACACATATTGAGTCACACCTAATTCCACGTATGAACTCACAAATCACTCACACGAAGGTGCTTAGTCACCCTGTGGGGTTCCAAACTCAGGTATGCAGCAAATGACTGGGTAGGTTGCATGAAATGGTTGTTAGCAAAGCACGTATGCTATGGAATTATACCTTTAAATTAGTTCAAAATGGATGATAGATTTTAAAATGTATGTTATGTAAACGATATCAAGGTGACATATTATTTTGTTCAGGGCCATCCCTACCATTAGGTTGAGTGAGGCAATGGCCTCTGGTAAGAGATGCATCCCCATTGCTCCGAGAACAAAGCTGTGTGACCCAGACATCTTTTCCTGAAACCTTTACACAAGCCTGCTCCCCTTGGTGGAAGAAATAATCATATTCCTAGTGCTGGAGTAAGGTTCAAGTGTCAGTCTAGTCAACTTGTTTATATGGAGTGGAGGGATAGCCACTTGCCCCTTGCTTGAGGAGCAAAATACCTTGAGTTAGTCCTATTTCTGTAGCTGTTGTTCTGTCTGGAGTTAAACTTTAACCAAACAAAAGGTCATAGAGCAGTTCAAATATAGCATTTAACTTCACTTATGAAGAACCTAATGTAAGTCAGTTCAACAGGCCACAAGAGGTTGGCTTATCAGAGTTGGACTCCCACATACACTCCACTGCCACTTCCCTGCCCTTTTCCTCCCTGTCTGTTGTATTAGCAATGACAGCAGAAGCACTCCTAAGATCTCTGGGACAGTTTCTGTTTTCAGTGCTTTGCTCTGAGGAAAGAGTCCTTCCTCAAGGGAAGGAGCACTGGAGGAAGTAGTCCTGGAGACCATTTGTGTCACTATGCTACAAAAACTCTTCAAAAGATTCAAAGTTTACTGATGGAAACAGGTTGTAGCAAGGCAAAAGTGGGGCACTTTACTCACAAAGCTACACTCTGAGGAGGGACTCTTTCCTGAGACCAAGGCATGGATGCTTTGGATATCCCTTTAAAACCAATAACAAGTCGACTAGAACAGCAAATACTGCCATTGTCTATGATTGCAGTGGTGAATGGAAGTTGTATTCCAACAGATGTGAAGAGCAGGGGTGGTGGAAGGGAAGAATGAGTGCTCTACAGCCAGGAAGGGAGACATTATCAGAGTTCCTGCAATGTAATCAAAAACCAGGAGCCATATCAGCCCCTTATTGTGCCATCTACATGTTTGGGAGGTTATTTTTGTATTGCAAAAGTATGGGTTGTACGAGCTCTGGCTTGCCTTAGGTGTAACAGTGTCAGTGAATTATATAGAGTTTATGCAAGTCTAGCCGCACTGTGTGATTTGAAGCTGAACCTCAATTTTAAATATCCATTTTGGCACTGTTCCTTAGCTTTACTGTGTCTCAGATCTAGGGGGTTTGTTTCAGACATTACCTTTGCTGTGAATTTGCATGGGATTTTATTATGGAGTTTTGTAATTCCCCTGGGATCCCCTGGTAGTAGCTGTGCTCTGGCTGGTGCCCCCATCTGCAATATATATGGCTCTGAATAACAGTTCCGTGCCAAATTATACATAAGGGAAATCTTTTAGCTTTAGTTTTTATATTATAAATTATTGAATGCAACACAGGAATTGGCCATGCAGTCCTTCTAAAAATACTTACTTCTGTCATGCCTATAGGAAGCTTCAAATGGTTTATTTCAAGGGACCTGGGAGATTAATTTCCATTAAAGACGTAATTTCCCTTAAAAAATACTAATAATTTAAATCTCTTCTTTTAAAAAAATAACTTAAAATGAGATTCTTCAGAGCTAAGACCCATGCGATCTGAAAAAATGTGCACTACCTTTAAATATAAAATACAAAATGAAATGAATGAAAGGAGACTTTAGTTTATTTGTTTCCAGAAAGTTCTTCCTATGTAATGCATCAGACCTATTGATATATTACCTCAAAGTAAAGATAGTTGAACCAGATTTTTATTGCAAGTCCATAGGGCATACATAATATGCCAATATTACCTTAAATCTTGCCAAGTTTTTCTCCTCAGAACCTGCAGAACCTTGAAAATGAGGAACAATTTGATCAGTTTGTATTTCAATGCCAGTTTGCCTGCAGCCTCCACAAAATGAAGCAGGAAGGGGCTCCTGGCTGGTTGGTCAACAGTTCTCTTATATAGCATCTTGGCTGCTTCCCCGTTGCCTTAGTGTTGCCAAGCTTTGAATATTTCCATGCACTGTTCCTATTCCGGGAGCTTGGTCTATAGTAAGAAGGAAGGTTATGATGAATCGATGTGTTTTTTCCCCCTGGTGTGAGGTATTTCTTATATTTAAAAAACAGTATGTCTTTCACCTCTGATATTGGAATTTTGTGTCCAAAAAGTGTAGTGTTTCAAAAATGTTTTGTAGAAACATACTGCATCTTGGAAACCTATAGTTGTTGAGTGTAAACAGCCATAGCTAATTTCCCTCCACTATCAAAAGTGTAAGATACCCTATTTGCTGGTGAAAAATACTGTTTGAAAATGGGATGCATCTTATATACTGGTGCATCTTACATACCAGTAAATAGTATTTGACAATGTATAAATGGGGTGTATCTTATACACCAATTCATCTTATACACTGGCAAATACAGTGCAAGGACACAGGAGGGGTGGCTCCCAGGCTATGGAATCTTTTGCCCCATGATTCTAGCTCCCACTACATTGGGTGTGTTTAGACAGCAGGCTAAACTTGTTCTCTTTTGACACATCCATGATTAGTGTGCTCTCTGCATTCTGCTTTCTCATTATTTCTCATTGTTTTTTCTGTATTTGGGCTGCTTAAGCTGCCTGTTTATCACTTCTCATTTCATTTTACTGTTTCGTTATGTTCTTATGGTTAGACATCCTGAAAGAGTTACTGGAAATGGAAGAACTAGGATGAGCACTATGGCTGGAATTCACTGTTGCAGTCATAGGTGTGTAACCTAGATTAAGCATTTGTATTGGATTTGAACCCGTATACAAATTTGTACTCACTATTGTGGCACTATTGCCACCATCATAGCAGCTGCTACAGATGACAGAAGTCTGTTCTCATAGTGATCAGACTGCAGTATACTGAAGTTTCCATCCGGATCCTGCCAGTGATCTCCAGTGTGAGGAGTAACTGTGACAAGGTTCCGGCTTCTGATTGTTGCCCCAGTGATTGGTGCTGGGAGGGGGCTGGAAGCATCAGTATGCTATGCTTTGATCAGTAAGAGAGCAGACCTCAATTGCTTGCAGTGGCTCCTGCCCAGTGAAACAGGATTGGAAGGGTCAGGCCAAGAGACACTACTTAATTAAATACATCCAAGTAGCTGATTTAGGATTTCAGACAAGATTTTATTTATATAGAAATAAAATTTAATACAATAAATAAAATAAAAATAATAATTCTTTATATAGCGTGGCATATAGGAATTGTTTACAATAATTATTATATATGGTAACGATGTTTAAAAGTGCAAAACTAGTGGAGATGCATTGTGTCCCTCCCAATTTCCTAAACAGTACATTATTTAAATATTTTTAATAAGTATTTATAATTTACTTGTGCTTAAAAGTTTCAAAGCAATATGTGACAACCTGAGTTTGGATTCTCTTCTTTAACTTCATAAAGTAAAATATCATTAAAAAACTGAAGTCTCTTAAGCACTTCTTATTTGGCCACTGCCTAACCCAATGTTGTTGTGTTGTCATTTGCTTTCTACTCATTTCTGACTATGGCAAACCTAAAACAAGCCTATTGCAGGGTTTTTCTAGCAAGATTTGTTCAAAGAGGGTTTGTCTTTGCCTTGCCCAAGGTCACCTAGTGAGTTTCCATGCCTGGTGCAGATTTTAACCCTGGACTCCAGGATCATAGTCCAACATCCAAACCACTACACCACTTGGGCCCATGATAGCACTGTCCAAAGTGTTCAGCATCAAATGCAACCAACTATGCTTGGAAAAATAGGCCCAGCATCATGTCTTAATCCCAGAGTGAACTGCTAATAGGCTGAGCAGAGGCTGGGGAGGAAATAAAATAAGCCAAGAAGAGACCAAAGTGTGACTCCTTGTCCAGTCTTCAGCATACAAAAAAGACTGTTGATAACAGCTGCATTGTTCTGGGCTCATAATCTGACACATGTTTATGCAAATAGGTACTGCTGGTAAGAGAAACAACTAGGCTATGCTAAATAGATATGCTTCCCATTATGATTATAATGGGTGCCTGTTATGGATGTTTATAGCTATGTGATGGATGCTTCTTGAAGCAGCAGTGCCCAAGGATATTAACGCTTGGAAGCCTGTGTGTTCACAGATTCCTGTTACGAAACATATAATTCCTCAACAGATGAGATGGCATTTCCTAATGGATAAATAGCTGAGGTATATTGTTTAAGAGGACAATGTTTCTAAATGTTAATTATAGAAAGGCCTGTTAGATGGAGAGAGAAAGATTATTTTGAAAGTATGACATCTTACTTGCCATATTCTCAAATGTGATGAATGTGCCTAACACACAATATATTGCAGTATGAGCAAAGTATCCACATGAAGTATCCCTAAGGGGAGTGTATATATTTGTATATCAATTATTGCATATAATAAATAGCCTAAAGGATTACCAGAGAGCCTGCTTATTCTCCCATGTAAGTATCTTGAGATTTCAGGACTTATGAATGCTTAAGTGAGTTATTGATGTTAACTCTGCCTGCCTGGATTTTACCACCATCACAAGTTGAACACGCATATTGTCAGAAGGTTATAATGGGATCCTCAGTCCCTCATTCTAATGAAATGACACTGTTTCATCAGGCTGAGTGGGACTGCATTGCTGCCTGTTAAAGTTATGAGGGAGCAGGTTTCACGTAAGTTGGCAGCATGGATCAGCCATAATGTTTAGTCCGTGTTCACTAGAGAAGCACTGAGAAAAATGGCTGCTCTTGGGTGGTAATGGTGGATACCAGCTTGGCCCTAGAGATGGGCAGGAAGACCTTCCTTAGAAGGTCCTTAAACCTAGTGTTAGTGTCACTTCATTTTACCCTTATACCATCAGATATCTTTAGCTTTTTGCCTGTGAACCTGTTGCAGAGATTCCCATGAAAGTCCCAAGGGGAAGCAAAACAATACATTTATCAGTAGGAAGTATGGTTGTCATGTCCCAGAACCAAGAAATTAATGTTAGCCAAGGTACTAATGAAAATCAGTGATAGTTGATGACTTCATAGAATCATAGAGTTAGAAGAGACCCCGGGGCCATCGAGTCCAACTCTCCACTATGCAGGAATACACATCAAAGCATTCCCAACAGATGGCCATCCAGCCTCTGCTTAAAAACCTGCAAAGAAAGAAACTCTACCACACTCCAAGGCAGCATATTCCACTGCTGGACAGCTCTGACCATCTCCTGAGGTTCAAGTGGAATCTCCTTCCTGCAGCTTGAATCCATTACTCCTTGTCCTAGTCTCTGGAGCGGCAGAGAACAAACCCGCTTCCTCTTCAACATGACATCCCTTCAAATATTTAAACATGGGTATCATGTCTCCTCTTAACCTTCTCTTCTGCAGACTAAACATACCCAGCTCCCTTAGCCATTCTTCATAGGGCATGGCTTCCAGACCCTTCACCATTTTGGTTGCCCTCCTATGGATACATTCCAGCTTGTTGATATCCTTCTTGAATTGTTGGTCAGGATCAGATCTAAAATAACCAATCCCCTTGTCACCTCTTCCACTTTCTGGACCATGAAATTGTCTGCAAGGCAAGCGAGGAACCTGTTGGACCTTTTGGTCTTTGCAGAATTTGACTGCCAACAAATATCAGGATAATTGAAATCTCTCATTAACACAGCTTCTCTCCTTTTTGAATGTGTGGTCATCTGCTCCAGGAAGGCTTCATCCAATTCCTTAGGCCAGCCCGGGGGCCTGTAGCAAACCTCCATAATCACATCCCTATTGTTTCTCACTCCCTTAATTCTCACTCAGATGCTCTCGACTTGGCTTCCCAGATTTAAGTCCTGGATCTCTTCACAGTTGAAAACATCTTTGACATATAAGGCTACTCCTCCTCCTTTCTTGTTTGGTCTATTTCTGCGAAATAGGTTATACCCCCCTATTCCTACATTCCAATCGTGAGATTCATCCCACCAGGTTTCAGTGATGCCTATTAAATCATATTTATTTTGTTGTACTATGAGTTGGAGTTCATCTTGCTTATTTCCCATGCTCTGTGCATTAGTGTTGAGACACTTGAGATGATGTGTCCTTCTTGGAAGTCCTGCACTAAAGTTACTTTCCCTCTCCCTGTTGGTCTCTAGTTCTACTTGGCCTGCCCTGTCTATATCATTTGGGCTATTTTTTTGCAGCAGTCACTGAATCCTTGCCCAGAATAATACTGTTCCCCTTCCCTGTCAAACTCAGTTTCAAGACCTTCTGATCCGTTTTGCGAAATTGTTAGCAAAAACGTTCCAGCTTACAGTTGTAAGGTGCAGGCCATCCCTTGCCAGAAGACCATCTTAGTCCACAAACTTATAATAACTTGTAACATATTCTAAGTTAAAATTATTATAACTAATTAGTCATTAATTAGTTACTATAACTCTAGTTTGAGAAAACTATTCTGGTTTTTAGTCTGAACTTTTAAGGAACTATCAAAGGTGCTGTAACTATTTGGGATATAGTGTTCAGCATCCTGGATAGCACCTTTAATGGTTGAACTAAAGCCTGGAATGGATTCAACATGAAATCCACCAGCTTCCACTGGGGAAAAGTATAATCTGTCTGACATCTTGTGTTCCAAACTCCAAGATTCAAGCAGGCTTAGATTATATGTCTACCTTCCAAATGTTTAAAATCTCACGAAAAATGTCAAGATTGCTCAAAGTTAGAGCTTCCGTCATCACTAAGTTGATTTCAGTGTGTTTCGGTACACCTATTGGAATACGGCCTGTGTTTAATTTTATGAAACACTTTAAACAGTAATCTTCATTTTTTCCTTTTCTTATGCTTTATGAGGTTATGATCAACTCTTATTCCAGTTTTTTTTAAGCACTTTCCATGTTCTGGAAGTAGTAATAAAAAAGAGAAAGAAATTATGTATGGAAAAATCATTACATTATAAATTGGTCCCACTGTCCAAAACGTGTAGGAAATAGTGCACATAAAACCATATAGGACGGGTCATTATTATACTGTGTCAAAAGTGAAATACATGCTAACACACTACAGCATAATTCTTTTTTATTAGCAGCACAGATACATCACTGAGAAGCTTCATAAATTTGATCAACTCCTGTGACTTAATTGCCTGTGGCCATCACCAGCAAAATATTCCCCACTGTAGGCATTTTGCTTGGATGTCACATATTTTACTGCTACATGTGTAAACTTTCCCCCACCCTAAACAAATTTTTACATCCATTTTACACATCCACTTTACAACTGACTTATAGACCTCCTGTTTGTGATTCTCTTTTTCAAACATGAATTTATGCCCCAGTAAATATTGGGCTCTTTCCCCTTTCCTAAGTAACCTTTATTTATTTTGGAATTGAACTCATACTAGACTTTTTGGATGGCTTTGCTATGTCTTAGTAACTCAATCCCTGCTGCACTTACAAAAGTGAAGTCCCCCCCTCTTTTTTATGCTGTATTGTATGATATTGTGTGATAAAACTTTTCTCTCAGTTTCCATAGGAGTAAGCTTACTTTGAGATATTTCTTGTAAATGGGTAAGGAGGGAGAGAGAGTGCCTGTGTGTGTGTGTGTGTGAGAGAGAGAGAGAGAGAGAAGAGAGAAGTGTAGAGTGGGACTTGAAAACCTCAGATTATAGTTCCTACTGAGCTGCTGGATCGGCCAGTCACTCTGCCTACTTCACAGTGTTTTTGTGAGGAAGGACTTTGACCTCTTTGGAGGAAAGGGGAGATAACAAATGTAGCTAAGTTCAAATCATTTGAAATGTAGTGCTGGAGGAGTGTTTTATGGATACCACGGACTGCTAAAAAGACAAATAAATGGGTTCAAGAACAAATCAAGGCTGAACACTCCCTAGAAGCCAAGATTACTAAACTGAGAGTATCATACTTTGGACCTACCATGAGAAGACATGGCTCGTTAGAAAGGACAGTAGTGCTTGGCAAATTAAAAGGCAGTAGGAAAAGTGGAAGATTGCATTATAGGTGGATAGACTCAATCAGGGAAGCTGTGGTCATGCGTTTGCAAGAGTTGAGCAGGGCTATTAATAACAGGGTGACTTGGAGCTTTCTCATTCATAGTGTTGCCATATGTCAAATTGACTTGACAACAGTTACCAACAATAACTAATTAAAGGACAGAGGGAGATATGGTGGCTGGAGTTGAACCAGCCAGTTAAAGTGAAATAAGATTGAATGCTGAGAGCTGTTCCAATTTCCAAGCTCAGCTCTGTCGATCAAGTTGTCAGTTGTGGTCAGTTGTGTTGTCAGTTGTCAGCTAGTGAGCTGTGCATTTGATCATGGATGGAGGTGTTGATTCTATGCCCACTTAATTTACTGAGTGGGGAAAGACTGGATTGGATTGTAGAAAAAAACAACATCAGCACAGATGAGACAACCCAGCCTCCTCTCAGCTGTGCCAACCTAGTTTTTTGTTGTAATATTGGGTCAGGAAAGAGCCAGCAAGAATCATGGGCCAGTACTTGCTTCCCCAATCTGTGGCTGGCCTGCTGTTAGTGACTTACATGGGCATATGTTGTGCTACACATGACAATTGCAGCAGGGGTTGCCACCAATGTGCAACCCCTGCTGCAGTTGATCCATGTATGTTGTAGTCTGTTGGTATTCAGTATAAGGGTTGTGTAGTCTAATTCCTTTGGATATTTATGCTACAGTGACGTAGGATCTCAACCATAGCGTGCTTGTTTGTGTTTGTGTATGTGTGATATGCCCACCAAAGTGCTTTGACCTGGGTGCCGCATGCATAGATACATTCCTGGCAACAATTTAATGTTGCATACCATAGCCACCCTAGTGCTGAATTGGGAGGGGGTGCCCTCATATGATCCCCATTCTCTCCACTTTGGCTAGTTGGCTCTCTTGATGCCTATATTAGTGGATGTTCATAGTCATATGTTAAAGCATATGAAGAGTTAAGTAACCTAGGATGAAATTTTCTGATGTATCTAGACCTATGAATCAAAAACATTGTATTACTTGAACTGTTTCACTTCACAGAATCAGTGAGCCAGATAAATTCTCATTTAATAGACACAAAGGAAAATGGGAACATATCAATTTCATTCCTTCTTTGTGCATGCAATGTCTGATGTATGCAGACTTTCCTTGGGGGCACATTATTTATTTTTGTTTTATCAGATTTTCTGTTTAATTGAGAAGAGGAACAGTCATGCAGAATATCCAGCAACCCATTATTTCACTGCATACACCTATTGTCAACAGTTCTGTTACCAAATACAAACAGCAAGGAACAACAGAAACAAACATTGTCAGAGCAACATTGGAAGCCTAAGGGAATTATCACACTTTAGTCCACAAATATTTTGCTAGCCCTTATTCTTCAGGAGAACAGCCAAATTGTTCAGGATCCTGCACATCATAAACACTTTCCTACCTCCTTACAGTAATTAGGAGTTGCTTTTAATAATGCCAGAGAACCAACCTGAGATGAAACTACACCATTTTTTCCAGGAAATCCTGTGTGCCTATTGATGGAGGTATGGGGGCTGATGAGGAATAGTGAATAATATGTACCCTCACTTCCTGGTTTTGACCTGGGTGCCACATGCATAGATACATTCCTGGCAACAATTTAATGTTGCATGCCATAGCCATCCTAGTGCTGAATTGGGAGGGGGTGACCTCATATGACTTTGACATTGCATTGCACTGTGCTTTACGCGATTATGCGATTGTTGTGTGCCTTCAAGTTTATTCTGACTTATGACAATCCCAGAGTGAACCTATCATGAGGATTTTTTTTGCAAGATTTATTGAGAGGACATTTGCCTTTGCCTTCCTCTGAGTCTGAGGAAGTGTGACTTGCCCAAAATCACCTCCATGGCTGAGTGGGCTTTGAACCCTAGTTGTCTGGGGTTCTACTGTAACATTCAGAACAACTGCATCATGCTAGTTGTACATTATTTGTAGACTAGCTTGTAAATGGGAACTAATTTCACTCTGCAGGTTACCCTTGAAGGCAGCATAGCTCTCCCTATGCTACAGTGATGTAGGATCTCAACCACAGCGTGTTTGTTTGTGTTTGTGTATGTGTGATATCCCCACCAAAGTGCTTTGACCTGGGTGCCGCATGCATAGATACATTCCTGGCAACAATTTAATGTTGCATACCATAGCCACCCTAGTGCTGAATTGGGAGGGTGTGCCCTCATATGATCCCCATTCTCTCCACTTTGGCTAGTTGGCTCTCTTGTTGTCTGTATTGGTGGAGAAGAAGGGATGGGTTTGAAGAAAGCACGGGAAAATTTGGATTGTTTAGACCAGAAGCATTTATGTCTGCATGAAAACAAGATGCAGTGGCATCTCATCCTCAGCACTGGCCCAGAAAGAGGTATTTGAAACGTTGGCCATTTATTTGTTCAATTTTAGAAGTTAGTAAATCTGAGGAAACAAATATCAGTCCCTTACCCTTTTCTGATCTAAATACCATTGTCTCTTTCCTTTTTATTGAGTGAGTTAATTCACTCATTGCCACTGTCTAACATCACTGTTTCCCCTTCTTCAATACATCTCATCCAATAATCCCCAGCTCCACTACCCTCAACTGTCCAAGGTTCTCATGCTCCCTGAAATAATTATTCCTTTTCTATCTTGCTGCCCTCAGTGTCCAGAACTTCATCTGAGAATACCTGTGCAATACCATTTTTTCCCAAACACTAGTGAGAAATCTTAACATGACCTCTTATTCCTCATTTGTCCCCTACTCAGACCAAGTCTAAGTACAGAATATAAAAAGAACTGAAATCATTTGGCCCTTGTGTAGACATACCTTCATCTTCTTTCCTTCTCACTATTATTTTCCCCATATTAAATGGATAATCCTGACTTTGTTATTCAATGATATATCTTTACACTTGAGGATTGTGTCTAGGTACTTCATAATTGCCCTTTCCAGTTCTCATCTTCTTCTGTTTTCTTGACTGAAGTGTCCATCCTGATTAACCACTGAGCCAAAATTTGGAAAATCTTTACCTGTTTCAATGCCTTCATTTTCTGCTAAATCATCTACATCATCTATAGTCATAGCTGTCACTTTATGATCAGCTGTAATCCTGCCTTTGCACCTTCTTCCATGACTTTGTTCAATAGCCATTCCAAGTCTGGTGCTATTTGCATACATTAAATTGTTGATGTCCCTACCTTCAATTTTCACATCTCCTTCCGCTGAGTCTAATCCAGTTTATGTATGATATGTTCAACATACAAGTTAAATAGATAAGGTGATATAATGCAAGCTTGCCTTTACTTCCATACTAACTGGAAACCATTCATTTCTCCACATTCTGTCCTCACATGTTCTGAGTACAGGTTATACATCAGGACAATCATATGTTATGGCATGCCCATTTCTTTCAGAACAATCCATGTCCAAGGATTTCAGGGTGATGTACAATAAAAATAAATTTAAACAATTCAAAACAATTGCAAACAATGTTAATAATTTAAACTGACTAAAAATATCCTGTTAAGCAGGATAAAGACAGCATTAGAAGAAATGCCTTTGATGAGCGTGGTGAGGCTCTGAGTAGGGAGAAGCATGTTCTGCGCACTTAAGCTATTAAGAGAAATAGTTTGCAGAGCTTGTTTGCCCGTTCTGATGATCACCCCATTACATGTCAGTTCTAATAGTGGTGTGTGTCTCTCTATGTATATGCATGTGATATAGAGAGAAGATATAGTTTTCCCCCTAAAAGAAAATAATATTGTTTGTTAATGGCCATCTATTCAACTGGTTCAGCTTTCCCTCATAACAGAAATAGTCGTCCCTCCACATTTGCTAGGGTTAGGGGCACAGGACTCCTGTGGAAGTGAAAAAAACATGAATAAGGCCCTTTTCGCATTAAGGTTTCTTGCGCGAGCGGGGGAGGGTGGCTCGCGCAAGAAGCCTTTTCCGGGAGGCTGCCGCTTCCTGACTCATTCCTTCCACAGGCGAAGGAACGAGCAGGGAAGCGGCAGCCTCCCGGAGGCGGCGGCGGCTTGTGCGTCCGCCCCCCCGCGAAGCAGGAGGCTCGCACATCCATCCCCCGCGCGCGCGCGAGAAAGGAGGCTGTCGCGTCCGTCCCCCCTGCGTGCGCCAAGCAGGAGGCTGTCTCGTCCGTCCCCCCTGCGCACGCCAAGCAGGAGGCTGTCGTGTCCGTCCCCCCGCGCGCGCGAAGCAAGAGGCTGTCGCATCTGCCCCCCCCGCGCGCACGCCAAGCAGGAGGCTGTCGCGTCCGTTGCGCTAGCGCCCCACCCCTTCCTTCCACAGGGGCGGAGGGAAGGAAGCGCGACCCGGCCGCCTCCTCGACACTCCGCACAGGAGGTAAGTGTGCGCGGGCGCTAGGAGCGTTGTACGAGCGCGGGTGATTTTCGCTTCGAGGCGAAAATCAAAAAAACCACGATCGCGCCGCTTCAGCCCCGTGAGCCCGGCGGAAGTGGGAGTGCGTCGTGCAGAGCGACGCTCCCACTCCCGCGAGGTTCACGGGGCTGTCGTGTGACAGAAAGCCCGTGCGAAAAAGGCCTAACTCAGGCCCTCCTAAACCATATTTAACACACAAAAAAATTATAATCACCATATTCCTTTGAGGCAGCAGGGTTCCTTCGTAAGGCAGAAGTGAATGGCTGGTGGGGCTTACTGCCACCTCCACTGCTGCCCCACACCATTTTTAATAGGGATTTTCAAGCCTCCTTTGCAGTTTCTCAGTCTCACATGGCTTGCAGTCCCTATTAAAAATGGCACGGGGAGGCAGCAGAGCTGGCAGCAAATGATTCGTGAATAATCAGATCTGCAAAAGTGAAACCCGCAGATGTGGAGGGATGACTGTACTGTTATGGGGAAAGGTACACCTGCATTTTCAGCCAAGTACATTTTCAGCCAGGTATGTAGCCTTGGCATCTAGAAAAAAAAAGTTAGAAATCCTAAATGAAAGGCAAGTGAGGAGTAACTTTTCAGTGTTGTCTGCTATCTTCCCAGGTTAGTCTCCTCAATAGCACTGACCATGAGGACACTTTCCAGTAGCAATCAATCATTCCCTTGCTTTGCTATTTTACTAGCCAACCTCGAATGACTGTGTAATTTACTTGAAGGAATTAGTAAATCATCCATGACAATTAGGAATATGTTCCATCTGTCAGCCAGCAGTAGATACTACAGCAAGCTTCTACCCACTGGAAGGATTCCTTCTGCAATGATAGCCTATTGTTTGGAAGTTGCTTCTCACCATGTTGGCACACCTGAGAACAGAACAGTGTTGTTCAGCTGCCCACAGTGGTTGCCCTAGCAAAAGGTGTAGAAGGCAGTTTCCTCTGTTGCAGACTTCATATTTAACATTACATCCCTGGGCCAATTTCTGCTGCCTGATTAGTTACAATTTTGGGAAATAAAACTGAATCCTATTTAATGAACATTGTAGCCCATTTCAGTTGTCTAGCTCCCATAGATACTGACTATGCATTGGAAGGGAGCAGCAAATTCTTTCCTGCCCTATGTGCATTGATCTGAATAACAATATAATATCATGAAATATAACTGTAAAGGCAGAAAGTTCTTTCTGCACTACTCACAAGCCCTGTTGATTGTGACAACAGAGACCTCTTGCACCTATAGCAGTATGTTCAGGGCCTCTGTACATTCAAAGTGATACTAAGTAGGAATATACACACTCGAATATATTGCTTGCATCCAGTACCCATGTGTGCTTGTTCGGTTCTCCTCAGTCAGGGGCACTTCAAGATTCACACACCCCTTCACTTCCATCAACTGCAAAAATAAAACTGGCTCCCCTCCTTTCCCCCATCCCCATGTCAGCCCTTCTATATATTTGCAAGTTATTGGTAACTACAGTAGGAGTCCACCACTTTCCCTAGCTCAGATATTTCACTTGACTCAGCTATATAGAGCCTGTGTAGGAAGCTTTCTTTGACACTTCTTTAGTTACTTCACAGGACCCTCCTGATTCCCAGACTGCACTGCAGGATCTGCTGCCTCTGCCACTCCATTGTCACTTTACTTCCCTGAGCTTTCTGCCTAATGGCACTTATAAGGCAGTTCAGGCCAAAAGCAGCAAGGTACAGGACTGCAGGTAGACCACTCTGCCTCTTCCTCAGCTTGGTGTAGGAGTAAGTTTGCCTCAAATGAGAAACTCTGCCTTTTCTTCTTTGGTTTGGTATAGGAGTAACTTTGACTCAGGTGAGGAAATTCTGAGGTGTCTCAATGAAGAAACCATCCCAGTCAGCTCCTTAAGATGGGTTGAAACAACTCTGAGTGAAGATGGGTTTGTCCCTTCTCCCTGACAGCTCTTTCAACTGCCTGTCAATATCTGGACTGTTCTGAAAACTTCTCATGTCTTACTCCTTCAGGCTCCCCTTCCTTTACTCATTTTTTCTTAAAGTACTATCTCTTCTGACACCATCCCCCCGTAGATGTTTCATTTCACCCTTTATGGCACAGTTGGTGGGTAATGTGAAGCATCCTATTTACTGATTTAGATCTGGTGCTGACATCCACTTGCAGCTTCTACCAACATTTGCTTGTTCCGCCATTGCTCAGTGGATCCTTGTGCCTCACTGTGGTACTGAATGACTGAGAAGCGTTCACATGGGCTGTAGGGTATCTGTATTAGTCTCTTGCAGCAAAAATAGGACTTTAAAGCAGCACTTTAATGAAAAGCTTTCATGAACTCCTGATAACCTTGTTAGACACAAGGAGTGTGAAGGCCTTATTTAATGTTAATTGAATAAGACTCCAAATGTTGGTTGGAATGCTTCATTGGGATATGCACATGTGGCTCATAGCTACATCTCCTGATGCAACTCCCAGAAGCCATCTTTTAAGAGATGCAGCTCTCACGACACAGTCATTTCTGTGTCATTGGAGCATAGGTGGGTCAGTGAAGATGTATCTAGCTATTTTCCTGTAGCCAGACATACTGCACGAGGCATTCACTGGGACATCCAGGGGTCCTTGGGAGGTCCTTGCAGATGGCATCTTTGTAGCATGTCCACCCATAAGAAAATAGTATGATGCTTGTTTTGTTGTTTCCCCTCCTTTCTGATGACACAAAAATGGCTGGATAGGGTCTCTTTAAAAAAAAATTTTTTTTTGAGGGGGCAGGATTTTTGTTGTTGTGTGGTTGGTAAAGAATTTCAACCTCTGTAGTGGTTAGAAAAGTAAGTTGCAATGGTGTAACTTTAACTTGCTTGCCTGTCTCAGCTATATGAATTTCCAAAATTAAAAAAAACTCCAGTAGTTTCTTCAGTAAATTCAGCTCCCCAAAATATAGTCCTAGTATCCTTCTGTTGTAAACTAACCCCTTTTCCTTTGTATTGTGCATCCAGTGCACTTGTAAGCTTTGAGCAGTGATTTATACACAGGAAATGGAGAATATGACATCTTGTTTGTGTGTTTATGCGTATGTAATATCTTTAATATGAAACTAGTTGCCACTTAATTTTAAAGGGCAAAGACCTTCATTCAGTGTGTACTGTATACAATTTATGAGTCTCCACTTTCCCAGACACACATCACAGTCCCAGTGCAACACCCGAGTGACTAGCATTCCTTTTTAATTTAATTTCCTTTCATAAATAGTTTCATTAAAGATCAGTTATTCAGGCTGAGAAAATATTATGTGAGCAAGGAAGTCTAAGGGCTCATTCACAGCTTGTGGCTTACCCCAGAGTAATGGGGTCCATCACTCAGTATTAACTGAAGTGTGAACACAGCCACTCAGGAGCAACTGATGCTTCTAATCCTTAGCTATTTACACCTCAGAAGTGAGGTATGAAGTAATCTTGGCTACTCACCTTATTTTATTAAGCTATGGAAGCTCTACTCCTCATCTGGTCCTCTTGGATAATAGAGATGCAAGATAAAAAGGCCAATTTATTTGTCCTGCTATTTTAAAAAACAAAATGTAGAATGAGAATGAGAGATAGTGATTGGCCAAAGGCAACACAGATTTGAACCTTAATCTCCTAATTCCTAATCTGATACCAACCACTGCATTACACATTGCTCTTTCTTCTATTGCTTCCAGATATGTCTTCCAGATGTCTAGGAGACAAATGTGGATCTGTTTAGAAGTAAATATTACATGTATGTGTCTCCTAAGAGCAATAAATAAATGAGGACAAAATTTTACAGAATTGTCAACTTTCAGTACTGAATTTACAAGCAAATGTGCAGGAGAAATTCAAAAAGTTGACATCACACTTAAGACCAGGTGGTTGTTGAAAAGGGCAGACCTTCCAATATTACACTGGGTGAGAACAGGACACATGTGGCCAAGCAACATCACAGTGTGGTCAAGGGCAAAAGTTATTAATGAGGAAGAACGCACAAGCTAGGAGAGACTGTAAATTTTTCTTTTGCTGGAGTCTACTGGGGTGGGGGTAAGACTCTACTACCTTCTGTCCTCTTCCCTAAGCTGAGTTAACTGAGTGAAAACTACTTTTGCTCTTTGAACTCAGTTTGCAGCAACTGTGAAGTAAACTTAGGACAAAGGGGGAAATTGAGAGGAGAAAGAAGAACTGGAAAATTTTAAAAGTAGCTAAAAAATGAGATGACAGATTAATAGGGCTGTCTCATCCAGACTGGGCCAGGTAGAGGAGCTGAAAGTGCAGAGCCTGATTCAGAATTTGTTAAAGAGAGACTCACATAATTGATAAGTGGTAAAGATGTGAAGTGTACCATTCCAGCAGCCAATAGTCAGTGGTGGAGGGAATCATCCTTTCACAAGTGATTTTCATGTAAATCAGAGACAACTTCATTTCCCATGCTTCCATTCAGTCTCATATTTGACTATCTACCTACCTACCTACCTATTGTTATTTTCAATTACTTAAGAACAAAAAAACGATTCTGTACTCCCAACCAGAAGAGTTTAGAAAGAGAGACTCCCCTCTGGGTGATTCTAACTCATTCATGCACACAGAGTATTTGTGCATTCATTTTCCTCTTTTTCTCCTCCTACTTCTTCATTCATCACATTTTTGCATTCTTCCTATGAGCAACAGTTAACATACCCAGAGCCTGAGTAACTCAACAAAGTATGGAATGCTGATCTACATAAAAACATGGAAACTGTTAAATGCAAAACATGATGGAAATGCCTTCAAATAAAATTTGTATCTTCCCATATGAGAAAACAAGCTTTAAAAATAGTGTATGGGTGGCACTCAACCCCAGTAAAGATAAAATATTTGGACATCTAACAAATATTTGGACATCTAACAAAGGAATTGTGGGGCACCATTTTCACATCTGGTGGCAGTGCCTCCGTATTTCTGAATTTTGGAAAAAAGGTATTTCTAATAAGTCCACAGTTCCTGCCGGAACAGAAATAGGACTTCTCTCTATCTTTTATGTTGGCTGTAAAGCATGAGATAACAAAGAACTGATTATATTTCTTGTGCTACTGCCAGACTGGTAATCTCTATGATCTGGAAAAATTTGAAGCAACTTTCAATTGAAGTCTGATATAAAAGAATTTGGTAAATAGAATTATGGAAAAATTAACATCTAAGGTGCAAAATAACAGAAATGACAAACTAGAATTTGTAAAAGATAACCACGTAATTTCATCATTAACAGAGGTGAGTGTATGCCTCTTCAATAGTCACATCTGGAATTATGGATAGATGCTTTAGTTGAATGAGAAAAAGCTGCAGGCTTCCTCCACTTTAGTGACAGGTCAGGGACAGGAGCACTGTCAGAAAATGGAATTGGTTGAAAAGTGGAACCCATGTACTGTACTACAGGGAGTATGAAGGACTTACGGAAGCTTACCTGGGACTAACTGCATGTATACTGCCTGCAAAGTCTCTCAGCCAGCTTAGCATCTTTTTTTTTGTCATGTCTCAGCTTGCTTTCCAAACAGCACACAAGTGTGAGTAGTTCCAAGTGAGTCTCCATAGGCAAGAAGAACTGATAAAAGAGCAGAATCCCCCTTGAATTAATGTAACTTGTCCTTAATTTGGAACGTGAAAAGAGTGATTCATCAGATAACAGAGTATCAAAAGCTGGCAGCTTCCTGTATTCATTTATTAATTTACTGTTACTTTCTCATGCTGTAAGCCTATGAACCAAATATTTCACATAAACATTGTAAATCTGTTTTTTTTTTTTAAATTTGAGAAATAATACGCAAGGTGTGGTGCACTTCTTATTTGTAAAAATATGATTATTTTATGTCACTATAACACCAAAAAAGTTTATCAGACTGGAAATGGATGTCTGAACACATTGGTTTGGGTTTTGTGAGGTCTTATGTTCTAGGTGTTATGCAGCCCACGGTGAGTTGGTGGCTCATCATATGCTTATTCACATTGTTGTTGTTGTTCTTACTTGTAACCAAATTATTGCATATGAAAATAATTTCTTCTAAACATTACCTCCTCACTGTGTCCCCTTTTAATGGCTTCTGCACATGGAACAATTAATGGAAACTTGACTGCTGTTTCCACTACCACTATAGGAATGGTAGATTCATGGTAACAAGCTCTTATTTTATTGTTAAGACTGCAGGATATTCTTGTCTTCAAATTCACTATGCCCATCAGAAATTAATCTGTTTTGCTTTGTATATTTTAATGTGTTCCATATGCAGTGTGAGAATGGTTTGTTTGTTTGAGCACATTCTTTATGCATTAAAAGCATTCAGGTATCTTATTTTGGTTTGTGTGAAATATTAATTTCAAGGAAAACCCAATATTAGATTTTAAAATGGCCTAATAGTTACAAATGTAGAAACAGCTGTTCATGAATACAATGTTGATTTTATACCCTAGTATTCTGGGAGCATAACTACAGGGATTCAATCCACGATATCAAGTGAAAAAAAGAGACTTTTCTATGTATTTTCTAAGAGTGCATGACCTTAAACAAAGATTCTTTTTAGGGAATCCCTTCCTAGTTATTATTTCCTGAATATCCTTACAGCATTGCTAATTGATAGCAATGTCATGTCCTCCAAATTTCAAAGATGAAATCTGAGACATGTGGGGCCAAGTAAAAGTCAGAGTGTGATCCAGATGTTTGCATGGTCTTTGTGTGGTCAAAACTGTTAATGAGGAAGAACATTCAAGCTAGGAGAGACTGCAGCAGTTTGCTTTTGCCTGAGCCTACTGAGAAGAGCAAGACTCAGCCCCATCTTCTCTCTTGCCTTCTTAGTTAACTGAGTGCAAACTATTTTTATATTTTGAAGTCAGTTTGCTCAGCTGAAGTAAGCCAAGGGCAAAGGGAAATGGAGAGAAGAGAGAAACTGGGACATTTAACAAGCAGACAAGGAAGTAGAATGACAAAGGATTAGTTACAACAGTTTGAAGGGTATGCAGTATTGATGCAAAGAATATGTAGTTATTTACAAAGAGGCAGAACCAACTTCTTGCATTCTTGGAAAGGTACTAGGAATTTGGATTTTCTCACAGGATATTTCTTCCACTTCAGAAGGCTGTGGTATCAGTGAAAAGTT
This sequence comes from Ctenosaura bakeri, assembly GCA_948474755.1. Taxonomy (NCBI): domain Eukaryota; kingdom Metazoa; phylum Chordata; class Lepidosauria; order Squamata; family Iguanidae; genus Ctenosaura; species Ctenosaura bakeri. The sequence goes on along the minus strand of CAOLHI010001718.1, from coordinate 317,492 downwards.
TTGAACCCTGGAACAGAGTGTAGGTGCTTAAGTTATCTTCCCTGTCCTTTACTTTTTTGTTTTGCTTTCATTCATTTTCATAACTAAAACCTGATTTTGTTACTTGTTTACTAAGATAGGATTCAATTCCAAGTGTATTATATTTACATTAATTGTGTTACTTCCACCAATTCTTACTTTTTTGTTTCTTTTTAAACCTTTATCTCATGGTGTATTTGATGGCAGTAGCAACAAAGCAGCTATTCTCTGTGGCTGCCATTTTATTTATCCACAGTGGGTCATTCCATGCCATTTTTGATGGAAATGGAGACCATCACAAATATGGAAGGTCCCTTAGAATGATGGCTTCTAGGAAGAGCTGGAGAAATGAGGTCCACTTCTAACAAAACGTCTAAGCTGCTCTATCTCTGAATTGCCCAAACACTCAGAAAACCATATTTTCAATAGGTATACTATTTGTATTCCTTCATTCCTCCATGTGTTCATTTCTGGATAAATGAAAGTTGAACCCTCTGGGCTTTTAAAATACTTCTATAAAATTATTTAGATTTAAACTTCACCTTTCTTATAAGGAGCTCAAAGTGGTGCATTTAACCACCCTTCAGTTTATCCTTACCATGGAAAGAAGGCTGAAGAAAAAAAAAGATTGACGATCATCCAGAGTTTCATGATTCATGATTAAATTTTAACCTGGCCCCAGTCTCATTCTCTGATGACTACAACATACCAGGGCTACCTAGTGAATTTTTATTTAGCCAATTAATGCACTCCTGTAGAATCAAGGGTCATCTCTAAATAGTTCATTCCACATTTCAGTAATAATAGCCACATGCATGTGTTGAAACTGAACACTGAAATATCTAATAAAGCCTCTCTGATTCTGTTGTTAAAAGTATATTCCTCATTCATCTCTTTGCCTCACTTCTGCAAATTCCCTTTGTAACTGTAAGCACATCCAACATTTATATTCAAGCTATATGATAGCTTTTATCTTCTAAGGTATAAAAATCTTCGTATGGGAGAATGAGAAAAAAATAATCTAGTTGAGCAAAATAATGAAAGTTACAATGTATTTTTACAATAATTTTTCTCATTTTAGCACTTTTGCGTGAAATTTTCATTTTTGCCCAAAATCATGATAATGAATGTTGACACTCTTTTCACTCTCACTTGGGGTTAAGATAACTTTTGGTGATTCACAATTTCTTTCTCACTGGCGATAAGAAAAATGTTGAATGTTCCTTAGTCCCTTAATTAGTTTTTTTCCAGTTCTAATTGGGACCATAAGCATATTACTGTCTTCCTTTACGGCCTGCTTTGGGAAGATAATGGTTTGAAAGGTAGCTGAGAAGTATAATAAAAGAAATGAAACTTGAGGGCATTCAGTGAAAGCCACAGAAGAAATTGAAGATGCATCTTAAGATATTCAAAAGATGGTTGACATGTTTCAGCCTGTGTATAGTCTAAAAGCCTTCTGGAGCGGAACTCTTAAACCATTTACTGGACAAGTTAACATATTTCTTCTATGGATAGTGACAATGATTACAGAGCTCTTTCAGAAATCTTTCTTTGTGATTATGAAATTTCTACTTCTATTTTCTCTTTTAACGGTGTCTGCGTATAGGACAATTAATTAAAACTTTGACTCCCATGAAAGTTTTTCGTTGTGCGGAAGGATTTCAAAATATTGAGAACTACAAATGGAGATTCAGCACCTGTTGGAAAAGAAAACAAATGTCGGTCCAGTGGTGAGAAATGCTTTGAATTTCAATTCCCATTTCAGTTCCAAACAAACTAACAAAACACCTGAATGAAAAGGTTATAGATAGGTTCATAATAGCACATTTACAAAAAGTGACAATGCTTGGTGCATGCCACATCTTTTAATGATATTTCATTGACTCCTAGATTCTTGGATAGCTCCAAATCATTGATGGTCCAAAAGTCCAGCTGATAACATCTGGCAGAATGTGTACCTGAGAATAATAGTTGCAGATCTATTTTAGTGATCTTTCACTTTGACCTCATTTAAGTGCTGAAATACAAAATCTATATATGTTAGCACAAATCAGTTCAGGCCTTCATATAGGTCTCATTTTTGAAAAATTTAGGATTCCTCCCAAATATAAATACAGAAGAACTGGATGGAATGGAATATTCCTATCTCCTGCTAGTTTGATGCATCTAAATCTTAGTGTTCACTGAGTTAGATGTGTATATATGGATACTGTGATTACAATAAACTAGAAATCAGAAGAGAATTTACAATGAACATAACCTGTCTTTTCTTCTTAGGCTTAAACCAATATCTAAATGTCTGGGATTAGAAAAAGTTTCCTATACAGGGGCACATTGTCTCCTAATTCCCTGTAAGATATTTATGAGTGTGGAAGGAGTTTTGGAAAACACTGGAAAACATTTTGGAAACAAATCTGTGCTGCTACATAATTACCAGTATTGAGGAAAGGAAGAGTTTACCTGTTTTTTTTTTAAATTAAAAAAATACTATTTTTATAAAAATGAAAGACGCTTTTCACCTGTTATGGGTGGGATCCTACACATTAGCCTTGTCCACTCCATGCATTTGGAGTAACTCATGAAAGACATTCTTGTATAGGCAGGAGTCCTAACTGAGAGTTTGCTTGTACAGTTTCAGAAGAAATCTAGAATCTATGTAGAGGCAGGAAAGCAACTAATGAGCAAGATTTGTATGTGTATTAAAGAATCATTTCTACATGTATCCAGTGTGCCCTTCAAGGAGAAGAATGAACATCACAGATGGATTGAATTTGCCCCCCCTTTCCTTGCCTCCCTACACACAATTCCTATGTGGAAGAACATTTGGAGCAGATTTGGAAGTGGGGGATGCATACAATTTGCATTGTATGAGGAGAAGTCAGCTTGGATGACATTGGACCTAGCCCATACAATTGATGTATAGATCAGGGATTAGCAGCTCTTAGTTCATTTGTCTCGCTTTTGATTGACTGATTGATTGTTCAATCAATGTGACCCCTGGGGAGTTTGGCAGCTCCCCACAGCTATCTGGTGCTGTCAGTATACTGCCAGATTTTACACACTGATTCTGGAAGAAATTAGATATTTGCTTCCAAAGGAAATGCAGGGTTCCAGTGTATTCTTAACAAAGCATCGGATCCAACTGTCTGCCTGCATTCAATTTGGATCATCAGGGAAGGTTTTTCTCTAGGTACCTTGGTACACTATATCTCAGAAGAGAACACTTTTGTTTGTGAGACACCAACTGGTTGTGTGATTTTTGTTTTTGAGACAGGTGCCAACACTGCTACTGTTTCACCACCAGATTTGTTTTGATTATTTTTCTGAGTCCTTATTATTTTGTCTATATTTTATTATTCAACTATGTTTGTACATCACCTTGGTATCCTTAAGGATGTAGGGTGGTAAATAAGTAAGTAAGTAAGTAAGTAAGTAAGTAAGTAAGTAAATAAATAAATAAATAAATATCATTCCTTCTTGAAAAGACACTAGAGAGTACAAAGCTAAAAATCCTGGGTATAGACTTCTGTGTTTTTCGTAATGTTCAGTTTCAAATTCTTCAGGGGATGAAGTTTCCATGTTATTTATCTGGAAGTTGATTTAACATCTCTTTCATTGATACCCATCTTCACCTTCCTGTCTTCTCCTGTTACCTCAGTTTCATGTCCAGGGAAATCATTTATCAACTAACAAATATATTTTAGCACCAAGTACCTCTTGGCCATCTGTCTTTTTCTCTCTCTTTCTCTTGTTACACAATTCCTTCTTGTGCATTCAGTAATCTTCAAAGCGTATGGCTATTCTTCCCTCTGGTTTGTGGTTTGAAAGGAAATTAGTGATTGACAGTGGGCATAAATGCTTACGGTGTTAAGTCTTTAATATGTCACCAACTTTAATTTGTCCCATTCAGCCCTTTGGGGGAATATGCCAGACGCACGGTCAGAATATTGCCCCACAGTCTATGCTAATAGGAGCTGGAGACACGCTTTCATTATGGCAGTTTGCACAGCCTCAAGGCATGGAACGAAAGTGCGGTCCTTCTATAAATAAACAAAGAAATACATGGCATTCTCTGTAGAATTGTGAACATGCTTCTCTGGTGGTCGAGAAGAGGACTTATCTGTCAGATTTTGCTATGTTAATTACATTCCACTCTTTCCCATGCCCTTACAAGTCATTCAAACCTTTTATCCCTTTAAAATAAAAAACAAAACTTTGCACCATTTGAGAACATGCATCCAGATCCTTCAGTTATCACCTTCTTGTGACTCTACAAATTTACATTGGGAAGATCCAGAAATTAAAAACCTAGAAAACAGTTAACTAACATGCTTGCCTCATACTCAAGAAGTTCAGGTTATTGTACTACTAAAAATCCTACCAGATTTCTATAAATGCAACTGAATGTCCGCAAAAGCATAAAGCCATGAAGGCCATGGGTGAGGACACAATAGCCCGTAGCAATTAAGATTAACTTTTATACTTTATGCTAACAGATTACAGAGTTGTCTTTAAAAAAAAAAAAAAGACTTCTGCATGTCCAACACAATAGCTTTGTCTTTTTACAAATTAATTTTTCATTCCCAGTCCTATAACTTTCCACTCTGTATCCCTTCCCATTTCCATTTCCCTTCTTGTTGGCACGTCCTTCACACCACATTTTGAAACTGTTCTGTAATGTGGATTTTAAAAATGTATCAACTCACTACACTGGGTTGGTCTTTTTTTTAAGCAGAGAGAAATGTATAATTCACTCATTAGTAATAATAGTAGTATTTTTTCTTTTAAAAATTGTGTATTTGTTAGCTAAGATGGTAGCTATGTAAAATAAACACATGTATCCTTTAAGCACTCGGGGGGAAAAAACAACACACGGTATTGCTAGTAAGTTTATACATTTGCAGAATCTCTGTCCTTGAGAGTGGTATTCTGGAATTATTGTCATAATGAGGCCAACCAAAATATCACTTATTTATTTTTATTTTATTTTTTAATGTAAAATCAATCTCTTTCTCTCTCTCTTTCTCTCTCAGTCCAGTCATGGCTTCATTGTCTCTTTCGATTGATGTAGATGTCTTCTTTTCCCCCCTTTTTTTAAAAAAAAAACTTGTTGCAAGCATATTGAAGTGTGATAAAATCTTTCTAAAATGAATAAATGCCATAATCCAAAGGCTGTGACTGCATATGAATGCATTTTCCTGTGAAATAAATACATTATTTGGCAGGCAACAGAAAATGATTTCCATGTGGAAAATATTTTCCTAGAGAATGAAGCCATGATGGCAAAGCCCTGGGTATCAACTTTTGGGGCTAAATAGCCATTAAGGGGAGAAATCTCAGAGATCAGTAACTAATTTTAGTTCATCTGCTTGTTCTTCCTCCTTCTCCTGTTTCTTCTCCTGTGTCAAAGTTTAGAATAGAGGCTCCAGCTTATTTCTTTTTGTTATTCTGTAAAGTAATCATGTGTATTATATGTACTGCTGCCAATAACAATAATAATAATGGTAATGATGGCCGCAGTGTATGATCAAGGCATTGTTTGTTTTCTAATATGTACAAAGCTAGGCCCACACATTAGTTTAAAACTGATTTTACTCTACACTCCTGAGATCTTTGGATATGAAGGCAAGATACAAACATTTTAATAGATAAAATAAATAAAAGTGAGTTCACTGGGGATGACTTAGATGGTGTTACCCATGCTGGGCTCCTGTAACTTTAATCCTGAGCAGATCATGAAGCAAGACAAGGTACCATAAACTTCTGTCAAGACACCTATCCTCTTACAAATTCCAACTTTCAGTTGGAGCCATCCCTCTCAATACAACTCTTGTTTTGGTTAGTTGAGGGGGAGGATGTGGAGAAGCATTCTTAACGCCTGCACCACCACATCCCCACACTTCACCAGGGGATGCAAGAGTCATGTTTCACAGTATATTATTTTGTTTCATACTTTGCTCGAGATTAAAATTAGAGGAGCCCCTTGCTGTATCCAACCTGTCAGCCTCAGCCTAAGATAGCAGAGCACCAGGAAAAGTGACTTCCACCAGTACATTCTCTTGCTTGGGGGTCCATCACTACTGCTCCTCCAGAGAGCCTTACTCTGTGGAGCTGGCTACAATGCCTGGTTTTGGAAGGAAACCTTAGAGCCAGGTATTTGGGGCCTGGCAGGCTCCAGAGAAAGAGGTTCTCCAAGACAACAGGAGCAACAGGACCTTTCCTGAGTCAGGGGGATCTCAGGCTGGCTCTAAGGAGGGCAATGCTGGCAGTGGCAGTAGGGAGGGGAAGTAAAATTGTGATGGCAGGAATGCTTGGACTAGTCCAGGGTACACAAGTATTTGCAGGACTTTATGGGACTTATCTATGTGATTTTATTTCTATCTCCATAATTGTTGCTTATGACAGCAGATGAGTGGGGTAGATCTGACAGACTAGAGTTCCTCAGGTGAAATCTTAATAGAGCCCATGGTGAAGTACCCCAGGGCCACAATTATTATGGAGAAATATTTGTTAGTGTGGTATGGCACCTTCAGATGATGTCATGTGGTTTTAGAACCCGTTATGGACAAGTTAAATCTTGTTACTGAATGCTGATCTACTTTAGGGAAATTGCAAGAGAAGGAGCAAAAATAAGCAAGATTATGGCCCCAACAAATACAACACAGACATTACTGTTAGCAGAAGCGGTCTGAAATCTTGCAATATCATCACTTACTGTGATGTCACCAACAAGTCATGGTTCTTCTCATGTTGCTTTTGGTAATGCTGCTGTCACTGGACACAGTTAAAATAAACATCACTTTATTCTAACAAGAGTAAGCTGTAGCTAATGGATGCATGTAAGCTAGATACCTTCAGCTCTGTGTGGAATGTTATGAAAAATTCATGAAGGAGTTTCTTATGAATGATGCTTATTCATGTGTTTTCCTCCTTCAAAATCCATTCCAATGAAATAGTCTTTAAGTGCATCTAGGTGAGCAGATAATTTATAATCTTCAAGCTAATGCCCAAACATTATCCTGGTGCCCCACCTCTCATCTAGGCACTGAATTTATCATGTGTTCTCTGGTAGGCCAAGTCAGAATGCCAGAATGTAAAGAACTATTAGGATGTTTATTTATTTAGAAAATAATTTCTGAGTCTCCTTTCAGGCCTCAAGTCCCTCCCCTACCAGTGACCTGAAATTTTTAATCTTCAAACAATTTAGCAACTTTAAAATTTGGGCCGTTTTTTGTTAACCAGATGTTGCAGAACTAATTTGTTACACTGGGCATTCACATTGTATGAGGGCTAATATAAATAAATGCAAATTGATATGCACTGAACAACCCCTGCCCATTCTCTCTCCCCTTTTATAAATCACAAATTCTATGTGAACCAACAGGATTATCTGTTAAGGGCCTTCACATCAATTGCTTCTTTTCCCATGACTTCTGGAGGAGGGAAGATTCTACTGCTGTTCCAAACCTTCTGTGAGTCGATCTCAGTGTGAGAACCACTGAGGCAATCAACACACATAACAGTTCTCTTAATTTTTTTTTTTCCATAGTGAGCTGGCAGAGCAAATTGTTTGTAGCAAACAACATTTCCTTTAACATGGCTTCAAGTACATATCTTCTTCCAGCCTTTCAAAGCAAAGCAGCCTAGATCCACGGAAACAATTTGGTGTTCTTCACCTTATTAAAAGGTATCAAAATATTTACATTTGGGCTACAATTCAAATGTTATTCCTCTGTAAAATCTGGCAACTATGTCTGCCAACACAACTAGCCAGTTTAGGACAATGACATTAATAGCATGCTAGGAAGTGAAGTCATTGGTAACATTATTTTCATAGGCAGGAATCATCTGAATTCATCTTTTTACATTTTCATTGCTCCACAGAGGCTAGGTGGCAATCAGTGAATTGCAGCTTTGAAAACATAGCCAGATAGAAAAGTGAAGGATAGTTTAACCATTAAGTATCAATCTTATTTCCCAAAATCATTTCAGTTATATCTGTTACTTTTTCCGCAGTTTGTCTACAGCATTATAATGTAGGTGAACATGTTGAATTCAATATATAATTACCAGATTCATGGTATATCCCAGTCTCCCAAAAGGTACTTTTAGTTTTCATGTCAGTGACCAGTAATGCTATTAGGGTGCACTTGAAGAACTTGTATGAAATAATTTATTGAAAAATTTCACAAAATGCTACTTTGAAATTGTGTTATTTTGTATGAAACCATAAAAGCTTGTATAAAAATCCTATTCTCACCTCATGACATATCTATCAGTCATTAATTTAATGGGGAAGGGGGGAAGGAGTTCATCACTCTTTTTTCCCCTCTATGTGTGACCCAAAGAGACTTGAACTAATTATTTGGGAACAATGAAAGCCATAACCAGTCAAGTACTATGCCTGAGTTTATTATCTATGTTTGCACTGGGAAAAATGTATTAAAAATAGCACCAGAAAGATGCTGGCGTATATTTGGAAGGGTGGACTCACCCTGCCCCTTTTCCACTTGTTAGCTCCTGAAAATGTTGGTTTCTGCTAGATTTACATTGCTATAGCAAATTTACAACAATCAAAGATATGGGGCAAAAATCTGTATCAGCAATTTGCACAAACATCCAACCCACACAAATTTTTAGGAACTGAACACTGTAACCTGGATTGTGTGTGTGTGTGTGTGTGCATATATATAAAATTTCTATTCTATCTTTCTCCTAGTGTGAGGCACAGATTAAAAATGCTAAAACAAGGAAAAGCTAAAAACATGATAATAAAATAATACAGTTAAAGAAGTTATCATATTAAAATGCCATCAATTTTTTCAACAGCGTAAAATCTTTTATAAACATAGCAATAATGTTACAGATACAGCGTGCATGTATACCCCTATAAAAATGACTCCCTGTAAGCAGTTACTCATTAACTGCCTATTTAAATAGAAAGGCCTCGCCAGCTCATCTCTTGTGGAATGGAATTCCACAGCCTGGGAGAAGTTGCCAAGAAAGATCTCTCCCATGTCCTTACCAGATGGGCCTGTACTAGAAGTGAGGCTGAGAGAAAGCCCTTTCCCAAGGATCTTAAGACTCTGCAAGGCTCATGTAGAGAGATGCAGTCTTTCAGACAGTCTGGACCTATATGATATTGCAAGAATTCTAGAATTTCTCCAGTTCTTGAAACATTTTTCTCCCTTAATATTTTAAGTAATATTTGTTTCTGAACTTTAGGCATTGCCTCCCTGTTTTTGTTGTTGTTATGGACCTTCAACTTGACTCTGTCTTATGGCAACCCTATCATAGGGTTCTCTTGGTAAGCTTTAACAGGGAAGATCTGCCACTGTTTTTCTCTGAAGCTGACAGAGTCATGGATGAGCAAGGATTCAAACTTTGGGATCCCAAAGTCCTAGTGCTATATTCAGACCACTACATTACATTGACAATAGTACACTTGCCTTCTGCTTGTAGTAAAATTCTTTTAAAAGTTAATGAATTTAATGAATTTAACATTGCTCCATGCTCCGTTTTCCTGATATCACATTATAACATTGAGGGGTCCAAGCTGAAAGCCATGATAGATAGAATAATGCAATAGAGATGTGTGCTGCCAGTTCATAAAACTGCAAGGAATAGACAATACAGATCCAACCATAATGTACTGCCGTGCTCCTGTAAACACATTCATTTTCTTTCTTTTAGTTATAAGAACTTCCTTGGGACACAGTTTACTATTTGGCTGAGGCTTAGGTCTTTGGGGAACATACTAAGAATAATAATGGTTTCTCTGATGACAGTTTGTGTACTATCACATCTTAGGGCATCTTGTTGGATTTCAGGTAAAGCAGCAGAGCATTCAGAGTGAAGTGATTTTATTTTTGGCATGGTAAATGTACTTGCATACAAAATGATGCCAGTTGTATGTGGGCTGAAGTTCTAGGGACTGATGTTTCCTGTAAAATTGGCAATGCCAGGTTCTCTGCCACTGAAGCTTGAACTGTGTCAGTGTTTCCATTATAAATTTGTTTTTCAGAAGCCAGCAGCTAGGTCATAAAATACTACTGTCAGCTGAAACTTGTTCACAAGGTTGGCTCCAGTTACTAGCAAAACCTGTGTGCAGTTTTTGACGGCACTTAGGCACGGGGTGGCCTCTGAAGACCTGCTATTTCAAGCATAGGTTCTGCTGCTATTGCTAGCATGAGTACCAAATTACTTCCATGTAATGGTGCTGGGTAAGATTGGAGGGGGCTGGTAGTTAATGCTCTAATGTACACTGCAATAGAATGAGGTGATGAAGGCAGCAGGCAGGTTCAGATGTCCAAAGCTGCAGGTTTTAGGTGGCTTTTTGGAGAGAGTAGTATGACCCCAAGTAACTCCCCACTGTTGCCAACTGGAGTAGCTCCCCCATCTGCTGCTGCCATATCAGTTGTTTGCTTTGTGGCTGAAGTTATAGTACATGAATAATCATGCCACTGTAATAAAAATGATCCATCATTGCCCACTGTGTTAACTCACCTGTTATGAAGTAAAACCTGGTGATGATAGTCAGAAAGCCAGTTGAGCATGGGACTATGATTCTGGACACCAGGGTCCAAATCCCTGCTCAGCCATGGAAATCCACCTTGGGCAAGTAACACTCTCTCAGCCTGACAGGAAGGCAAAGGCAAAACCTGCAATGAACAAATCTTGCCAAGAAAACCCCATGATAAGTTCATCTTAGGGTTGTCTTAAGTGTAAACTAGTTAAAGGTACACAACAGCAACAATAACAACAACAACGATGATGAGCTAGTTCCATAATTAGTATAAGGAAAGATTATATGAGGCTGCAGTTAGTACACTAAATTAACACCAGGGAGATCAGAATGTTAATCCTTTTCTCTGAATCTGGTCTTCCTTATCCATTTCTTTTTTCAGAATGCTATGCGGAAGGCACAGTGCCATTTTAACAAAATATGGGCACAAACAGAAAATTGTACTAAAATATACCACACTGTGGCACTGCAGCTGTTCTTGTTCTTCTTGTTGTTGTTTGTTGTCAGGTCAGCTTTAACTCATGGTGACTCTAGGGATGTGAGATCTCCATAAGGCCTGGTCATCAACACCCCTACGCAGATCTTGCAGACTCAGGGCATTGGCTTCCTTGATTGACTCTGTCCACCTCTAATGTAGTTTTTCTTTTTTTCCCTACAATCTTGCAGTTTACAAAATCTGATTGTCTTCTCCAATGAGTCATGCTCATGATAGGTCCAAAGTATGATAGCTTCAGTTTAATCATTTTGCTTCTGGGCAGAACTCTTTGGAAAAAGCAAGCCAATGTATCATTTTTTAAAATGAGAGACACCATTTGGTCACTGCTTCAGGCACTAAATGCTTTGGGATGGCATTGCTATCATGTTAATAAAGATTGTAGTAGCTGTTTTAATTAAGGGTAGATGGAACAGTCTATTCCAGTTCATGTCAGTTTCATATGTGTGCATTCAGAAATCTCTCTCTCTCTCATTTCCATATCAATCTGAATTTTTTTCAAAAAGATTGACATTCTGTATTTTATCCTAAAATACATATTTTCATATACGTTTTACCCTATAATATGCATTTTTGTCTGCATTCCATCCTAAAGCATGGCCTTTATCTTAAAATATATATTTTAACACAGTTTTGAGCCAAGAATTGTATTGCAAAATTCAGAGAAGTAAGTGTGAAAAACCAAAGAATAACTGTGTTCTGATCTACTTGTTAGTTCTGGAACTGAAAATGCTCTTTTCCTTTCTTTTCTTTTCTTTTTTCTCTTAAAAGACAAACTGAATGACATTCTCAAGCATTCCTAGGTTGTGATCTGGCACAGGGAAGTCTACACATACCTTTGGCATGGATCACACTCCTCTTTTCTCTTCTGGTTTGTTTTTTTTTTTAAAGAACTTATATGTGTTCATTTTTCTCACATGCTTATCCACTCATATTAGTCTCCAAACTTTTAGAATCTGGCTCTGCTTGTATTCCTTTTCACCCTGCAAATATTCTTTTGCTCACATGCCAGCCTTCATATTGGATGTCTTTGCCAGTTTCTGTTTAAAATCTAGACCTGGCAGCCAAAGATTCATTCTCACCTGCACGGTTATGTGGATTCACTATCTGTTTCCTCTATGATGCTGCCTATGGAGACAGTATTACTGGGGGGGGGGAATCAAAACCCAGCATCGTCAATCTTTTATAAATGTGCCTAGAGTCAATTTATTGATAATTTCATTGCCTAATGATTTTATAGCACAAACAATATTTGGAGGACTACAGGATGCTTATGTAGCAGCTGCCCCATTGGCTAATTTAACACTTTATCCATGATCTTCTAAAGCATAAAGCATTATTAGTCAGAAATAATAAGTTGTAGTTAGGCTGTGAATATGCAATGCAAAATGAGCTCAATTGTATTTAGCCAAATTTATATTGGCTAAATATGTTTGAGGAGACAGGGAAAGACTAATGTCCACTGTTAGGGACTTGGATTGTCCTGTAGTCCCCTCAGAACTATAAGTGTGTACATATGTGCATAGGTGCATAGACTCTTTCATATGATCCTGAATTTTGCAAAAGGTGGGGTCAATGGTAGTACCTAGAACACTTTTAAATATGGACTAGTAGTTTGTTCTTCTGCCAAGGAGCTCAAGGCATTGTAAAGGGACATTATCCAACTGTCCCCTCAGAGCAGTCCTGTGAAATTGGGCCGTGAGACAGGGAACAACTTGGTACCCTCCAGATGTTCTGGACTAGAGCTCTCAACCTTTTGTTTGTTTGCCCTGCTGGCTGGGGCTGATTAATCTGAAAGGTAGAATGCACCAGGTTGAGGAGGTACCAATTAGTCCAATGACCATAGGTACCAAGTGAATTTAGTTTCACACACGCATGCACATACACATAGAATCATAGAGTTGGAATTGACCACAAGGACCATTGAGCCCAAGCCCATCTATGCAGGAATACACAATCAAAGTACTCCCAATAGATAGTCATCCAGCCTCTGTTTAAAAACCTCTGAAGATAGAGGCTGCATGACACTCCAAGGCAGTATATTCCGAGGCTGTATATGCCAAACTGTTCTTCCTAATGTTTAGGTGAAATCTCTTTTCCTGTAATTCCTGTAATTGGAAGCCATTGCTCTGTGTCCTAGTCTCTGGAGCAGCAGAAAGCAGACTTACTCCATCCTCCATGTGACATCCCTTCAAATATTTAAACATGGCTATCTTGTCACCTCATGACCTTCTCTTCTCCAAGCTAAACATACCCAGTTCCCTAAGCTGCTCCTCATAGGGGATGATTGCCAGGCATTTTATCATTTTGGTTGCCCTCCTCTGAACACACTCCGGTTGGTCAATACCCTTCTTGAATTCCGGTGCCCAGAACCAGACACAGTATTCCACGTGAGGTCTGGCCAAAGCAGAATAGAGTGGTATTATTACATCCCTCAACCTAGAACACTATACTCATTGGCTTTTTTAGCTGTTTCATCACAATGTTGACTCATGTTCAGCTTGCAGACTAATAAGACTCCTAGATTTATTTCACATGTACTGTGGTCATGCCAGGTATCACCCATCCTGTATCTGTGCATTTCATTTTTTTTTCTGCCTAAGTGAAGTACCTTACATTTCTCCCTACTGAAATTCATTTTGTTAGTTTTGGCCCAGCTCTCTAATTCATTAAACTAATTTTGAATTCTGTTTCTTTCATCTTGGGTATTAGCTGACCCTCTTAATTTGATGTAATCTGAAAATTTGATAAACATGCTCTCTCTTCCATCATCCAAGTCATTTATAAAGATCTTAATAACACTGGGCTCAGAACAGAACCCTATGGCACCCTACTAGTCACTCCCCTCCAGGATGAAGAGGAACCATTGATGAAAATGAAAACATTTTGGGTTGGGTTGGTCAACCAAGTACAAATCCACCTAATAGCCCACATTTTACTAGTTTGTTTGCAAGAATTTAACACACACACACACACACACCAGAAACTGTTCAAGGGCATTTGCTACGCAGATGACACTTCATATGTGAGATCAGGCCTACTGACCTATGTTTTGTCTAATGTATAGTCGCCTCCCATAATGAACCTGAGCCATGTATTAAGAGCTACCGGATGTTATGGCTAGAGATTCAAAACTGACTACAGTGATGATATTTTTAGCTTAAGCAGCTTATGGGAACTTTTTTATACCAAGTCTGATTCTTCCTCCATTTGTTGTCCATAATGACTGGCAGTGGTTCTCCATGATTTCTGACAGGGTCTGGCTCAGCATCACCTGTTAATGCCAGAGATTCATTGGACTCTTTTTTCATACAAAACATCCTCTGTTTCACAGAACTGTGGTCTTTCTTTCCATAATTTGTTTTCACTGTTTGCCTCAGTGCTGGATGGCCTTCAATAATTCAGTGACTCCTTCCAGCCTTGTGTTGTTCTATGTTTGTAAATGTTGATTGGCATAAGCAGTTATGTCTGAGATTTTACTTCTCACAATTTGAACTTGTTATACTACTTATGTTTCTTTGATTTCTTAACTGAATATAGGCATAAATTGTTGGCATAAATGGAGGGATTTAGGTGAAGAAAGGAAAAATATATTGTCTTTACTGGGTAGCTTCTAATCAGTTCTTCTTTAACACTCCTGTTTGTTAAAACTGGATCCTCATGGACTAAGAGAAATGAACCCAACTTTCCCATTAAGCAGAGAGGCCAGCCCAGGGTTCAGGGTGCCACATACATAAAACGCACTCTGAGCTTGAAATGAATTCTATGTGGAGGGATTTGACGTGGAAAAGTTTTGCAGCCTCCATGAATATGCCAGTCAGCTGTTACTTCTGCACATTTTGCATCATGCTTGCTACCTTGTTGTATGTCTTATGGCTCTCTTTCCATCCAAAAAATACAACATCAGTGTTTTCAGTCTTGTACTCTCTTTCACGATGATGTTTTCCAAGTTTCCCTGTATTTAGCTGAGCCACCAATTCTCCTCTCCAAGCACATATTTGCCAGGTAAAGGCAAACCTTGAAAACCGCCCTTTTATGTGAGATGTTCACATCAGTGTTTTACTTGTGGGTTCCTGCTTAGCTGACTGTGCTTTTCTCTGCATGACACTGCTAACTAAATTGCTGGAACTGTGAAGCTCTGTAGGCCAAGGTGAGACATATGAAACAAGCCTGCAGGGGAACAGCTCCAATTTTGGGAAGATGCGATGAGTCAAATGACTCTTGCAATTTTATTCTAAGTCATTTTGTTTCCAAGATTCTCACTTCCAACAGAGGCCGCACATTCTTCAGGGCAGCTTTATAGGATTGCCTTCATTGAAAGAAACATGTGTGCTTTCATTATACCTGTTCATTTCCCAACATACAAGTGGAGCTGGTAGGAATCACAGACACATAGGATGGTGGTACTAGTCTTAAGCTGTATCAGCTCACAAAACCAACAGCTGCTTCCTGTCAAGTGGTTAAAAAATATCCCGAACATTACTCTTTGAACAATTTAAGATTCTTTTTTTTTTCTTTCCCTGAAACTTCAGATGAGGTCCTAAATTAGTTCTCTTTTATCCATCAGATGGTTGGCTGTATCTCCATCCCCAGATAATCTTTTGACACATAGAACAACCTGATAATTTTATCACAGACCACACTAAAAAAGAGCCATTTCTGCACTAGCCTGTCATAGTGCTATAATTCCACCAGTTTTTTTTACTTCCAGTTGTTGCCTCTTCCTAAACTGCAAACCTCAGGATTCCATAGGATGTTGAAAGTGGAAAAATAGCACTATAACAGGTTAATGCAGAAATGACCAAGGACACAATTACAAAGTTAAAGAGCCTCTATGCACAACACATTATCTCCTGGGATCATATAAAGTCTGTGAGGGCTCCTTCTACAATGGATTGTGGTGATAGGCCAAGGAATGGCTTCTTTCTCTCTGGCCTATTCTTTTCCAGTTAGGCTCAGAGTGTGTATTCATCACTACCATACAAAGTAATTACTTGGATAAAATAGATGTCACAGGTCAGGCGCTTCAAGCTGAGTTTTGAATTATGTCAAACATGATGCTTTGTGACAGATTAAGTTTATTAGATAAACTGCAAGTCATTTTTTTTTTTTTTACTGTTTCTCTGTTGGACAAATCCCATGGAAGACTGCCCAACTTTGTGAAATTCATTTTTAATGCCACATTGAAGAGTTGTGCACTAGCCCTCATAAGCCACTGAACTTTCATACCTCAAATTCAATCTATTTATATATTACATCAACATGGCCTCTAATAATATTCAGTCATGTTTCAAACCACTTTTCTATGTTGGGGTAAGGAGTACAGTAGTGCTGACGGAATAAGATTTAGGTGAAATTCCCTTTCACTGTGTCCTTTTTTTAAAAAAAAAATCCAGCAGATTTTCTACTCACAGTTTATTTCATTTCAGTTTCAGACAACATGTTTTATTACACAGACTAAAAAGAACCACACTGTCTCCAGAATGCCCTAACTAGTTTTTCATCTCTTCTTGCAACATCACTGTCACCACCATTTTCTTTTGCAAGAATATTCCTGGACAGCAAGGCAGAATATTCTTACAGCAAGAAAGAAAATAAATAGTAGTTTTCATTTCAATTAAGTAATATACCTTTAGAAATAAGTCCAACATGACAAGAGTGCTGTTAACAATCACCCAGTGGAGAACTGGCAGTGCGTCTGGCAGTGGCAGGACTTACGATGGCATCAATCCACCTGTTTAGAATTCCTGTTCTTATTTTTTTAAAGGCTAGATAAAGCACTTTTTTTCTTTTTCTTGTGGAAAATTATTTACATCATTATTTATACATTCAGGCTCATGGGATTTTGTGATGTAAGTAGGAATATATAAAGCAAAAAACTACCAGGTCTCCCAACCAGTATCGCATGCAGGAAAAGAAGGAGGTGGAGGAAGGTGAGAGTATGGTGTATGGTACCAGTACCATCAGTAGTACCAGTACCAGACTGTGTCATTTTTCCTAGTACCAGTTTTTTCACTTCCAGTTGTTGCCTCATAAAGAATAAACTGAACTTGGAGCAAGCCTTCATTTTCAATGTACCATTGTAGTAGTGTTATTTGATCATGAATATGTTAACTTTAATTGTTAATATTAAGGGGAACTAGTCACATGATGGCTAACCCAAACATGCCCTCCAAGAATGATGTTCCTAATGGTAACCAAATAGAGCTTCTGAGTAACCAACCAAAAGCAGGAACCTTTTAAAGCTTATTTCTTCTACCAGAATGTGCCCTCTATTTCATAACATTTCATAAAGCTGCTTGCAGATCCTCCTACAGGAAGTTTTATAGTATATAAGCAAAAAGAAAGTGAGCAGAGAAGGATTTGGTCCCAAGAGTAATACTGGCTTCAGGATTTGGTTGTCCCCCACCCTAACATGACTATGAAATATAAAGCATGTAAGACATTATATGGTATATTCTGAGCATTAATTCAAACCAGCAAACAGTAGGGCCTGGGGCATTAGACATTGTGTTTTAATAAAGTTGTTGGAGAGTAGGTTGAAGGTGAGTTTTTAAATTTCACTTGCTTTCTTTTGGGTAAATACCGAAACTATTAAATGCAGGATTGTGAAACCAGAAGCTCAGTATGTGGAACCTTGACACTTTCGGATAAGAAGGGCACTGCTTGAAGCAACAGGGTAAAAATTAGCATACATGCTGTGGAGTCAGTCTCGTTAAACTTAGTGGGACTTATTACTAGATAACATCAACTTGATTTATTACTTTTACCCATTTTTCTGTCTGTGGAGGCACAACATGATTTATAGGATTAAGCAATAAAATTCTGAAACATAAATAATAAGCAATCCTCATTAAAACCAGTTTAAGACATCAGTTGATGAAAATCAATCAACTATTCCCCACTGAAGAGACTATTGCATGAGCTCCTGTCAATTACCAATTATGCAGAATCAATAAACTTGATAAATACAATTTTCTAAAAGAAATTCCAAATTCTGAACAATGTCAATGTCTGTTACAATGGAGTACTGTAGTTTCTCCTCACTTTTATAAAAAAAATTGATTTGTTGTTGTTGATATATGACTTCAAATCAATTCCAACTTATGACAACCTTATTGTTGGGTTACCTTGGGAAGACTTGCTCAGTGGAGGTTTGCTTTAAGACTGAAAGAATATGACTTGCCCAAGATCATCCAGGGAGTCTTCATAGCTGAGCAGCAATTTGAGCTCTGGTCTCCTGAATTCCCAGTCCAGTTCTCAAACCACTACACTACATTGGCTCCAAAGCAGGGATATGTGCGTCTATATTTAACAACCAGTATCTTGATTAATCTACATCTAGTGATCCAAGTTTTCACAAGGCTCTGATTTATGCATGGAGGTGCTCAAAACTGATAAAAATTAAAATGGATTCTACTTAAATGGAGCTACCATATCTTTCTTTCTTTCTTTGTATCTCGCCTCTCCATATGGATCGAGGCGGCGAACAACTTACAAATAGCATGTATTTCGAAACATTTCTATACATGCCCCCAACAAGCTGGGTACTCATTTTACCGACCTGCGAAAGGATGGAAGGCTGAGTCAACCTTGGAGCCAGGCAGGATCGAACTCACAACCTTTTGGCTTGCAGTATTGGCATTTAACCACTGCGCCACCAGGGCTCCACTCTAAAACAACCTATTGCTAAAATCTAGGACAGATCAGGAATAGTTGCATAGCCTTAAGCACATTCCTGCCAAAATTCCTAATTCTTACTAGCTGACACCTTTAATGCTACTCTGCATAGAAACTACATGATGGAATGGCACCCAGTTGGTAGACACAGAAAGAGTCTAAGACTTGTATTAAAATACAAAGGTTTCTAAACTTTTGTGTCATGTTCCTACCATCCAGTTCAAATCTTTTGAATTGACTATGTTGAAACTGGCAAATAAAGTAGGAAATGAGCTTCAAATAACACTGTGTTGGCCTGGTGTGAAAGTACATTCTGTTTTCAAGAAGTGTCTTATGAAAGGCAGATATGGAAAGCATGTTTACAGACATTGCTTTTTCAGGTCAAATACAGTTTTGATCCAATTAGTCAAGCAGATCTGTTGAATACTGTTTAGGCTTATTCAGGCTGCACCTCTGTATCCACCAACCTGACAGTAACTCCCATGGCAGTAGGAAATTTACTTCTAAAGAAGCATAGGAATGCTTTGCTAATATACCGATAAAGAATGTTTCAGATTTTATTGTTTTTGCTTTGGACTGTTAATATCTTACTTGTCCTTGGATTGTGAGAAGTGTATGCCTTGGCAGATATTATTACCTACATGGCCAGTACAAACACCAAAGGATGTTAGTGACTCTCTGATATTCCACAGTAGCAGAAGAAACAGAGGGAGGGACTCTTTGGTCCAAGAAAATGATATGCTTAGCATGTACCATTAGTAGGGGTAGTTATTCTCAAAATAAAAAGTAAAGAATGATCACACCTGAAAAAGTTACCAGGTTCTGCTGGAAACAAACAAAAACAAAGCAAAATATGATAACTTGTAAAAATACCTGCAATGTGTATATGTATGTATACATTTGTATTTTTTTTACCTATAACATTTATTTTTTACATTTCTGTTTATATCAAGATATCTAATTATCTAATTTGAATGGACATTGATTTTTCATAGTTGTTACATTTCATTTCGGTAGATCCCTTCTTTACATCAGTTCTGAGAAAGGAGTTGTATCATTATCCAACATTCAGTTAGAGGAGAAAGAAAGACTGGAGAACTCTTATTCTTTGTGCTGATAGCCTGTACACCTTCATCTCTTACTACAAACCAAAGGATGTCAGGGAGTGTGCCACATGGTATGAGCTGAGAACTGCTTGGCTTTTATGGACTGTTTATGATGTGCCATAATGATAACAACATAATATTAGCTGCTCCAGTAGGCAGCTCCAGGGCATTGTCAACAATAAAAAAAAAGAAAGAAACCATAAAGCAAACCTGTAAAATAACCTAGGTCTCAAAAATCAGCCTCCATAATTCATCTCTACATCCCTCCCTATTCAGTTATTATTCACTCTTTTATTTCATTTGTGTGCATAAGTTATAATTGCTGACCCCCCCCCTCCAAAAACCCCACAACTTAACCTTCAGTATTTTTATACATAACTGTGAGCTGAACTGGTAGATTGCAGGGTTAGGCTTTTGCTAATTTTTTTTAAAGTTAAATCAACATAAGTGGGAGAATATGGTTAGATCTTGGGGTAATTCAGAGAAAGAATCGCACAAATAACTTGGAAGCATATGAGGACTATCATAAAGCTCTTGGTCCATCAGTGCTCATGTGGAGGTACCATAACAGGAACTAGTAATGCTATGTGACATCCATTCAAATAGCCACATTTATTGTCATGATTGTATGGGATCCCTAAGCTGAGATCTGATAGAGTGCTAGCAGAATTCAAATCTCCACCAGTATACTGATGCTGTGGTCCTTTCATAGCACACAAATTAGAACAATGTGATTCCACTTTAACTGCCATGGTTCCATTCTATAGAATCCTGTGATTTGAAGTTTAGGGATGGCTATTTAGAATTCTCTGCCTGAGAACTCTGATGCTTCACAAAACTATAAACCCCAGGATTCCATAAGTTGCAGCCATGTCAGTTGTCAAAGAACTCTAATTTTGTAGTGTTAAAGGGCCCTTGATCATAGAAAGCAGAGGCTGCCCCTCCTTTTCTGGCCCTTTCCCCAGATATGTGAAAGTAGATGGGAACAGTTCTGTCACCCTAGCCCAGGTGTATTCTGACTGTCTTTAGGCACCTAGAGAAGAAGGAACAACCTCCATCTCCGTAGCCAAGCAGTGGCTAAGGAAATGGAGAGGCACCCAGAGAGCCCAAACCACCACCCAATTGCTGTTAGGGACATTGCCCAAGGACGTAGTAGATAATAAATGTACATATGCTGCCATAATCAGGGGTACGTCAGCATATGCCACTAGTGGGTTTCTGGCCCTAAATGGCTACTCAGAATGGTAGTTTCAGAAACAGTTTCTCCAACAAAGAGCACCTTTGTGTGCTGTGGATCTACAGGCCTGGTGGGAGCCTCTACCACTGTCACCCCAACATATTCCATTCTATTCCATTCTTGTGCATACATTTATGTATGCAGGGAATGATCAAAGCTAAGCAACTAATTTCACTTCAGATTTTTCAGACAAGTCTATTTCCAAATATATCAGTGAAAAGATTCTATTTTCTCTGCAAGGTATATGCCAGTGGATAGGAAAGCTGTTTTCAGTCACATGGCAGCTATGGTGCCTCAGCAAAAGACAGAAAGCCACTTGTTCCCTGAGCAGATGTTAGCATGTGATTGTTGGAAATTTGATTACCTAGCTTTGCTTAATTATCGCTCTAGGACTTTATTAACATTTTGATCCACTGGTATTGAAATGGTAGAATATTGTATATTAAGAAGTACAGTAGGGATATGTGTATTTTAACATGCATAATGATAATTCTAGTGACATCACATTTCTTTCTAGATGAATATGTAGCAACATTTGGACTGCCATAAATAAATCCATTTGGGGGCCAATAAACTAAACTGTTCCTAATGTGTAATGCACCACTTTTCCAGCAGTGTCTGTCATTTACATCCAGAATCCAGAGCTGGAAAGAATGAGGTGACTTGTCCCCCACTGCTACATAACTTCAAAGCTGCATTGGTAAAGTGGGGGCAATTAGATTTTCAGTGAGCCCCATGGAGTAGTAGACTGGTTTAGGCTTTGGCCTTTAAAAATCTATTAAAATAAAATAAATACAGTAAAACTCAGGGAAGTGATGTCTTTGTGGAGAATATGGTTAATTCCCATGACATTTATTCAGATTCCTACTCATTCTTTATTTCTTTTTACAGTGAGGCTGCCACATGCAGGCATAATCAAATCACCTTGTAGCCTTGATTTATTGGCATGTGTGGGAATACCACCATGAATGGCTCAGTTAATATTTCTACTACAGTTACTGCTGTTACATGGTGCATGGAGGTATTCTACCCCATATATTTATTTATTTATTTACTTACTTACTTACTTACTTATAACATTTATATCCTGCTGTTTCTCTAAGAGCTCAAGGCAATGGTCAACAAAAGCATCATGTATACTTATGTAACATAAACACATCAAGCACAAAACCAGTGTGCCAAACAAGGAATAAAAAAGCCCTTAAGTATAGATGTTCAAAATAATTTAGCATGACATCTAAGTGGAATGTTTAGGGATGTCATTCTTTGCTAATTTCATTCTTAAAAGGAGCAATAAATAATTTTAGTGAATATCTCCCCACTTTGAGAAGCACCGTTTGCTGTTATGGTAGTTATTCTATGCAACATTTTGAGTGACTATTTTGCCAAGAAAATAGCATGTCCTTTTGTGCACAATCAACTGACTATCACGATCATATATTGCGTCAGTGATATAACTCCGTCATCATAGCTCAGATACAGGATCTCAGCTACTGTTTCCTGAACAAAAAATGCTATTTTCTATCTAAAACAAATACATACAAATTTTGTATAGAATAAGTACCAAACTTTTCTGATGCTCAATAAACACATTTCTTACATATTTTCAAATTTTCTTTCCATTTCTATTTAAAAGTAGTAGAACAGTATCTGTAGCAGAAATTTCTTCTGCATTTAGAGTAAAAATTAAGGGTATGTATAGAATTTTATTACTATTTTTGTTATTGGGTCCACTGCCCTTTGAAGTTTCCACCTCCCTGCGGGCTTTATCTGTCTACCACTGTTTTCTTCCCACCTTTCCCTCAAAATTGGCTCACGCAGCTGCTTACAATTTTAAGGGTATTATATAGTGTCATTCATGGGAAAATAATTGTTCTTTACCCACTGCCACCCCCACTCCCATCCTGGATTGTTCTAATGAATTTTTTTTACAAACATCTCTATTTTGTTGAACTTGGGAATGAGTCTGAGTTCCTTTCATACAGAGCTTGGAAACTCTTTTTGACCTACAACTCTGAGAATTATTCGGCCAGCATTGTCACTGGAGGTTTTAGGAACTGTAGGAGTTATGGTTCAAAAAGTAACTTTCCAAGTGCTGGTTAGCATCTTATTCTATATTTACAATGCTGTGAGCCAGCCTTGAGCCAGTGTGGTATACTGATTTGAGAACTGGACTATGACCCTAGAGACAAGGGTTCGATTTCCTGCTTGGCCATGGAAAACCACTGGGTGACCTTGGGCACATCACAGACACCCAGCCCCGGAAAACACAATGATAGGGTCACTTAGGGTCTCTAAAAGTCAGAAATGACTTGAAGGCACACAGCAACACCAACAGCATCAACAGCAGCAGCATCAACAATAGCAGACTTGTAACACTGTAAATTTTGGAATTCACTTTTATGGTTGTTGCACCATTTCTCACATACAAGACAGAAAACTGGAAGTGTCTCCTCACTGTGTGGAGACCCTCATATCCTTGTGTAGGCTCTTCATTTGAGCTGCAATCTTGTATAACTAGGCTTTGAAATCATGCTTCAGAAGAACACCCATCAAATCACAAAGGGCTACAAATGGACATAATGATGGGAGTAGGGCTTGCTAGTATTGTGAAAAAAAAGAGAATCCCTTAATAGAGTTTTTGATTAATATTCAAACTGGAATATTCCAGATTTCCCTGAATGTAGGACCTGCCAGATACATGCTGCTGTTTTCCATGCAAGCGTGAGATGCAGATGGTTTCGTGAATGAAAGAAATGCAATCCAAATTAGCTTTCATCGTGCAATTGTTTTTTTCTCCCATTTCCTTCATCCTTGTTAATACTTTAAAAAGGAGAGGGAGAAATGTTCTAAAATAACACAGCACCTTTAGGGCATATTAAACTACTTCACTGTGTTGCTTCATTGACCTCAGGAAGATGATGGGTAGAGTTGATAGGACAGATATAAAGGAAGTTTCAACTGTGGTAGAAATGTTAGTGGCAGATTTTGTTTTTACTTGTTTAAAAAAAATCAAGGGGAATGTGTTGTTTTTAAATTTAACTTAAGTCTCAAGGACATATTTGAGCTTATATAACAGGTTGTGGTGTGGGCAGAGAAGTTTGAGGTTGATCCAGGACAAATGTTAACATGCAAGTGCACTTTCTGATTTCAGGCCATTTCCAAACTTGAAACTGTTTAGTTGTTATCTGCACGATTGTTGTGACATTCTGTGGGCTTGGATAGGACTCCTACCGAGCTGTAATTAAGATGCATGACCTTGGTATTACCATTCATCCATCCTTGCTAGACATTCCGGCTAATACTTGGGATTATTTTGTACAAAGTTCCTGTCTTCTGGATAATCCTTATCAGTCCTTAAACCCCTTTTGTAATTGGTGAAAGGCCAAGTGTGATTAGCTAATGTGATTTGCATAGCTCAGAGGAGGCTCTTTCCCCCACTGCTTTTTATATTGAGTGACAGAGGATTCTCCCACCATGCCCCCCAGCACTGCAGTGGAAATGTCTGATCCATGCTGGGAGGAAAAATCCCAGAAGCTGTTTTCTGTCAATTTGTTGATGTCTTCTTCCTTCACTGAGCTGCAGGCAAAACCTGTTTTTGTTAGTTTTCCTTTCAGTAAAACATGTGCACTTCAGCATGAGGCCTGGCAACCTTTGCCCTTCAGGGATGATGCATTCCCCTTTACAAGGCCACTACAAAATCCATCAGATCAAACCCAACAAGAGCCAGGAAACCGCTTACTGGAGAGGCCAGCGAGCACTTCTCGTAACTTGCACTGTGTGACAGAGAGTTCTCTGTTGGTCATGATTTGTCGTTCTAAGGCTGAAGGGAAACATTATTTGAAAAAAAAATGAAGGACATTTTTTAGTATCTCTCTTACGATATAGCTTCAAAAACAGCTCCTTTCATATCTGCCTCAACAGATGAAATAACAGGGTGGTTCATTTGCAATGCAAATTGTAACAAATACTTTCTACAAATCTACATAGCCTTAACATGTAATCCTATATGTGCCTACTCAGAAATAAGCCTAGCTTTTTTATACATAAGTTTGCGTAAGGTTGCAGCCTTAAAAAAGTTTAATTGGTTCTAGGACTTCTGGTGAATCGAAACAGTTCAAATTATTTTGGGGACATAAGGCATACTAGATTGTCTTTTAAGAGACAAACTGCTCAACTGAAAATTAAGAAAGAAATTATTAATGGAGGAGCTATGAAATAACGTGTCTGTACACGAGGTAGGGCCTAATATACTTACGTCTCATTTCTTCAGGAAATGATTTCTTATCTTTGCCACACCTTTTGCACCTTATAGTTAATAACAGTTGTTTCCTTTCTGTGGTTACATTTTATGTATCCACTTAGAACCAATAAATATCCTAGGAAAACATTTCTGGCATAAATTTAGGGTTGGTTCTAGCCACAGACGTATGACTGATGGACTCTGATTTAAATGCCAGCGGTCACAATATATACATGGATGGTTTCTGTTTTACTGTTTTCAGTTTTTAAATGATCCAGCGGTTCAGCTGGAATTTAATGAGAACAAACAAACAGGAAATGTAAGTAGCATTGTATATGCTGCAGCTAAGATGGATTCCTGGTCCTGAATCTTTGGCCATTTCTGCAAGATGGAGCTTGTGAAGTCCTTCCATTGTAGCCCTGGGTCATTGAGGAGGGGAGCACACTGGCACCATCTTTTCTCCTCCGCAGCACAGCTGGGCACTTGCCATTGCTGCGCTGGGGAGGATCACCAGCACACTTCTGCCCTTCTGCATGGCTGGGAAGTGTAGCAGTGCTGCATGATGTTAGGTGTAAAATGGATTTTTTCTGTTTTGCAAACACCATGCACACATCCGTTTGGGGGCAAGATGGCAGCCAGGCTGGTGGCAATACTGTGCAGAAGCATGACCAGCCGACTGCTGCCATCTTGGTCCCACAGTGGCACAGCGCCCTCGTGTGGAAAGGACCTATATTTGGGGAAATTACCACTCCATTCCAAACGTCTTGAAATATCTTGTAGTATTTGAGGAGACATGGCTGCCCTAAATAGATATTTAATTTTCCTTTTAGTGTACAAAACCTGAATGAACCTAAAGACATGGGGTGAGGGTGTGCATAACACAATCCTTTGAATTATCTTTTGCTTCCAAAGTTTAATCTCTGAAGATCTTGGTATTCAAAAATCATATTTGGCCTGTAGGACATCTCAATACAGAAAGATGGAATTCTATTTCAAATTTCAGGATTAGAATAAAGTCCCAGGAGTGATCTTTTTTAACAACAAGAAATGACAGGAAGTGACTTCCTGTTTCTTTTTAAACATGACCTCTTCCAGAACTAACTTTGGCTCCAGGAGCCAAAAAATGTGGCAAAATCACCCCCCCACACACACCACCTCATATTTGTGGGGTCACAAAAATAAACCTGGGAGCTGCATATAGCTCAGAGGCCACGATTTGCACATACCTGGTGTTTACTTACACTGCTGAATTTGTGACATACAAGTTATAGTGATGGCCACAAGTGGGTATGTCTTTAAAAGGAAATTAGTCAAATTTGTGGATGTAATGAATGTTCTGCAAGTCATGATAGCTGTATGCTAGCATCAGAGGAGAGCCAGCATGGTGCAGCATTTTGACCATTTGACTATGACTCTAGGGACTAGGGTTTGAATTGCCGCTCAGCCATAAAAAGCCCCTGTGTGACTTTGGGCAAATCACACTCCCTCAGCCTCAGGGGAAGACAAAGGCAAACCCCTTCTGAACAAATCTTGCCAAGAAAGCCCTGTGATGGGTTCACTTAAGGGTCTCAGTAAGTTGGAAAGGACTTGAAGGCACACAGCAACAACTAATCAGAGGGATATTGACTTTGAACACCAGCAGCTAGTAAACAAGTGCTATTGAATGCTTAAAGTCCTCCTCTTTGAACAGAGGAGGGGAAAAATGGGGGCATCAAGCAACAATAGAGTTTATAATACTGTCAATTCAGTAAATTGCTGGTAAAGAAGATGGACAAGATCAGAGGTTTCTGAAATGGTTTGCCCCCAGAAAAGTCTTCTTTTTGAATTTAGCTGTATTCCTTCATGATCAAAATAGGTGCCATGAAATGTTGCTTTATATTTTTATAAAGTCAGCACATTGTTACCTGAAAGTAATTTAAGGCAATAGTGGCAAGGGATGGGAGAAGGAAAATGGCTTGGAACAGGCACCTTCTGGCAGAAGGAGATTTGTGTTCTATAAGCCAATTTTTCTCTCCTGTTTAGGTGTCAGAGTAAAGGAAAGAAAGCAGAAGGCCTTAGTTTTCTCCAGTATATCCAATGTGCCATTTGAAAGAGTTTTCTGTTCCTTCATGTCCATTCTTGATTCATAAGGAATGTTAATATGTATATTGAACTGCAGGAAAAAAACAGTGTTATGTGATCACATATATGAGTGTTTCAATATTATTCTTATGGTTTTTCTCCTCTAGTACTTAGGTACACTTGTATACATAGACAAAATTACCAGGAAAAAAAAATCTTGGCATGAAATTTGGTTTTCCTTGAACTGGTTGTACTGAGATGCTTTATGTTTTACATATGTGAAGGAACAGTGAGAGAGAGAGAAAGAGAAAGAGAGAGAGAGTAGAAGAGGGAGAACACCAGATAAAAGGAATCTCAATGTGGTCATATGTTGGATCAATCACATTGAGACTGAACATATGTGTTTGTTTCTTTTTTTAAAAAATTGGGTTTTCCAAGCATTAAAACATATATCATACAAATCTCGAACATAACATAAAGCAACATAATACACAATATAAAATATAAAACAACATATAACAAAAAAAATTTCCCACTTGATTAGTCTTGTTGATATATCATCTGCTTATATATCTGGATCTGAATTCTAACTATTTGATCTGCTGATTAATACCATCTTAATTCTTTTAAGTTCAAAAGATGCAAATCTTGTCATTGATAATAGGCAAAACAAAACAATATTTTTTTCAGTTCATTGTCACATTTATCTCTTCATTTTAAAATCTTTCTGCAAAATTTTTATCTTTCCACTTTTCTTTAAAGAAACATATAAGTGGCTCCCAGTCTTTATTGAAATCTGCTAGATATTATTAAGAAGCAGAGTTAATTTATCCATTATCATCATATCCCACAAAGCTTTTTCCCATTCACCTTCCCTAGGGGTTTCATGAGATTTCCAATACCTTGAGAAGACTATTCTGGCACACACTATAATAAATAATAATCTATGGAATACATTTATACATTTTCAGTAAACCATTCCAATAAAGGCTGTTATATTACAGAGATAGATCCTTTGTTCTTCTCAAACATTACCAAATCAAACCAATTTTTTTCTATTTGAAACCCATTCGATTTCTTTTCCATCTTAAATTTCTCATACATCTGACGATAAAACAGCCAATGGCAGTTCATGCCTTCTTCTCGCAGTTTTATTGTTTTCATTTTTATTTCTGCTCCCTTTACTATTAGCATATCTCCATATGTCATCCATTTACCATGGAAAATATTTTCTCACTTATAAAAGGCTTCATGTGGGGATAACCAAAGTGGGGGTTTTGGATAAAGCCTAAATTTATATTTATTCCATGTTTTAAGTATGGGTCTCCTTACAAAATGATGATTGAAGTCTTGTAATGCCATATCTTTGTAGAAGCCCAAATACGCATGCCAACCAAAAGCCAACTGTGCCCTCTCAAGTGCAAGGAGTCTATGATCTGTTAGCTTTATCCATTCTCGAAGCCAATCTAGGCAGCAGGCCTGGAAATACAAGTTCAAATTAGGTAATGCCAGTCCTCCACGTTTCTTATCATCACAAAGTATTTTGAATCTAACACGGGGTTTCTTTCCATTCCAGACGAACTTTGAGAGGTCCCTTTGCCACTCTTTAAATATCGATTTGTTGTTTACTACTGGAATGTTCTGAAATAAAAAGAGCATTTTTGGTAATGCTGCCATCTTAAAAGCTGATATTCGGCCCAATAAAGAGAGATTTTTGTTTTTCCAGTTCCTAAAATCTTCTTTTATCTCTTTCCAGGTCTTTTCATAGTTTTTCTTAAAAAGATCTGAATTCTTATTAGTCAAGTAAATTCCTAGATATTTCACTTTAGATCTTATTAAGAAGCCTGTCATTGCTTCTGCATTGGTCTAATCTCTTCCAATATTATATTTTGTTCTGTTTGTTTAGGCGTTGTAGATACTGTTAGAGTTGACTGTCTAGGATCAAGAGGAGTTCCCTTTGCTTGTTTCGCCATTTTAGACTTTGATCTTGTGTCAATTTAAACAAGTTATATAGTCATAGGTTATTCCCCTCCAACATTCCCGTTCAATACTCAGCAGTACATTTTTTTAAAACTTACCCGATCAAATTCATCAAATTTTACAATTTACTCTTACCCAATATCAACTCATTAATTTATCAGCTTCTACTTTTATCAATTTCTCTCTTTACTCTTTCGTCAATTCCTCCACTCAGAATGTTTATGTTCTTGACACTCCCCCATATATATACACCTAGTTAATTAATTAAATTGATCAAAGATTTAATATAACTAGTTTATGCTGAAGATATAAAGTAGTTCAATATACAAGCAATACTTTTTTAATTCATCTGTTCAATTCATTTCAGTTCATTTCATTTCAATTCATTTCAACTCTATTCAACTATATATTTCATCAATTCATTTCAAATCAATTCAGTTCAATTCAATTCCTTTTAAGTCCGGTCAATTCATTTCATTTCAATTCAATTCAATTCATTTTATATCAATTCATTTACTCAACAGACTCAAACTTTTAAATCATCAGTAAACTTTCAGAGGTCAGAATCTGCTCAAATTCATTCCAAATACACAATCTTACTACCTATTCCACAGTAATATCCATCAGTTTCACGGTAGTATTCACTATAGATGTATTTTTGGAGCTTTGGAGCTTTATATCTTCTTCAGCCTTCGCTGCTCCTTTTAGCGAGCAAGTCTACATGCCGGATCCCCCCTGCGCACCGGCCTGTGTGCAGAGTTCTCCTCGCGCACTGGTCTGAGCGCCGAGTCCTCCCTGCACCCCGGCCTGAGCACCAAGTCCTCCCCGTGCGCTGGCCCACATGCCAAGTTTTAGTAGCCCGCTGCCCAGGTACTCACTGCGGTGCCTCTACTCCTCGTGCCGATCTGTATGTCGTATCCTCCGGCTGAGTCCGTCTCCTTCCAAGAATCAGGCCCGGGCTCTCGATCACCCCCCCGCGCCGACCTATATGCCGAGACTCTCCCCGTGCACCTGCCTGCACGCCAAAACGCTGTCTCTACCACTCTCTCTGAACTCCAAACCTCCGATCCAAATGGCTTCACCAAAGGACTCTCCTTTCCACCGCCACATCGACCACAGCCACGGTATTGGAGATTTATTCAAAATTTTTCATATATATATATATATATATATATATATATAACTTCTAGTAGAGCTAAGCTTTTGCACCCTTCTGATTAAGCTCCACCTCTCTTTTAGACTCCAGGGGCCATCTTGGCATCACGCGGTGCCCGTGCATAAAAATTAATTTTTAGAAAGCCCTTCGTTCTTGTTGGAGTGCTAAAAAAACCCAATGATTTTTCCTTCACAAAGACTCAGATTCTCGATAGCATTAGTTTCCTTCCCACAGGAGGAAAAAAAGGGGGGGAGAAAATGACAGTCTCCAAAGTTTAGCTAAATCTCTCTCCACTTCTCACCGTCTCACTCTGCCAGCACAATCAGAGTCCACGCCTGTATATAAGTCCTGGTAGCGCCAAATCAAAAAAAGAGGATAAGATATATAGATACCTCCTTATTTGCAGAATTAGCGATGCCTTTCTCAAAAATGGACAGATCTCCCTGGCACAAGTCCAATCAAGTGTTTTTAAAATTCCGTGGCAAGGAAATGCTGAAATCAAGCTCAGCTACTTTTGAAGACGATGGCTGCCGTCCGACTCCCTCTCCCTCAATCGAGTGGGTTAGGTGAAAATCACTACACTCATATGAGAGAGGAAACGAGTCTCCGTGGCCCCATTCGAGTTCTCTACCCACCAGAGAACTTTTTGAGGTGTCTGCAGTCCTGCAGAGCCCCCCTCCCAGTCGTGAAATGCGATGGATTCTCTCCAGAGCTGGGGAGAGTTCACCTTCTCTTCGCCATTGCGGAACCGGAAGTCCCATTTCTTTGGGTTTTTACAGAGTAATAACACAGGGGGATGCCACAATGAAAGTTGCAAATCCTGTACTTATTTCAATTTTAGATGTAACAAAAAAAGTCTGATGAAACTCTAGGATCTAGGGAAGGTGAAGATTAATAAAGGAACACACCTTAGCTTTAAGTGGAAGATATCAATTAATACTGGGTAATCATAAGGAGAAGTTGTTTGTTGTTTGGAATGCTCTCATCATTGTTTCCTTCTTTCTACTGAAAATTTTCTTTTAATTAAACTGAGAGGTTCAGAAGTTCAGAGCTGTAAAGGAATAATTTGTACATGAAAAAGAAAGGAGTCTATTTCATGGAGTTCCCTTGGGGAACTGGCAGTAGCTGCTTGTGTATTTGGGGGTCACACCACCAATCATTCATTTTGCTCCCACTTAGGAAACCCCTAATTCTTAAACTTTTTAATAACCACAGGCTTCTGATTCTGGCAATAAAATGTGGAGGGCATGTTTGAGGAGTTCACATTAAAAAGAAATCACAGAAACTTCAAATGACCATTGGCTCTCTTTTATGTCGCTAAAATGGAGCCCATAAATTTTCACGCTTTCCCTCACTGAATGGCTGCTTGTTCATTGGCATTTAATTATTTATATAAGTTTTTATGCTGACAACTTTTATTTTAAGTGAGTGCAATTTTTCAATTAACTCCTTGGATTGACTGACTCTTGCCTCCTTGTTTACTTTCCCTTCACTTCCTGCCGTTCTGTTAAAAAGTGTAACATGAGAAACCCATGGCTACTTCATAGCTGTTGTCAAAGAGAGCACATTTTCATACCTGGAACTGTGCAGAGAAAAAACAATAAAAATCACCCCACATTCACCTTCTTAAAATAAAGAAATTAAAACAGTGGGAGCAATGGGGGTATTCGCTTACACTTTCTAAAGAAAAATATCTGAGGAAAGATGGTTAATAGGTAATAGTGAAGCAGTTCTTGAGATACAATTTAAATTTGCTTGGGAACCACTCTGTTTCACCGCAGTGATTTGGGATGGCCAAAGACAGTTTGCTGCCTAAGGCAAAGGCTAAGCACACAAATCAAGGCACATAGTACCCAAAGCCTACCATGCTATTTTGGAACATAAGGTGAAAAACACCCCAAGTGCTTTTATTCCTTGATGGCAGTAAAAGTTCAATAACAGCAAAGTAAACTAATAGTAATCTTACCTCCCTCTGGCTAATGGTAGGGCTGATCACTTCTGTTCTACATTGTTAGCAGTTTCACAAAAGAAAAGCATGATAAAACAACGTTTTTTTTTTTTTTTTTAGCATTTTCATAAAAGAAAAACATGTGAAAGAAAAGAGTGGTTTTTCCCCCAGACTAGATCATGGTGTGGTGTCATGCCCTTGATAACTCACAATCCACAAACTTCACTCTGAGGCAGACAGCAGTGTTTCTTGGTAGCAAAGCAAGCAACATAGCAGACTTCTGTGAAAGTTGTTGAGACTAGACCATGCATGAAGTTCACAAGTTTTATACCCACACATATAAATATTAGACACAAAAGCTGTGATAAGAGACGATCATAAAATTAAAAATATCCCACATGTTTATACATTTCCCAGACTTGAAGTTGTTTACCCTTCTTTTGTCATCGGGGCAGGCCCCTTCTCTTTAGACACTTCTAGTGTTGCAGACTTCAGAGATAGGAGACCACAGAGTTAAGAAAAAGAGTAAATTTATTTTACGCGCGAGCTCAGGCTGGGTCATCCCAAAAAGCCAAAAGCCCTGAAGTAAGGTACACAGTTATTTTATAGACACAGCATATAAGTTTCATTTCTCTCAGTCCGCCCAGTCCGCCCCCCTTTGAATCTCGCAACACAGCACATTTCTCCTCCCTTTGTTTATATTTCAGTAAGTCACTCTGACCAACTTAAGCAACCTTTATTCTCAATACCAGGATCCACACTTATCTGCTTTCAACCCAGCCAGGCATTCTGCACCTTGGCATTTCACCCACTTCCGAGCTGCTTCTAAGCTGCTTCTATATCGAGGCAAGCTAGACTAACTCTCTCCAGTTGCTGCTTCATTGATTTGGTACACTTTCAGGAGAATCTTTTCCAAACATTCTATAGACTTAACCATATTTTATAATTATGTATGGGGTCCCTGCTTCACTAGTTCTTAAAACACCTTTTGGTACTTTAGTTTTCACCTGCTCTGATCTTCGCCCCCTTTGCAGGATATGTTATAGCAATGGGTAATAAAGCAGTTAACCACTTGATACAATGGAATACACAAGCAGGCTTCAAACAGATACATTGTTGCAATCAACAATTGACACTTGATACTTTGTAGTTTTCTAATTAGACTTTAGCATTTGCCTACCCTGACTACTGTACATTATTTCAATACACCTTCAACAGATCCACCATGACAGGTAGTACATGTCCTGCCATGTGGACTAAGTTCAATGGCCAACAGGTAGGGTGCCTCCTGCTTTCCATGCCTTTCTTTAATGTAGATCTTACATGGGCCTGCCAATGTGTAATTTGTATCTATTGAGCCTGCCTCACAAGAGCAGCCTCAGTCAGTAGAATTTCATTTCTCTTAACACTAGAAATTTATACATGCAACTGCTTCAGGTCTCACTTTTCCCTGCTACCATTTATCCTGTTGATTTACTGCATGCCCCTCAGTTGGTGAAGGCACAAGAGCTTTCGCCATGTTCAAAAAGTGATCCATCTTTTAACAGACAGATAAAAGGAAAGGAGAGAGCTGGTGTGGAAATAAAAATTAGAGGAGTAATATGGTTTGGCATGGGTGGTGTTAGCAGTGGGAGAAAGAATCAGAGCGGGGTGGATCTGTCAATAGCGGTAGGGTGGGGGACGAAGGACTCAAATTTCCAAACCTTTGCCTGGGAGAGCATGTGGGAGAAAGTGACAATAGATGGATAGATAGATAGATAGATAGATAGATAGATAGATAGATTATGATCATTGACCAGCACAAACGGGGATACAGAATAGAAAAGGTAAAGACATTAAAAACAGTAATAAAATGGGATGAAATATTTAAAACAGTATTTAAAACAATATAAATGCAGAGTTAAAAACAGTAATATTACAATCATAGCCTGGTATAAAGCTATAAAAATATAAAATAGACTAGAAATAATAACATAGCTTATAAAAACAAGTACATAAAATTAAATACAAATATACCTAAAAATTTGTTACCAGTAACAACATTTAGTTATCAGATGAAGAGCCCTGATAGACCTAGATGACAATAGAGTTTGTGGATAATGTGTACATTACTTCTAACATTTTCAGTGCTATCTGTACTGAATGCTCACTACACAATCCATCTGCTGATAATGAAACCAGATACAGAATATCAACTCCCTAAGAAAAGCCATGTGGGGCCAAACTGAGAACAAGGTACCTATGGAGTCACCTAAAAGGAGGGGGGGCTCTGGTCCAACCCTAACTGCTGCAAACAAACCACAGCAATCACCACCACTGAAGCACTTCCCTCGCCTCTCGCCCCAAAATATAGAACCAAATGCACCAATTGCCAGGTCGCGGACACACCAAACACTCACACATGTTAAATAAATATGCATACCACAAACATGCATGCAGCCATCTCATAGGCTCTGTGCACTCTGGCAGCCAAACCAGTGATAAATAATGGGGAAAACAAATGAACAGACATTTCTATAAACTAAAAAATAAAGGAAGTAAAAATCAAAGAAGAACAAAATTGATTGTCAGAGAAAGATTGGAAAGTTCTGGTCTCTTCTCTACTCCTGCTAGTCTAAATCACAAACACTCAGTGAAAAAGCAAGTCAATGGAAACTGAAAGACAAAGGAGAATAGTAAAACAAAGAAGTCAGACCCCGCCTCCAAACAAAACAGATGAGTAACAGGAGCAGCCCTCACCCTGCCTCTGCCAATAAACCAAGCAAGGCCTGTCAGATCTTTCCCTTTTCTTTTTCCCAGACGTGATGTCCTGGACTCCTGTGCTGCAAGATCCAAAATGGCCATGTAAAGGGGTGATCAGGCCCTAAAGATCCTCTGGTTTGACCCCCATCATGTGCAGCATTCTGGCATGCTGCATTAGAGGCAAAATACCATGGTCTCTCCCATGGAGGGCATCAAACTACTACCACCCTGCAGCGTTGTTCATGCAAGTCAAGATATGTATTTTCACAATATCATGGAGAAGCTAGGAGTGACAGTGAGCTATTGTAGACAAACAATCACGAGTATTGCTTTGAACAAGGCAAGTCAGCATGAATAGAAAATTTAAGGAGGTATCATTAAAAAGAATAGAAAAATATCCAAACAAGAGAAGGTAGGAAGTTGAAAATATGTTAAGAAATAAAGATAAGGATCACTTTAGATAAAGTTAAAGGGAATCAGGGTGAATGTAAAGAATGGATGTGTAATTTGCAAAAGAAAAAAAAGAGGCTGTGGAACACGAAGATCCTTAACATATAACTATTGATTAAAATAATGTAAAAGAAGAATTGTATTTTATGCAAACATGTATTTTTTACAATTCAAAAATAGAAATATTGCATATTGTTTATGTAAATAGATAAAGGATAATATTTTAAAAAAACAATAAAATAAAAAAAGATATGTATTTTCACATCATGGCTCACTTGCACAGTGATTCACGATTATCGTTATGATTAAAACCCAGCTCTCAACTAAATCTGACATGCACTGAATCTTTCTTTTGTTTCTCACAAGAGGTTGATTTGGCTGGACGTTTTTCTTTTTCCAGAGGCTGCTGCAGACTGCATTGCTTTGATATAATTTTCTTTTAAGAGATTTTGAGAATCCTTTACTATTTCCTTCCCAATAAAACACCTGCAAAGTCACAGACGTTTCTCATATTTCAGAGAA
The DNA here is from genome assembly GCA_948474755.1 of Ctenosaura bakeri. Classification (NCBI taxonomy): domain Eukaryota; kingdom Metazoa; phylum Chordata; class Lepidosauria; order Squamata; family Iguanidae; genus Ctenosaura; species Ctenosaura bakeri. The sequence continues at coordinate 281,331 of CAOLHI010001718.1, read as the reverse complement.
ATCATGTTCGAAATCTGTATTTGGAGGAATAATTTGTTTCCTTCATGACTGTCATAAACACAGAGAAATGCTTCCAGAGTGAGTCCCAGGCCAATTTTTTTTCCCCCACAACACTGCTGGCAAGCAGTATTGCTGGATTCATGCTTATCACTACCTGGACAGTAGGCAAGCATTTCTGGAGTCCAGCTACTAATATATTCTATGCCTGCCTGTGTGTGGTCACTGATACTTCAGGTCTCTATCTTTTATGCTTCTGTCAATGACTTGTTATTCAGACATAAGCCCTAATTCTTATGTCAACATCAGCTTAAGTTTCACGGAATGCTGAATGAGGAAGGAATGCTAAAGTCTACATTTGTATGTAGAGAAGGGGAGGAGGAAGACATAAAGAAAGAGAAGGGTTTGTATGTGTAATACCACACTGATTTCACTAAGCATTCTACTGTCATCTCAACAGGCAATGAATTAAATCAAAAGTTTGACTGGGACATTATGTGCAAAACATGCACACACTCCCTTTTTCCTTATATATACACACAGGTACAGATTCTATTTTTCCCCCCTTAGAGAGAATAAGAAAATTTCTGTCTGGTTCACTGTCATTTGGAGACATGCAGTTCTTTACAAATCCTCTTGCTTTTAAATGAATAGAGATCATTATACCTAACACCATGGATTAGCTTAGAATCATAGAATCATAAAGTTGGAAAAGACCACAGGGGCCATCCAGTCCAACCCCCTGCAATGCAGGAACACCCATCAAAGCATTCCCAACAGATGGCCATCCAGTCTCTGCTTAAAAACTTCCAAAGAAGGAGACTCCACCACACTCCGAAGCAGCATATTCTACTGCTGGACAGCTCTGACTAACATGAAGTTCTTTCTGAGGTTCAGGTGGAATCTCCTTTTCTGCAGCTTGAATCTATTACTCCTTGTCCTAGTCTCTGGAGCAGCAGAAACCCAAGCTCACTCCCTCCTCGACATGACATCCCTTCAAATATTTAAACATGGCTATCACGTCCCCTTTTAACCTTCTCTTCTGCAGACTAAATATTTCCAGCTCTCTAAGCCGTTCCTCATAGGGCATGGCTTCCAGACCCTTCACCATTTTGGTCACCATCCTCTGCACATGTTCCAGCTTGTCGAATTGAGGTGCTGGACACAGTATTCCAAATGAGGCCTAACCAATGCAGAACAGAGTGGTACCATTATCTCCCTTGATCTAGACACTCTACTCCCATTGATGCAAACAAGAATCGTGTTAGCTTTCTTGGCTGCCACATCACACTGCTGACTCATGTTCAGCTTGTGATCTACCAAGACTCCGAGATCCCTTTCACACGTACTGCTATCCAGCCATGCGTCCCCTGTCCTATATTTGTGCATTCCATTTTTTCTGCCTAAGTGTAGGACCTTACATTTCTCTCTGTTGAAATTCATTTTGTTAGCTTTGGCCTAGCTCTCCAATCTGTCAAGGTCGTTTTAAAATTTGATCCTGTCCTCTGGGGTATTAGCAACTCTTCCCAATTTGGTGTCATCTGCAAATCTGATCAGCATACCCTCTACTCCTTCATCCAAGTCATTGATGAAGATGTTGAATAGCACTGGGCCCAAGACAGAACCCTGTGGCACCCCACTAGTCACTTCTCTCCAGGATGAAAAGCAGACATTGGTGAGTACCCTTTGGGTTCGGTCAGTCAACCAATTACAAATCCATCTAACAGTAGCCCTGCTTCAGTCATTATATGGGTGTGTGTGCCTTCATGTCACCTGTTGACAAATGGTGGCCCATGAATTTAATAAGATTTTCTTGGGCAAATGCTCAGAGATGGTTTTGCCAGTTGGTCTCCTATCCAAGTACTAACCAGAGCTGACCCTGTTTAGCTTCCAAGATAAGATGGAATCTGGTGCCTTCAGGGAATTTAGGCCCTGTATACATTACCTTTTTGAGATCCAGCCTGTGGTAGCGGTTTGGTCATTGGAGTAAAATTCTGGAGACCAGGATTTGATTCCCCACTTGGCAACAGAAGCTCACTCGGTGACCTTGGGCACATCTTATACTGTCTGCCCCAGAAAACCTTATGATAAGTTCACCTTAGTGTTGCCATAAGACAGTAATAAATTGAAGGCACACAACAGGAGTGCCTTAGTTTTATCTTTCTTCTTTTGAGGACTTGTATCTTTTTAAAATAAGAATTTATCAGAAGAGTGCACATGATTAATTGATTCACCAGTGTCTCCAATGAGTGAAATCTATCTGTTGTGGAAATAGTGTTCCTAGGTAATGTGTCAAGATACATAGTTATAAAACTGATATGCCTAGAATTTTAAAAAAGGAAATCATACATGATGTCCTGATGCATAATTTTATCCTTATAAACCAACTTGTTATTGTATTAACGGTTAAATTAAGGACATCTCAATTAAAAAAGTGAGTAAGTCAAAATAAATTGAGAAAATTTATAACTTCAGAACATTTTTGAACATGGAAGGCATACTTCTTTTTAATTCTCAGATTTGAAGACTCAGAATTCACTCAGATCTAGCTGTCTGTCCCAGATAAAGTAGATCAATTAAATCTGTGGAAATTCTGATTCAGCTATCTGCTCCAGTTGGGACCAACAATTGTTTTAAAGCCATAATTAGCAAAACATTAAAAGACACATGGGTCAATCCTGCTCTTTCTTCATTGTTTTTTTTTTTTTTTTTGGCCCTTTTTGCTAGTTGTAAAAAACAAACTATTCAGTTTAGGTCAAAACCGAAAGTTGGATATGAGGTATAGTATGTCTGTGTTAGAAACTTTACATGTTTAGACAAAACATTTCATCTTTCCCTTGCTAGAGATTTAAGTTTAACTTAACACTTCAGAAATTTCACAGGGTAAAAAACAATAACCATATTTAAACAAATGGCTGGTTTAGGAAGATCCAGGTGATTCCTTCTAGTTCTCCAGCTTCTGTCAGCTTGGAAGAAGCAGTATTCTAAGTATTTGGCACAAACTGTTGCAATTGTAAGAAAAATTGCCAGAAAGGAATGTAAATTTCTTTAGTGAAAGTGAACAAGGGGTCAAGAAAGATTACCTAAACATGTAATAAATGAGTCAAAGCTATTAGTTTACATCATACTCTTAACTATATGATCCATTAGTGCTGAGCTGTTGCAACCTATGCAGTTTCATTGGTCACAAGAGATATGAGCAAAAAACTGATAACAGATTCAAAAAACTGAATTTATCATTTGCTTATCTCAGTTTTCCCCAAAGATTTAAAATCACTGAATTAGGCTATAACTTTGTATATATGTACCTAACAGTAAGTCCCAGTGAATTCAGTGGGGCAAACTTCTGTGTAGACAAGGGCCATTTCCACATTAGACTGTTACAGTGCTGTTGTTCCACTTTTAACATCCCATGGAATCCTGGGGTTTGCAGTTTAAGGAGGGGCCTCAAAGGCCAAGCACAGCACCCACACTGTTAATTTTGGCTTTTAAAAGCACTGATACTCAAATCTGAGGTACAGTCTGATTACACACAATTTTTCATGTGACTCTGTGTCCCTATGACTTCTGTCCATACGACTGTTTTGGGTAACTCAACATTTGGGAAACCTGTAGTGTCCAAGTTTTGATTTTGCTTGCAGGTAAGTTTTGGAGTTCAGATCCTTGGTGGCTCATTCATACATGCAAGTAACCATTTTATTCTATATTGTTTGAATATATGGGGAGACCTTCAGTCTAGCATCTAAAGGCAAAGATAATCCCACCTTACTTATTGTGCATTAAGGTCTGTTGCTGCTGCAGTTCAAGGAAAAGCTTAAAGCCATTGTTTGTATTTCTAAAATATATGAATACATTGTATGTATTTCTAGAATATATCAGTTATGAAAATTGCTGCTGTGGAACAACTTAAGAAGCATGAAACACAGTTTTCAAGAAATAATAAATACCAGTTGCCTGCCTTGGCCTCCAGATATTTTAGACTGTCACTCCCAGAACCCCAGATTATTGGAAATTTTGGATAGAGCCAATGATAGTGGAATCCAGAACATTTGGGCAGTACCAAGTTGCTTAACCTGTGACCTCTGAAACAGTGGCCAGCTACTGCTGTTCAGAGATTGCTATTATCATGCTCTAGAACAGCTAATGAAAGCAATCATAATTCAAACAAAAATTCTGGAATAATAATCCAGTCATTTATTTTGCTCTTATTTGAAATGAATGAACTATCAATTAAGAAGAAGGAGAAGATGGTGATGATGACAATGATGAAGAAGAGGCAATGCCAAGCAATGTGTTTATCAGATGAGGAATACTTTTTGATGTCCCTAAAATTAAAGACCCAAGACATTAATAAAAAAATAATGTAGATGACATCTTTCTGAATTCATTTGAAATTAGATGGTACATGTGAAACCTGCAGGAAAATGTTCCAGTATGTAGTGCTTCTGGTGCAGCCAACTAGCCACAACTTTTTCCAAGATGCTCAATTGCAGTTACCTTATATCTGTTTGTTTGTTTTTTACCCATTTCACCATCACCATGCCATGTCTCTTAGGCATGCTCAGTCTTCAATGAAATATATTTGGGTTCCCTCCCCTTAGAAGATAGTGTTTTCTTCCTTTGTCTTATTTTTACTCTAAAGGTTATTTGTAGTTCTGCAAAGCTTGGAGTTCCCCAAGCCTGCTGCTAATTTCCACTTTTGTGATTTGATTGCATAAGGAACCACTCAGAACTTGAATTTACAATTATTTGTCTGACAAGGAGCCGAAAGAACAGATGGAGGAAGGAAAACAAAACCCCAACATTTTGACATTCCAGAGATGCACCTCAAAACCATTTTGTTCTGAAACTCCTTCTTCATCTTTTCATAATACTTTTCCAAATACAAAGCAGTCTACAGCTGGAAGATTTTTCTGGAGTATTTCCTGCATGAACATCTGTAGGAGGAGGAGCCAGGTTAGAATTTATGAAGTGTTTCTGAGGACAGCAGTATGTGCCAATTTGCTGCCACATGTGTACATATTTACAGAATATCAATATTAATCGGGCAAGGAATCAGAGAAGAGAGAGAATAGTCTTTTCAGGTATAGACACTGAAGATATATGTTTTACCTCAGAAGGAGGTAGTGCCAAAGAGTGGGAAGGAGAAAGCAAGGAATAGACATGGCTGGGAAACTATGGTGATCAGATTGCTACCTGAAATACGATCTGTCGCCTTGAATATCTATGTTACTTTCACACATCCCAGAATTGGTCCAGTATGCAGAGGCTGATTTCATGAGAAAAACCTTGCAATAAATGTATGGAAAGCAAGTATTTAACAGATGTCCATTTTATTTTATTTTTTCTCTCCAAGCAGTTCTATCAAGTTTGCCATTGCTAGGTAGCTATCTTTATGACATTCCAACATTTACAACATGTGGAAGTTTTCGTAGGATTTGTTTAAAAAAAATTTAAAAAGGAAGAGCAGGGATTCACAGACACAAGAAGTTCAAACCACAAAACCAGCTGCCTTTAGGACAAGTCAGTGGAGTCTCCTTCCTTGGAGGTTTTTAAGCAGAGGCTTGATGGCCATCTGTCGGGATTGATTTGAGGGTGTTCCTGCATGGCAGGGGGTTGGACTGGATGGCCTATGTGGTCTCTTCCAACTCTACATTTCTATGATTCTATGATTCTATGATTCTAGTTGCAGACAAACTTTCCCCTTGAAATTCCCTCAAATGTAGTACTTACAAAAGCCAGGATTATTAAAATAATTTTCTCTGATGGAGCATTGAACACCTGTATGATGTCAACATGTGTGCCAAACTTGAAAATTATTTTTCGCACACAGCTGTAGATGCACCAAAAGTGTACAAAGTGCACATTCATGAAAAGGTAAGTTCATGAAGTGTTATTTTAGGTATTTTGCAGGATTCTATATCCTTTTCTTTGGATGCCTAGACATTATTTCTAAATGCTTAATTGCAATGCTGGAAATTTGAAGAAAAAATTCAGGTGGGGCACAATTCTTTTTGAGGAGAGTGATGTACTCATTTGCCCCTCCCATTGCTATATCCCCCCCCCCATGAAAATTAGAGTCCGAAGCCTCTGACAAGCCATACACTTCTCTCCCTTTCTAAATTTATTCCGCAGATATTTTATCCCAGACTTGTAAGAAGTGGATTACTGTTATAAGAAGACCATGCACATCAAGGAATAAATACACACAAATATGTATCCCCTAAATATCTGGGAAGAGAGGAATCACACTCCTCTAATGTATGGATTTCCAACATTATTTGTAAAATTCTGTCCAACTTGCTACAATAAGACTAGAAGTGTATGTTTAATACTCTGATCACAAAGACATTTTGTTATCAATTTTATTTAACAGAAGTTTCCAAATAAATATAGTGAAGGCTGAAATTTAGGATCTTTGTCATCATTAAATATTAAGTTGTGTTATACAGAAGCATCTAAGGGCCAAATAGATGTGATGTGCAATGCATTGGGACAATTAATGCAAACATGGTTATAAATCTTAAATAACTGGGGATGCAATCAGCACAAGATAAATTAATTGCAGTCATACAAGTGAAATGATGTGTGCTTTGAGCTTTAGTGCAATCAAAATGAATGGAACTATTACGGTGACAGTGCCCAATCTAGGTAAAAAGCTTGTGGTAGTTTAATACATTTTAAAAGACAGTGTAAATGTGATAGGCTTGATCTTTCCAGTCAAGGTACATCTCAGAACTGTATCCTCATCTTTTGGACAATCTAGTGCCTTGCTATGGTTAAGGACTGAGGAACTTTATTTCTATTCCTGAAGATATATGCATCAGCTTTTGGCTATCGGAAGGAGGCTTTTAGACTTTTTAAAAAGAAAGAGAAATATGAACACCAAGGGACAAATGCTTTCATCAGAGTTTTACAGACTTAACAGATGCTCTAGACTGCAATTGTGCATTCCCTGAAGGATTCACTTAGAAAGTTCAATGATATAACTTTATTTGTCAAGAAGATGAGACATCACTGAGGAGAGTTGAATGCTTTGCATCTGGCTGATTTTTTTTTTTTTGAATTATGATTGCTCTCATTAGTTGTCCTAGAAGTTGATAAAAGCACTCTTTGAACTATGGTGGCTGGGTGCTGTTACAGAGGTGATGTAATGTCTTTCTCATTAGTCTTTTAACAAGTTTCTCTCTGCTCCAACAGTCTGAGGAAACCTAGTGCCTTCCGGATATTCTGAATACAACTCCCACTGGCCCCAGATAGTGCTGCCAAAAATCAAGGATTCTGGGAGTCGTAGTCCAACATGTCTAGAGGGCATCATGTTGCCTAAACTCCAGGGATTCTTCCTGGAAGCTCTTTTTTAGTTTTAGGACTTAGGCTGGTACCAGGAAGAAAGTTCTTTTGTGCCGGTGCATAGTGCAGAGAGGGATGGGCTTCTGGGAGATGGAAGCATGCTTCAGACAAACTTTAAGTACAGCATCACTTTTTTAAAAAAAGAAAGAAACGCCTGGAGAATTTAGACTTACTCCTACACAATAGCTGTCATTCAGTTTAAAAGAAAGCATTCGTACTTGGAAGAAAATCATAGTGTATGTACAGTCACTTCTATATCATTTGCACAGGCCTGAATAATGTTGTACTTTTGTGGTGGTAGATCACGTGTATTGTTGTAAATTCTATACTCTGGATGAGCAGACACTCCATAAAGCCTCTACAATAGAAACACTCTTTCCAGCAAGAACAGCTATTAATAATTTTTGCTTTAAGTATGCAGTTAGCCCTGGTTCAGCACTATACAACTTTTGACCCATCAAGTGAAGCATGGCCCACTTTTTTGTGTGCATTTGTGGGTGTAGGTGTACCTTAAGAATCTGCCTGCCTAGTAGCTGTGGAGGGCAGCTATAGGCCAGGACACTCTAAGAACATTGCCGCCCGGGGCAAACTACCTCCATCACCCCTCCGTCCCTATGTGACTGGAGAGTTGGGGAAGTGTTTGCCTGTTAAGAGCTGTAAAATCTTTCCTGTTTGATAACATTTAATTGCCAAGTACCTTTCCCTTGTTAGTTCGTTTAATAAAGATTTTATTCTATTTTTTTTAAAGCACAGCCTCCATATAGTGTCTCTTTCATTTGAGCTCAGTTACACACGCTACTATAATTGGCACATTCAGTTGGGATAAAGCTGAAAATGCTTTGCTCCATATCCACCAGGACTGTGGGCTTAGGGAAAGCAGAAGGAGGATATAAGTGTGGAAAGGGAGCAGGGGGTGGTAAATATATAAAAGGCTACTGCTTCTCCAGTAAGCGAGAATTTAAAGCAGGCCTGATCTCTCACAGTCCAGGCTGGCCCAGATCTCCACATTTTGACACCCTCTCACTCTTCTTATTTTAGTTTGTCACCAAGCCAGTGTAGCCCCTGTTTGGTCATTTTGTTGTGCTGGGAGAGGCATACCTTTAGTTTTTTAAGGCTGTGCCTGACTTTCATGGTAGCCTGCAAATTATTTTCAGGATGGTCTTGCAAATCCTTATGGTTATGATTTTAGCAACATGGTATATGGACTGAAAAGGTGAAGTTATTTATTTCATCATCTATTTATTTACAGACAAAGTGGCTGTAATCTTGTGGTACTAAGATTAAAAAGAATCAGAGCACTATATATCAATAAAACGTAAAATGCGTGCCATATACAATATATAATTAAAATACACTCTATATGTAGTCTATGAAATGTGTTAAATTGAACTAAACAAGGAAGGCTTCCATGAATTAGGATGTTTCTAGTGGGGTCTAAATCTAAGGATGTCAGAGCATATTGAATTTCATGGAGAAGAGTGTTCTAATTAGTAGGTGCCAACACATTAAACATCCTGCTCTAAACAACTGGAGCGAAGACTTCAGGCTCATGTGACACTACTAGAAGTGCATGTCCAGATGCTCCAGGGTCTATAAGGAAGGAGACAGTCTTTCAAGTAAGATAAGAGCAAAGGGAGGAGTTCTTCATTGATTCCTCTCCTCCCAGTTATCCTTTGAAACACTTATTAGAATTTATGAATAACTTGTGTGAGATAGCAGCCAACAGTTTTCTTAAGACAGATAATTTATTCTTCCCTCCCCCTTAGTAGTTCTATCCCTTTGGTCCTCCTCTTCCTCACTCTCATGTGTTTCTCTTCTCCTTGGCACTGAGCTCTCCTGCATTTACTTCAAAGTCTCCTGAATATGTGCAGCCAATGTCATAGGAGGGAGCATTTCCATAGGAAAATAAACCCTATGAAGTTTTGCATTTCTAGTCTGTCCTTGTTCCAGGAAGAATAACAGCATCAAGTGGGCTTCCCTTCTTGCTTTTCGGCAATTATTCAGCCCTTGTGTTTCCTTCCACAGAGAGATGGATTTACTTTGTACTTCCCCCACAGGAAACTTCAAGAGAGATTTTAGCCTTGATCACTGCAGGTGTGTAGGAACCTTTACGTATCTAATGAGGCTAAGAAAAACATGTGTGCTGTATAGAATTTACCATGTAGCATGGATATGCAAAGGACTCTAATGCTCCTTTCCATTACATTATCCCTTCAGTATGTATTATAATGAATCTGAATATATTATCAAATCTAAGATAAGATACAGTTCTTTATTTAGCCAAACACTGCTGTTGCCCAAACAGCTAAATGGTCTAAGCAGGATGGCATGTAGCGACCTCAGTACTGTCATTCAGGTCATGTCTGGTTGCTCCTCAAAAGCATCCATTTTTCTAGTTTTCTAGTGACATTATAAAGCTGTATCTTCCAACTGTCCTGATTTGTCAGGAACAGTCCCAGTTAATTGTCTGTCATCCCACTTTTTTAGCTGCTCTTAAAATGTTCCAGTTTCTCTCTCCTTTTTCCACTTTCTCCCTTTATCCGCAGATTACTTCAATTGCTGTGAAATGAGTTCCAAATGCAAAAGTGGTTTGCATTCAATTAACTTAGCAGGGGCCAAAGAGAAAAGAATAATCTTGCCTTTCCCTGTAAACCCAAACAAAAGAAAACTGTTACTCTGAGATTGTGCATTCTTCATGATTAATATCTTTTGCCATCTGACCACACTCTGATATTGCTTGGTCACATGTCCCAGTTTTCATCTGTGAAATGCTATAGGGCATGCAAAGCAAGCATAACATATGCTTTTAAAATGGAGTGCCCCCCCCCAACTGAGTCTTCAGTATATCCAAGAGGAGGTCTTTAACTTTGCTTTGAATATTTGCCCCTCCTTTTTTTGCTTGAATCTCTTTCACTGAAACCTGAAATGATGCCCTTAATAAACTGCTATTTAAATTGGAACATCAATGTCAATGAAACTCTGTAGTTTGAATCCACAACACTCACCACAAATTATTAAGCCACCATGTATCCAAAGGTGTGTGTGGTGATATATGCTGCTATTAAATGTTAATAGGTGTGGAGGTGAGAATGACCACTATCATTCAGAGGTGGATATGATATAGGGATAGCGTATGGTGTTTTTACTGTTTGTCAGTATATCTAAAGAGATCACTTGTACAAAGATATGGATGTGCTGCCAGCTTCCAGAAAGATATAAAGATAGTAATAACAATGAAAATTAGGCACACTCTTCAAAGATGATATTCTCATTTTTATTCTGTTACGTTTGTGGGAAAGAAACTGAACAAAACTAGATAAAAACTTTTACTGCAAGCAGCTTCTACAAATAAGGTTTTGGCGTCTTGGGACTTCCTTCAGTTGCTCTCTTTGACAATGCTCTTTTGCACTGTGCACAATGCACACATTTAAATTGAAGGAGGAATCTGATCATTGGCATAGCAATCCTTGTTCCCAGGCAGCCTGCCAAAGAGGGCTTCTTGGTGACGGATGTTTCAACAACAGGCTTAACTGACTAATTGGTTTGTCTCATGGGGCTTTCAGGCAAAATCTGCTCTACTTAGATGAGTCAACTGGGTATTGATAAAAGTGGATGATAGATCAAGTACTGTATAAAGGTTAAAGGCAATGAAAGAATATATCAAGAGGATACTAGATAGGACTGAACTCTATGATTCCAAATCATTTTAATTCCGATTTTTATGTGCAATTCCTTGTATTAGTTTCTTCTTTCAGAGAATATTTTTCACAGATGGTATGGAATGATATCCTTTAGAATCCCAAGAAAAGTGATCAGTATATAGAAAGAGAAATGTCAAAATTTACAAACACAGGCCCTTTCTGCATGAGGCGGGTGAATCGCTCCATGCCGTTACTTACTGATTCTTCTGGCCTCGAAGCAACACAGACTTTCCCTTAAGCCCTTGTGGAGGGCTCCTCTCTTTGTTCCAGGGCGATTCGGAGCAGTGCGAGGTCTTTAGATCTGCACTGGTGAAGCTAAAATGGTGGCTTCCGGTTGTTTGTGGGTCTGGATCAACCGCTGAAGCTGGCCACGCCTACAGCCCGCCCTCCGCTGATCACAGGCTCGCATTGGTGCGAATCTGCACATCTGCACAACTGAGCAGGAATGAAATGGAGCACTCCGGAAAATTGAAAGACCAGTTTTTTCCAGTCTTCACTTAGTGCATTGAGGACCACTTGGGGGTGTTTTGGATCGGACTTAGGTGCGGAACTAAGGCAAATAGTCCAAACCTAGTCCTATCCAAGGTGCGGACAATCTCTGTGACAGGATGCCTTGGTCCGTCTTAACTTCCTCAGGCGGAAAGGGTCATAATCTCTGGACTAAAAGGAAGCCTTAATCCCTAATTCATCTGTGAATGTGTTGTATATATTAAAGGGAGTACACTAAATACATGAGGTACCTAAGCATTGATTGAAGAAACTTTTGCGAATTGGCCACATCCCTGCAAGTTAATTGCTTAGACAGATAGCTTACAGGTTTCATTAAACAGTGAAAGAGGACTGTCTTCTAGCATCCTTCAATACCATTTTGCCAGTTCAGCACGAAGGAAATTTTTGTGTGGCATTACACTAGGACTGAATATCAGGAGTGATCATGTTATTCTGGATTTGAAACTGCAGCATAGTTAACAAGAGAAAACTATTAACTCAAAAACATTAATTCATTACTATGTTGAGATTCCTAACATCAGGCATGCTGCAAGACCTCTGTATCTTTTTTGATACCCGAAACACTTGGTGTGGATAAAACAGGCTAGGTGATGTAGTATTGCAGTTGTGAAGAACTGATATGCTGCCAAATGAAATTAACCTTGCAGATGATAAAGTTGCTGACAGTTGCCACCATAAGATTTAATGAGTTAGTAAAAGCTTAATAATATTTGAACTATTGTTCCATAGTTTACCTTGCTTTTCATGGCAAGACTGAAGTTAGTACATCAGTAACTTCCACCTAAATTAGGGGGGGAAATGCTATGTCCCTGTTTAAAAAAACTTAAACTTAATACATCAGAAGCTTTTTTTTTTTAATCACTCAGAGTCTATGAAGCATCTAATGTCACTCAGTAGGTTTTCGTGGCCAAATGAGAAGTTGAACTCTGGTCTCCAGAGTCATTCTCCAATGCTCAAACTGTGGTAGCTCTCACACTTCTCTATATTATTTCATAATTTCAAATGTTATTGCCTGTGTTTTACGGCCTTTGCGTTGTCTTTAAATGGAAGTTGAATGGAAATCTTCCAGGACTGTATTCCTGCATGACAGAGGGTTGGACTAGATAGCTCTTGCAGTCTCTAGTAACTCTGAGATACTATGATTCTATAATTCTGTGATTCCGTAATCTCATTACATTACATCTGGGCAGCCTTACCAGATTATTACAAATATATGTATATATATGTGTGTGTGTGTGTGTATCTATATATCTATATATCTATGTCTATATCTATATCTATATATTAAAAAGAATAAGCCTGTTTTGGAAAAAGAATAATGTAATACAAAGCAGGAATTACTTTACTAATAGAACAGTTGAGACTGCTGGGGAGGCCAGTTTTTGGCATAAAAGCATTGTAGGTTTTTAGCTTACCTGTCTGTCTCCCCAACATGGAACTGCTACCCTGTCTGTTGGAGAGCAACAAAAAATGAGATATTAGCTGAGACAAAGCTTAGAGGAAAAAAATCACCATGGAACACTGTAGACTTTCATGGTCATTAATATTTTTTATCTGGTTTGTACAAGAGAATAATATGCCTGCACTTGAGGGGTGAAACTACTTATTTTTTTTTAATTATTCTTATTAGATCAAATAGGTTAAAATCCAAAAGTAAATAGGCCATAATTGAAAATTTAACATATCACAATACATTATAAATCAAATAAAACAAAAATAGTACAAAGTATAAATCCTGTGTCCCTAACTTAGTCTCTACTGACTCCTTACTCCAAAAAGTTATGGGTGCTTCTTATTTCTTATTCAGCTTCTGTGTCGTGTCTAAATCATATATAATTTGTTTCTCTACTTTCAACCTTGGTAGTTCCCTTATTTACCCTATAAATAACTGTATTAATACATATTACATAATAATTCTTACATCTTACGTGCAAATTTAACACATTGGAAATACCAAGATGCTAGTCCAGAATTTCTTATAGTACTACTTTTCAGTAAAGAGCTAGGTAAAATCTACACATTTCAACATATCCAGTATACTTAACATTTTAAGACTCTCACTGTAGCTAGTTCTCCCCATTGCTTCTCACGCAAGGGGGCTACTGTCTTCCATATATCAGAATTGTTTATCTTTTTCATTTGATAGCATCCTTGTCAATTTATCTAATTCAAGCAGATTGTATAATTTCAGCAACCAATCCTCCATATTTGGCATAATAGTTGATTTCCAGTATTGAGCTACTGTTAAACAGGCTGCTGTTATCATATACAATAAAACTTTTTTCACATGCTTATTGTTACTCCACTGGAAAAACCCTAGCCCGGGGTCTACAATTTTGATATTAAAACATGATTCAATGTGCCTGAGAGGTCACCCAGATGGGCAGGTAGGCAGCAACAGTCAAAAGATCGAAAACCAGGTCAGGCCAGTAAAATCCTCAGTCACGTAGCCCCAGGAGACCTCAAGATGTGTAAACCCACAAAAAACAAAGAGTTCTCAGCCCCGAGATGCCGACTTGAGGAGATTAGCATGTCTGCCCCAAGTTGAGCAAATATTCTGACAGGCGTGGACCATTTACATGAAGTCACACCACAAACTAACACAGCCAAAGATCCTGAGACTTTGGCAACACCTTGCAATCCCATCACACAAAGGAAATTGCCATGGTGGAGCTTCATTAGCTCTCCAACACCCATTGTTCTCCCCAGGAAAGGATTCGTCGTCCAGATACTTTTTCCCCAACAAATAGTCCCAGTTTTTGCATGGTTCTTTGGATCACTCCCAGTCATCCCAGCAGATTGTTTCTCTGTCCATTGAGTGATCCCTCAGCCCTCTCTTTGCTGAGCCCCACTTCTCCGCTGCCTTCCCAGACCCAGGAGTTCGGGAAAAGGTGCAGTATTACCCCAACTACACCCCTTCAATACCCCCAGTCCAATTTCCTCTCTTTTGCTTCTTAATAGCTCTTGGGTGTGTGTGCGTGAGTGATTGCGTTGCTGCGTGAGATTTTCATTCAATAAAATCATTCAATAAAATCATTTATTGGACATTTTTGTTTGGTTTTTGGCTTGGCCTGACCCTGTAAAAACTGGCGCCCTTTTCGCACGGGCTTTCCTGGGCGAAATAGCCCCGTGAGCCCTGCGGGAGTGGGAGCGTCGCTCCGCACGACGCACTCCCACTTCCGGCGCTCTCATGGGGCTGCAGCGGCGCGAGCGCGGGGTTTTTGATTTTCGCTTTCAAGCGAAAATCACCCCGCGCTCGCGCTACGCTCCCGGCGCCCACACGCACTCACCTGTAGTGCGGTGCGTCGGGGAGGCGGCCGGGTCGCGCCTCCTTCCCTCCGCCCGTGCGGAAGGAAGGGGCGGGGCGGGGAGCTAGCGCGGCGGATGCGAGAGCATCCTGCTTCGCACGGGCGGGGGGCTGCTCGCGACAGCCTCCCGCTCGCGCGCGCGCACGGGGGGGGCGGACGCGACTGTCGCTCGCTCCTGGCGCGCGCGGGGGGGCGGGCGCGACTGTCGCTCGCGCCAGGAGCGAGGGACAGTCGCGCCCGCCCCCCCGTGCGCGCGCGCGCGATCGGGAGGCTGTCGCGAGCAGCCCCCCCGCACGCACCAGGAGCGACGGGCTCCTTTCTTGCGCGCGCGGGGGGGGATGGACTCGCGAGCCGCCGCCGCCTCCGGGACGGTGCCGTTTCCCAGCTGGTTCCTTCGGCTGCGGAAGGAACCAGCGGGGAACCGGCAGGCTCCCGAACTAGGCTTTTCCCGCAAGCCGCCCGCCCCCGCTCGCGCAAAAAGCCTAGTGCGAAAAGGGCCTGGGTAAAATGACCCTGCTAGGTTCCCCTTCCTCTTGCAGTGGTATAGCTCATGCTCTGGCTAGTTTCCATTCCCCATCACATGGAGCACACTGAGGTGTCTCACAAGGGACCCCAGAAATCTGGGTAACATTTATCTACTTTCTTAATTTGAGGTGTGTCCTCAGTCATATTTAATAAGTAAAATTGTGATTGCATTGGATATTTAATTTGTAAAACCATTCTAACTGAATCATGAATATTATTCCAGAATATCTTTATGTTTGCATCTCCATTGCATGTGGAAAAGCTACTTAGAGGGCTTGATTTTGTTTTTTCGTGATACATGAAAAAATTGGGTATGAACCACTGAAATCTTTAGATGGATATATGTAAGGTCCTGCTCAGCCATATTTCCCTTTCCCTAACATTTCATAATAATGGCAGTAAAATTAGTGTGAAGGGATTTTGTGTGTTACTTCCTAATACAGTATAAAATAATACTATAAAAATACTTTCACTTGTTTTACTTTACCTGTTTTTCCTTTCCTTTCCTTTTTTTTTTTTTAAAAAAAAATCCCACTTAGTCAGTGATGTTATTTCGTACTTTTGATCTTGCTGTTGTAAATCTGGGATTCTTTGGAATCTGTAAAATGTATGTTCTTGTCCTCGAAACAAAACACAGCATTTTGTCTTAAGATCTGCGTTGAGACTGTACTGAGTATGAATGTGCAAGAGGCTTATAGAATACTACAGCTTCTTTCTAGCATAATACTGTGCCATGCCATCTTTCTGCTGCAACTTCAGTTTGGCCATAAGAATGACCTTGGAATCTGTCCATCAAATTGGGCTCAGTCAATTTTGATTAGTATGCCAACTAGACCTTTTCCTTGTGAAGGCAAATCTGGCCAGTGATCCGTGCCTTAAGTACCACCCAATTAAATGACTGTGATTCATCCTACATGGGGCTGCTCTTGAAACATGTTCACAAGTGACAGCTAGTGCAAAACGTGACAGCAAGATTGTTGTCTGTCATGCATTTTAGAGATTATGTTTTACCGTTCTTGAACCAACTGTGCTACCTGTCAGCTTGCTTTGAAGCTCAATTCAAAATGCTGCTTTTGTTCCTTAAAGTTCTAAAAGGATTATAGGTAGAGTATCTAAAGTACTGGCATCATTCCTACCTCACTCATATGAGCATGCCTGAAATCTGGGATCTTTGGCAGAGGCCGTGTTGAAAATCCCATCATTATGAGAGACTAGGGCCCTTTTTGCACTGCATTTGCCATGTGAAAGGGTGCCTGGAGCATCGCACGATTGTGAGGAGTGATCTGCATGACACACTCACAATCGCACGACACTCTACGGTAGGGCAGGCGCCACTCGCACACTTTTTCATTTTCGGCTTTCAGCCAAAAATGGTGCATGATCATGCATTGCTCCAAGGCCCCATGAGCAATTGCCATGTGTGCAGAGCCTCTGGAGCCATGGCGGTTGTGCTTCCTGCCCCAGTGCAGCCTGGGAAACTCTCAGGCTGTGCTGTGGAAGGAGGAGGCAGGGCTCTCTCGCTGCCTGCTTGGGAGTAGGCAGCTCATGTGGAGCTGAAGCAGCAGGGACACAAGAGCCTCTCGCTGGAGGCTGCTTGTGCGGTCCCCGTACCCCAGCCCCATGAAAAGGTGTGTTGCGGAAAGGGCCTAGGTTTGTTTGTATACATGACTGGGCTTTCTCTGGGCACCATGCTGGTTGTGGAACTCACTCCTAGGGGAAGTTAGGCTGATCCCATCAGTTTTGAGCTACCAGGGGACAAACAAAATTATGTTATTTCATATGCTACTTGGTCTCTGAAACTATGGGCCTTTTTACACAGCATTTGCCATGTGAAAGGGCCCCTGGAGCATCGCGCGACTAAGAGGAGTGGTCCACACAACACACTCACAATCGCATGATGCTCCAGGACCTGGCAGGCACCGATCACACACTATTTCATTTTTGGCTGTGAGTCGAAAATGGTGCGCAATTGTGCATCGCTCCGGGGCCCCGAGTGCACTTGCCATGTGTGTGGAGCTCTGGAGCTGTGGCGCTTATGCTTCCTGCCACAGTGCAGCCTGGGAAAATCCCAGGCTGCACTGCGGAAGGAAGAGGAGGGGCTCTCGCGTGAGCAGCCAGCAGCTGCAGAGCTGAAGCAACTGGGATGTGAGAGCCTCTTGGAAGAGGCTGCTCGCGCGATCCTCGCACCCCAGCTCCTCAAAAATATGAGTTGCAGAAAGGGCCTGTGTTTTTTCAAAGGCTCATTTCAAATATGTTTTTAAATAATATTTAAATAATGTTTTCAAATAATTAAACTGTGTTTAAATAAAATAATTTATTTAATTGTACACTGCTGTGTGAGCCCTTGTGGGCAGAAAAGCAATAAAAATAGATACTATACATATAGGTGGTAGGTAGGTAGGCAGACACATAGACCAATCTTCTTCCCCCCCCCAAGTTTTTTCCACTGATTTCAATAAGGTTACTTTAGGTTATTCAGTATTCGTCTTTCTATTTGAAATGAACTTGGTAGAAGTGACATACAAATAATAAACATATGTAACATTTACCTATGAGGCATCATTATTAGAGTACTGAGCTCAGTGCTGTAACCACAGCAGTCTTGAAACTGTCTGTTCCCAACCCCCCTGCGCATGCCTTCCACATGCAGCAGGAACTGGCTCAGGCAAACACAGCACAGGACAAATCAGTGTAGAAGACATGTTTGTTGTAAAGCTGTTTGTATTGTTGCCTACAAATTAGTAATTGTTCTGTGGTCAGAGAACCTTGTTGTTTAGCCTAAAAAATATTTCTTCAAGTTCCTTAGAAATTTCATACCAATTTGACTAATGGAAACAAGAAACACAGAGTCTGAAGTCTTACTGTGGGGGTGGGGATGTTTGAGTCCCTTTTTTGGGGGGGTTTCTCCACAGACTTTTCCTGTCAAGGCTGTGGAATGCAAAGAAATGAGGAACGTCTGTGCCTTTCCCCTCTCAGCAGACATTTCCTCGCTGATAGAAAGACTGGTTAATTTTTCTAAACATCTGATCTACCTAGGAGATCATCACAAATAAGAAATTTGGGATTATAATCCTGTACCCTCTTTCTTCAGCGCCATTGCACTGGTTGACTATAAAATAGACAGCCACACCTTTGCTTAAAAAGAATTCCAATTCCTTAATGCTTATACCAACCCTAATGCTGATATATTATGTAACTGAGGTCAGACAAAATGTGAGAGTGATTTTAACTTGCCTTCTTTGAAATTTATTCTTAAAATCATTATTGATGAGCCCTGAGCAGAACTATGGGAAGTGTCTGAAGCCATAGTGCAAGATTCAAAAAATCTATACTGAATTCTAGACCAAATCATCTTATAGTAAATTGCCACAGTAAGCTGCTAAATGGAAGAACTACGAAGCCTGGATAAAGATGTCAAAGTCCACTAGGAAAGATGACTTGTTTTCCTTGAAACCATCCAGAGAAGGAAGCATATATAAAAGGGAAGGAAATATATACAAAGCAGGTATCCAGGATGGGTGGAGGCCAGGAAGGAGTCTTCTCCATGCTAAAAGGGCTCAGGGCTTCACTCTGATTCGTAAATGCCTCCTCCTGTGCATGGCTAACCTCAGAAAAGGGATTAAAACAAACTGATATGAACAGTGTGGGGGCACTGCTAGGTTAAGGGTATATGTAGACGTATAGCTGATTCTCCCTTCAAAACTGATGTAAATCTTTCCTTTCACTTTGTGGGAGGTCGAAGTATGTCATCATTAAGTATATTATTATTATTATTATTATTATTATTATTATTATTATTATTATTATTATTATTAATTATTACTACTACTTATGTAGGCTGGAGTCCTGTTCTTTAAGAAAACTCCCCCATCCTCAGACTTGTAGGGAGTATGAACAAGAGTGTGTTTGCATAGGATACCAGATGTGTCATCTCTCTTTCATTAAACCTTCTGCTTACTGAAACACAGTATTTAGAAACTCAGCTAAAATCTCATGGCTGCATGTTTTTGGCATAAACATGCAATTCCAAGCTTCATAACCAATCATACTGTAGGAGGCACAGTGGTTAAAGAAAGTTCTTTGGTCAGATTCAAACCATTTTATTAAACTGGTTAATTAGCAATTTGAAAGGAAAAAAAGTCAAGGTCTTAAGGTCTTCCCGGGTCACTGCCAAACCACAGCCTATTAACTACTCCTGCCTTTCAGCAGCAATAATGATGAGGTTTTGAGAACATATGGAACCAACTAGGCGAAAGGCTTTTATGAGGAACTTTAACAGGGGGCATGATTTTGCAAACAGAAATTCTAGCAGACGATTTCATGGTTTTGCTTCCTTAACTGTCCCTTTAAAGAAACTAAACTCTTTCCTCATTGTGGGATGTCAGATTCAGACAGGCTTTCTCTCTGACACTGGGGGAGTCTTTTAAGTGGCTCCCTCTGGACCTGTTTCTCTGAGTTTGTTTCCTTGACACTGACCTCATCTAGATGACTTTCACAGCTCGTCAACCCCCTGTCATAGCATGCAGCAAGTTAGAGGTGATGAGGGAAAACTAACCTCCTTCAGGAAGCTAATGGAATTATTGGATTTACACAAACACAAACCTTGGTATTTGGTAAGGTTTTGCATTTTGGTTGACCCAAAGAATGGATTTTAGGTTTTCTTCTCTACCTTCATGACTCAGGGGAGCCTAAATCCCACCTGTTTTCTCCCTATGATCTGAGGAATCCATCTCTCCCTGCCCCAGTTCACTGCGTCTGAAGAAAATATTTCTGCGCATGTGCCTAATTTTGCTCAGAATTCACCAAGGAGTTACTTCTCACCACCACTGCTCAAACTTCCTTCAGTCATGGGATTCCTTCAGTAGACTCTGGCCCCATCTCAGGTCTTATACACAGTGCCTCACTCTTCATCTGGGATGAGATGCTGCTGGATCCAATGAGAGAATTGCTAGCCCTGCTCCTTTGGTGCAGCAGGAAAATATGTTTTTTAAGGCTGATTTTCCTGTTGTGCAAAACACTGGTGTTCCTGCAGCTAGGGACAGAGTCTTTGCAGAGCTCACTCCAAAGACTCTCTAAAAAAGGATGCAACTATCTTTCCTGAAAAGTGAAAAAAAATGGAGTGGGGTCTGAAAGGGCCCTGCCTGCTGTGCTGTCTAGGAGTACCAGTTCACAGTGGTGTTCTTATGAAACATATGATTGCAGAGGATTGCAGATGGCAAAGACTAAGTTGGTGGGCAGCAAAGCATAGCTGATAGTGGGTGAATTTCACCTCTGCCATAAACTGGTCAGCTTCCAATGTTATTTCTATAGATGCTTAAGTAGTCAGGGTCCAGGTAAGAACTTCTTGCCACTTCATAGAATCATAGAGTTGAAAGAGACCACAGGGGCCCTCTAATCTGACCCCCTGCCATGCAGGAACACACATCAAAGCACTCCCAGCAGATGACCATCCAGCCTTTGTTTGAAAACCTCCAAAGAAGGCGACTCCACCACTTCCCTTCTCACTTCTCTCTAGGATGACTAGGAACCTGTTTAAAGAAGCCAAATTCGGTTTTCTTTTCTGCCTGGAACTGCAGATTTTGTGGCTTAGTAAAACAATGATTTATAGATGGCTTGACAAGGTTTCTTAGAACAGGTGGCATTCAGAGTAGCTCTGTATTTATTTCCTAAAGGTTAACATGCTCTAAATTTGCTGAAGACTTGACTTTTATTGAAAAGTCTCAGAACAAAGCCCATGCACACATGTACATGTTTTTCTGCCTCCTCCTAATTGGAAAAGGCCGTAATTCAGTCTGAAGTGCTGTGTTCTTTGCATGCATTTTCATCAAACTGAAATCTCAAATCCCTATTATAATTTCAAGGCCAAACAAGCAAGGACTGGACTTAGCAATCCCTTTAACTAAGAAGTGGTCCTGTTGGTTTTATTGGGATTGTTCTGAAGGCAGGTGACTGTGGAGTACAGCCAAAAAACACTTTCCTCCTGAGCAGCTGCCCTCTTAGAAAAGGGCAAGCCAAATCACAGTAGCACGGTTTTCCACAGATGTTTAATCTGTTATTTCGTATGAACTCCCTAACGACGTCAGTCCATTCTGAAGAAAAAATTGTGGCTCAGTGCATATTTCTATTGTAAGAAGAATTCTCCACAACAACAAAAAAATTTTTTTTGTTTTTTTGTTCCTGTCTCTTTTGTTTGTTTGCTCTTTGCAGTTCTTTGAAATCATCATGGGCTAAACTGTTTGCAGCAGTATAGCTGGAACTTCTGCACTTATGTAGAAATAAATCCCATAAGCTTAGTGTAGCTTACTTCAGAACAAGCAAGCACAGGATTCCAGTTTCAGATTGTTAGCCCTGGTTTGCTAAATTTACATTTACATCTTATGTACTAGGCTTTTAAAGGGTAGATTATTTTGCATGCTCGACAGGAAAGATCAACTGTGTTTCTTTTCCTGAAATAAACCTACTTTCTGATTTGTTCTAATAGAAATGAATAGTTTTGCTGAGATGTGAAAGATGTTATGTTCTGTTTCAAAGCTCAGAACATCTGTTTATGGATTACAACTCCCAGAAACCTCCAGACATTATTATGTCCCAAGAAGTAAATTCTCATTATATTAAACAGAATGCAGACATTGCTTAAAACTATCATAGTAGTGGATTTCTTTTAAATAAATAGCAAAGATGGTAGTGTTTTGTTTTGTATTGTTTTTCTCTAAAAACAAAGTGGAAAAATAGTGAGGAAGGAGACCTTTGTCTTCATTGCAAACTTGATGATTTTTGTTAAGATAGTGGGATGCTGTTTTTATCTCTTAAAGTATGTTGCTTTTAATCCAGCTCTAAATCTTCCTTTTTCTATATTGTTTTCTTTATGGGCTGTTTCAGGTTTTTATATATCTACTAGCTTCCTTGATAGTTCTAGAAATTAATACAGTCAGCCCTCTACATTAGCTAGGCTTAGGGGAACAGGAGCACTGCAAAAGTGGCAAACCCACAAATATCAAAGTGTGTGTGTGTGTGTGTGTGTTGGAAGGGGTCTGAGGCATGGTGGGGACAGTGGGCACCCAGGATCCAAACCAGGTCAGAGAAAGGAAAGGAAAGGAAAAGTGGGGAGTAGATCAGTATGGTGGTAGTGATGAAGCCTGGGGATGTGGCTAGCTTGAGTGGCAGGTTGGACCCAGCAACAGGTTGCCATGTAACCAAAGTGGCCCTGTAAGAGAGAGAAACCCAGCCCATTAGTGAGAGGGAGGGGCTGAGGTTTGAGAGAAGGTCTATATATAAGGCACAGTGACATAGTTTTTTTTCCCCCCAGATTCCTTCAGTGATCTTTCCAGAAAAGAGAGAGAGAGAGATTTAGGATAGAGTTCTTCAGTCAGCCAGGGGTGTTGTCTGAATAAGAGTGGTTGTCTTCACAGAGGTCTAAAGAGAGAGACTGAGGAGAAACCAAATCATTTTCAGTTGGGTCAGAAGGTATGACCCTGGTTTGGGAATTAAACTTTTAAGCAAAAGGGAAGCCAAAGGCCTGGGTGTGTATGCAAGTTTTGAACCTGTATACCGAGTCAAGGTATAAGAAACTGGATAAACACCTTTTGAAGTTCTGTATTGCTTGGATATACTTATGACACCCAATACCTTTCCCTATTTGTTATTTCAATAAATGGTACATTATATTTTTATAAACTCTTACTCAGCAGAGGACTTTCCATTAGTTCTAATCAATTAGTAACATGTTGCCACAGATTAGTAAACCATACAGAATAACAACTTTACTCTTTATACACAAAGCTTTATTCTTTGTACACTAAGATGGTAGCTTTAAAGGGGAAAGCAGGACTGTATAAGAGGGGAGGGGAGGGCACTTTAGCAGACTGGGTGAAAGTTGCCATTCCAGTCCGTAAGCAGGAAAACAGGCCTGGCCCTCCCCACAGTGGCTCTATACTTTCTCTCTCTTGTCCATCTTCTTCCTTGGGTATGTATGGGGCATCAAGAGAGAGTTTGTGGTGCTGAGAAATCAGGCTGCAAGCCAGTAGCTGGTGAAGAGGGAGAAGGAACATAGGCGGGTTTTCAAAGGGGCTGCACAACTTGATCTGAGCTACCAAGAGGGAAAGTTCCCCTGGAAAAGAAGTGCCTGAGGTCGGGAGGCAAGGCTTGAAGAAACTCACAAATAATCACACTTGTGAAAATGAAACCCACAAATGGGGAGGGCTGACTGTAATCAAGAGTACAGCTGTGAGGAAGGGGCCAAATGAGGCCATTGCCCCTCCAAGGGATTCTACTCCACCTCATTCTTCAGTCCCCAAATTTCTATCACTGCAGCAACTTAAAAGGGAATGAGAACATCGCAAATATAAGTATTCTAGCTGTGAAAGACAGACAGTGTCTCATTCTCTGTGATGCTAGAAATTTGAGGACTGAAGGAAAATTTCTTATTGGAGGGGCAGTACCCTCATCCCCACATAGCTACCATCCTGCTAAAAGTCTTCATTTTAAAAAGTGCAAGTTTTAAAAGAACAAAATTGCCTTCATCGTTGAAGTGTAATTAACATTGGCCAAGAACTGGAAAAGCAGCCATTGTTCAGCAAAATTATCTTAAGCGTGTTTGGGAACAGATCCTGGAAACACAGTTTCTTTGCCATTGCTGGAAGGTCAATGCCTGAAGAGATCTATGGCTCCGAAGCCAAACAAATTATTCTCTCCAGCCTTTCTGCAAATTGTCCTACTCAGAAGTCCAAAACTTTCCCCATGTGTGTCAGCCTAGGCTTTAACATCTTCCATGACCCATAAAATGTGAGATTAGCATCTCTCTAATTTAAACAGGCTGCAAAAATCATAGGTTTAAAGGATTTCTTACCTTCTGAGGTAAGTAGGTTGGAGAGGAAACAGCTCATCCTAGGATTTCCTGTGGATTCTAAATACGGGACTAATAAAAATAAAAGCTCAGCAAAAGATTGTGAGCGGGAGAAAAGCGAACTAAAGTACTTACATCTTGTAGCGGTTTTCCTGACACTGTCATCTGCTATTTAAAAATATATACTTTTGTTCCTCCAGCTAACCTGGAGACTATTCAAGTTTGGATGCGTGGTGGCATTTCAGGATGGCCCTCAGCTGGTAGCAAGCCATTTATGAGCACCTATTGTGCATATAATAGCTTTCAGCAATCTTGGAATACTGGGAGCAGCAGAAATCTATCATCACAGCTTTCTCCATTTTTTTCTTTACTTCCATGCCTTCCTCCATTCTCCTCCCTGCCACACTCACTCTGATTTGAGAAATCACCTATACTAAAGAACTTGTAGATATATTTTGGGTGTGGGTACAAAAATTACATGATCAATCTTGTTACACTATTTGAATCTGGTCAGCAAAAAATAAAGTTTCTAAACATTTCAGAAAAATGAAACAGTCATTTGTAAAGGCTGCTTCCTGACAATCCACTTGATAAACAAGAACAGAAGGTGATGAAAAGTTTTCTTTAAAAAACATATAGAAACCTATGGCTCATTTTCATTTTAATAGTAGAAACTTTCATGATTTTTTTAAAGTTGCATTGAAAAAACATATTAAGAAATAATACAAACTGTGTACATTTAAAAGGTGTTAAAGAAGAAATTAGCAAAAATTCTTGGGTTTGGCATTATTCTCATAAATTTTACAACACTAAGTGGGAAGAGCAGTAATTGAAAAATTACCTATGTTGAAGATCAGGTTTTGAGTTTGGAAACCATCAATTACTTTAATTTTTTTTAATCAAAAAAGAGAAAAAGGGCACATATATGGCAGCACATTCATTGTTTCATCTAGCAATAGGGAAGTACTGAAACAATGAACGAAGGCCTGGTGTCTTCTTACCATCAATGTTTCTGCTTTACATGCTTCCTTCATCCAGTCATACATACATTTTATTCTTCATTTTAAATATTCTCACCTTGATGGACTGTTTTTGTTTTCAATGTGTATACAGGTGCTGTTCGCTTTGAACCAAACTCTGCTACAGCATGAAAGTCTTCGAGCTGGTAGCTTGCAGGCGCCTTACACCACTGAAGATCTTATCAAGCACTACAACTGTGGAGACCTCAATGCTGTCATATTCAATCATGATACTTCACAGGTATGTTGCTTTCATAATTTCCCTACATGTAGGAAAGATGTAAACATGTATCAGTTTAACTGTAATCTAGAGATATAATCTAGAAACATCTGGCCAAAACTTTGACTGCTTCATCCCTTTTTCATGGTCCTTCAATTCGCAAGTTTGCTTTGTCTGGCCAAAACAGAAAGAGAAGGAGAAGCTGAAAGCTTTTCCTACGTTTCATTCTTTGCCAAATCATAACTTCATAACCTTCTAAAACAGAAAAAGAAGGTTTTAGAGCCTTCTAAAAAGGCTCTTACAAAATGTAAAGGAGCCAGGTAGCTTCTCTACACACACACACACACACACACACACACACACACACACATTAAATTAGGCATTTTGAAGAGCTCGTATGATATTTAGACCAATGGAAATACAAAGAACATAATTTGCATCATTCGTATTTGCATTTGCACCATTCACATTTGATTCATGATCTTGATAATCTACCTACAGCATTATGGAAAATGTACTACAAGTACAGGTATGGAAGGAATATCAAAAATATTTGAAAAATGGTTGATAAACATATTTTTTGAGTACCAAGAAACCCTGATGCAAAGAATTCTGGAAAGATAGAAATCTTCACAGTCTGGGACTTATTCTGTGAAAAATTCACATCTAGTTGATTTGCATAGCAACCAGCTTTTTCTGCACAGAAAATATTCTTGTGCAGAAATATTTTGGAAATCCTTAGAACTATATTTCTGTAAGTCTTGTATGAGATCACAAAGTAGTCTTTCTGGTGGCAGTTGCTTTTTCTTTGGCTTCTTATTCTTTATTCATTCATATCCCTCCTTTTCCCCAATTCCAGTACTCAAGGCAACTTTAAAAAATTTAAATAATGCAGTTGAAAGCACTAACAAATAAAAATGTCTTAAAAGTTATTAATGAGCCATAATTAAATTGCCCATTGAGTTAAAGTTATTTAAAACATATGCATTAAAAAAATAAAAATCAGCAAAACTTCACATTACCCAAAGCCTTAGTAGTCAACTCCCAAAAGCCTATCTGAAAAGAAACGTTTAAAAATCTGTGCTGTAGCCTTTAGTCTTAATACTGATCTGTTTTTGTATAGAAGCTATATAATAAATTTAAAAAACAACATTTTTAAAATGTTGAAACACCATAATGATAAGAAAACTACATAAGGAAAAATTCTAACCCTTCTCTGTTGTTCTACCATGA
Organism: Ctenosaura bakeri; assembly: GCA_948474755.1. Classification (NCBI taxonomy): domain Eukaryota; kingdom Metazoa; phylum Chordata; class Lepidosauria; order Squamata; family Iguanidae; genus Ctenosaura; species Ctenosaura bakeri. Next base: position 254,626 of record CAOLHI010001718.1, on the reverse strand, counting down.
ATGACAGCCAAAGAGACAGCAGTGGTAGGTTTCTTAAATGGGTCTGGGCCTGATTCATAATGAACTCATATAGGAAAGATTCTTAGAGATAATTTATCTGGCCATGGTGACGCAGATGGATTACTGTTAACAAACTGTAAGGAAGGCTGCTTTTGTGTAATATTTGTTCACTAAAGCTGACCCATAGACTGTCAACTAGGATTGGTTATAAAGAGCATACAACTCCCTAAAACAGCTTCACTGTCTAGCAGTCTGTTTCTAGGCACAATTCAAAACTGCTGGTTATGACCTATAAAGCCCTATGTGGCTTAGGTTTTGGTTATCTCAAAGACCATATTGTTCCATATGAGCATGTCCAGGTTTTGAGATCCAGGTTTTCTATGCCCTCCACTCCATCCTAACAACCTCATAGATATATCTGGTGGGAACATTAGAGAGAGACTTCTCAGGAATCCTGTTTTTAAGGAGGCTAGACTAGATCCCTTCAATGGAATCCTTTGAGAAGCAGATGATGATTTTCTTATTTTGATAGGCCTTTTGGAAGTGATAAATTAAAGAGATTGAGCTTTTAGTTATTATGCTGTAGTGTTCCAATTTCTTGGTTTTTCATGGATATGTTTTTAAAAGATATTTCAGTTTTTCTATTGGGGGAAGAGCGTTTAAATCAAGCTAAGTTTGTAAGCCACCTTGAGTCCCATTGCTGGAGAAGAAGCAAGATATAAAAATGAATAAGACACAATGCCTAGTAGGATTTTCTGGCATTTCCACTAAAAAGAACAAAGGAAGCAGGTCTAGAAGAGATGTTATAGAATCATAGGCCCTTTTCGCACATTACCTTTTCGCGCTGCTGGGTTGGGGTCCTCGCATGAGAAGTCTTGGAAGGAACGCTGCCGCTTCAGCTCCACAGTTCCTTCCTCCTCGCGCGAGCGCCCCGCCTCTTCCATTCGCAGTGCAGCCTGGGACCTCGCAGGCTGCACTGAGGAGAGGACACGCGACCGGCCTGGCTCCCGAGGGACCGCACGCCACGTAAGTGCACGCGGGGCCTGGGAGCGGTGCGCAACTGCACACCATTTTCAACTTTGAGCCGAAAATGAAAAACATCTGTGTGCGGTCCGCGTCAGGCCCTTGAGTGTCATGTAAATGTGAGTGCATCATGCTCCTCACATTTACGCAATGCTCAAGGGGCCCTTTCACTTCAAAATGCTGTGTGAAAAGGGCCATAGAGTTGGAAGAGATCTTGAAGCTTATCAGAGTAAACACTTTCTAGAAGGGTACCTTTGCTTAGCTTGTAGCATACAAGGAGACTTGTGACACCTGAGCATCACAAGTTCACTGCTATTATTGCAAGTGTAGTTCCTCTAGTGACCATAGAGCCTTGAGGTTTTATTGCATGAAATGTGGGATCAATTAGAGTAGATGTACAAGTGAGCTAAAATGTGTCAAAAGGTACCATCTGTGACAAGGATCAAAATGAATTGTGTTGCCTTGCCAACCACCTCCTCCTCCTCTTATGATCCCAAGCCTTCTTTTTGTCCTCCCTGTACCTTGGAAAACCTTCTGTTCCTCACATGTCTTCTGTTTGCTTGAGAGACAATGAGATATTACCACTGTTTTTCTAAAGTAACTGTGTGTGTGTTTTGGCTTGGAGAGTGACTGAAAAGCCTTGAAAGGAATGTGTGCATAAATGAAAGTTAATTGCAAGTACTTGGAACGCCTTTGAACATAATTCCTCCTTATTAGGACAAAAGACTTTGTAATAATTGAGTTTGTATTTGAAGAGGAAGTGAGCATTATGTAAATAGGCTATGAGGCCAAATAACTTCGCATACATGCCATAATCCAATAATAGTGTGTGTGTGTCACATGAGTTTAGGCAGAACCCTTTGTTTTCTCTTAGATCTTCAGTATCATACAGTACTTGTAAAGACTTCTGAGGTTTTGTAAGTTCTACTCTGATCAAGCCATGAACACATGTTCATCTTGTACAAATTTAACTTTTACTGAGTTTCTGGCAGAACAAAAGGCAAAATATAAGCAAATAGGATCCACCTATTTGGATATCACTGCCTCAGTAACTTCCTTTTAGACCAACGGGACTTTGAAAGTGTTTAACTTTTGGTGGATTTTATTTAAGACTAAAACATTTCCCTTTGTTTTGTAGCTTACTGAAATTTATAGTTGTGTAGTGGTTTGAGTGTTGGAATACAGTTCTGGAGATCAGGGTTCAATTCCCTGCTCAACTGTGGAAATCCACTGAATGACCTTGTGTGTGTTACACACTCTCAGCTCCCAGAAAATCCCATGATGAGTTCACCTTAGAATAGCCATAAGTCAGAAACAACTTGAGGGCACACAACAACAATAACAACAGCAACATTTTCAGAGCCAGTTTGCTGTAGTGGTTTGATTGTTGGAATGTGACTCTGAAGAGCAGGGTTCAAATCTTTGCTTGGCCTTGGAAACCCGCGGAGTGACCTTGTGTAAACCACACCCTTTCAATTGCAGCGGAAGGCAATGGCAACCCCCTCTGAACAAATCATGCAAGAAAATTCCGTGATAGGGTTGGCAAAGGTCAGAAAAGACAAGAACATCAACAACATGAAAGTGTAACAGACTTATTTATCTCCCTATTTAGAACATTTTACACTATCTGTTAGCTCAATAAATCACTTATGGTTTAGAAACAAAATATAATCAAGATGAAAGAAATCAATAAGAAATGGTCATATTTCTTTTTTTTTAAATAAACCATCAGCTACTAAAAGCAATGTTTAAAAAAGTTCATATCCAGATGTTAGAATAATGTAAGTGCCATTGAAAATAAAAAGTTGTTTCTCAGCACTGAAAAGGGAAGAAAGAAGGTATTGGGAGAGTGTCTGGAGAGGGAGGACTGTAAGCTGGGTACCACAAGATAGCCCTTTCCTCATTTACCATGAACTTCATCTGTAGCATGGGTATATAAAGCAGAGTCTCTCTGTAGGGAGTCTCATTAATGAGACATAATCCCTATTTACCAATCTGCAAAGTGGGCTGAAACATCAGCAAAGGGAGAGTGCACAAGCTCTATTCCCTCCATTTCCATTTCTATTGGTCTCCTTATGTGGGGAGAAGGAGTGTCAACCAAGAAGCTTCCTCTGTGCTTGGATGCTGTCCACATGTTTGGGAATTCTAGGTTCCTGATTAGGTGGAGAGAATCTACTGTTGGAGGAAGCTTCTTTGTTCACTGCTCACCACATGAAGAAAGTGGGAGAAATGAAGAAAAAGGGATGGAACCAGTGCACTTCTTTTTTTGCATGTTGATTCAGCATTACAAATAAGTAAATAAGGAAGTTGCATGTATCTGTTTCTCTGGAATAAGGGGAAGAAGAAGTAAGAAACTTTGAGGCTGCAATCCTTTAGCCCTAGAAGCACATCCTATGAGGCAAATGATGCTTGCCAGTATTTCAAATTCAGAGGAAGAAATCCAGCACTAGCTGTAGTTTCTATGGTGGCCACTCCAATCTAGGTTGGAACTCCAAGTTGAATGTTCTGGATCCAAAGGCCTCTCAGCCCCTAACCATACCCCCACAACTGAGAGAAATTTAGGTGCACTTCTAAATGGTGCACCACTTTCCTTTATTACTGTTCCCACTGATACTTCTTCTCTGCCAGCAAGATCCTGCCTGGGCGTTGGATGAAATGGACCATTTGGTCTCTCAGGGTCCTCGTCCTTATGACTGCTCCCTGAATCCACGTGTGACTTCTTTCCTACAATGTTTCCCAATACATTGTTAAATCCAGGACAAAGAGAGCATTTTAAAAAAAAGAAAAAAGAAGCAATGCATGCAAGAAGGAGTTTTATTTAAAAACTTTACAGAAAACTGTTCAGATAGATTAAAATACATGCAACCCAAGGAAAATTAAACAATTCTAATTTCCATCAAACTCTGTGGGAATCTCATTATTGTTTGTGTCAAAACTCTCACCAGTTTGGTCTTGGTATTTTTAAAATCACTATCACATTTTCAGAGATTTCAAGAGTAACCCAAGTTATATGGTTAAAAGGTTTTTTTTCTGTTTAAAACAACTTCAGATTTTGTTATGCTTTTGAAGCAGAAAAACATGTTATCACAGTACATCCACAGATTTAAATGGAACCAAATCTGTGTAAAATATATCCTTCTGCTGGTATCCACAAGGCTGTTGGTTTGTGACCTGAGCACCTTAACCCTAAGGAAAGAGATTTATGATTGCTTACAAGCTTATTGTAAATCTTCACAAAATGTTTTATTCAAAATATGACATACTAAAAGGGGGAAAAATCTATCCATCATAAGATAACAAAATCAATGCTTTAATTTCAAGACAGATATAATATTTCCTAAGTCCAAATGATATACCTGGAAGAACAAATGAACATGGTAATCCAATGCTCTTGTAATATTGGACTTTGTTTTTATCTTTATACTGCAGGCACTGAGGTTGTCCAGCTACCTAGGAGAGGGTACACATTAAATCCTGGTTCATACCTCTGCTCCATTCATTTCAGCCTAAGCAATGAATGGGCAGGCACTAATGCTCTGCTTGCAAAGAGGTTCCTGTTTAGACCTAGCCCTTCTATTGTAGTGGATGAGGGAAAACTTAATACTGTTTCTTCCTCTTTCACCTCATTCATACAGCTTGGTCCCACTATACTGGACTTTCTTTTTATAGAAATCCACACTTGTGTGGGTGCTGCTTTCCATGATGCTTTGTGAATGGCTGCATTATGTACAAAATCCATACCATTCAATGTATTTGGCATTGCATTTAATGTATTTGACCTTTTATTCTCCAAATCTGAATCTTTTCTAACATATCCAAATATGGGTGAATATGAGTTACTAAACAGGTCACTCCTGTCCCAAAACAAGGAGTAAGTAATTGAAAAACCTAGCTGCCTCATTTCACTGACATAATCGTAGTAATAAAGAAACAATTTATCAGTGTCAAGAGGTGAAGCCAACTTTACACCACTATTACAAATGGAAAATCTTACACAGCCATTACAAAAGGAGGGGCAGAACATACTACAATACAGAACATACTACAATTTTCTAACATAAAACAATTTTTACTGCAAAATTGAATTATACACTGGCTTACTGATGAAATTCCACCAGGAAAAAAATTGTTTAGAAATATTGTACCAAATAACCAACAAAAACTTGAATGTGAAGTTTTCATTTTTTTTCTCCATGCTTTCCTCGAGTTACTTAAGTCTTTGTTTAAATTCACAAAGTCTGAGCAAAGCAAAGTGTATTCATTTGGGTCATGTCAGAGGAATACAACAGGAAGGAGATCACTTTTTTGTACACACTTCTGCAAATACTTGATCTCTTAGCTATTCTCTAACTGATAGACTTACTGCAGACCTTTTGGGCAAGCAATCAAAATGATATGAAACTGAACATTCTTTAAAATAAAAATAGAAAATAAATACCTACAGTGCCTATATAAATCTGCAATTCTAACCTCAAAAATGCATTGGCTGCAGTTAGGATTAAGCACAGGCCTGTTCTTCTGGCAGACCCCTGTTTTGCCAACAAATCTCGAATATTTGCTAAAAGAACAATGTGTCGTGCTGGGCTAAATTCTACTCACAAAATAAGAGGTAGATTGAGGGATTAGACAAGTTTAGATTTAGAATTACAAAATCTAAGCCACAGTGCCAATAGGGTGAAGATAGTCCTAAATCCTGATCCTCAGCTGGCGAAATGTTGGTTCAGCTAGTCCTTGGGTAAGTTTTGCTAAATGAAATTATGCTCTAAGTGAAATAGTATACCCTTGGAAATCTTGCACATGCATCAAATCATGCATCACACACCCAATGACCACATCTGCCCCAATCCATAGTGTAACAGCAGTTCTTTGAGCTAATTGAAGTTTCAGAACACTTTTCAAAGGCTGTCTCATGTAGAGCACATTGCAGTAATCCAAACAGGTATAACTAGAGCATATCTCACTGTGACCAGACCAGAAATTTCTAGGAGAGGCTGCAGCTGGTGCACTAGTATTAACTGTACAAATGCTCTGCTAGCTACCATAGATACCCTGGGAATCTAGGCTGAGGTGAAATCCAGGAATATACTCAAGGTTCAAATATGTGTCTTCAGGGGAAGTACAACGACATCTTTATCCCTTCCAACTGACCAGTTACCCTTGGGAGAGCATTTCTTTCATGGTCAGTCACCACATACACTATTCTGTATGAACGAAAAAAATGTATTGGGATGCCCCTTCCTCTCAAGTGAATTTTTCTATACCACACAGCCTGTTTCTTAAGTCAGTTATCCAAATTTGATAAAATTTGGTATTTATCTTTAAAGATAGACAGGTTTATATGAGGAGAAGGTAGTCCTTCACATATTTCAAATACAGAGGGATTTTAAAGGCCCTAAGCAGCACTTTGAATTAGATGGTTTGGGAGACCCAGTGCAGTTAATTCAACAGTAGAGTGACATGCTCCCAATACCTCTTGCCAGTTTACCATCTGGGGTCAATTCACACTACTGAATTATAGTGCTATTATTCCACTTTTCCTGCCATGGTTCCATCTTATGGAATTCTGAATTTTGTAATTGAGTGAGGCACTGGAGCTCTCTGGGTGAGAATTCTAAGTGCTCCTCTCTAAACTGCCAATTCCAGTTAGAGAACTGTGAGTCCTCCTTACTTACCATGACTGCATTTGATGGAATCCTGGGGCTTGTACTTTGGTGAGATACTAAAGGAGCTCTCTGAGAATTCTAAATGCCATTTCTTAAACTTCAGATCCCAAAGGATGGAACAATGAAAGTTAAAGTAGAAGCGCAATAGTATTACTGCATAATGGAAAGTCCCCATGGACATCTGGGGTACAAAAGAAACCCCAAAATGTGTACTTCTATTTTCAGTTTATACTACTTCACATACAGGAAACTATTTATCTAATTTTCTAACTAATGACAGTTCTGGGAACTAATTTTCTGGATCATGATCCTCTGGGAACCACATGGACCACCAAAAAAAAAAAAGCCAGTAGACAACAGCAGCAGCAATGGCAACAACATAATGGAATTGGCCAAAAATCCACTGGTTCTAGTTTTGAAAAACTGGGGTGGGATTCTGTTGGTCAGTCTTAACTAGAGTAGACCCATTGAATCAGTGGCTGAATGGTGAGCCAACACACAGGTAAAATTCATTGATTCAGTGGTCAGAATGAACAATAGAATTCAGGCTGTCTGTCTGTCTGTCTCCCTCCCTCTCCCTCTCTCTCTCTCTCTCTGTGTGTGTGTTCGTTCTTGGTCATCTGTTGACTTATGGTGACCAGATGAATTTTATAAGGCTTTCTTAGGCAAGAAATAGAGGTGATTTTGTCAGTTCCTTCATCTGAAATATAGCCCACAGCACCTAGTTATAACCTATTTAAAAGACAAGTTGCAGCTCCTGCCTTGGACGGCTATATATGCAGTTCCAGAACTACACATGGGCCACCCCTGCGCTACTATCTAGCAGAAACTGAATCCTTATTTCTAGACTGTCTGCTGTAGTGAGCAGGAATATCTCGCCTTCATTTTAAAGTATTTGTGTATTTCTGACCTTAGTGCTCATGCCTATAGGAAAGTTCTGTTTAATTATTTATAATAATTGTCAAGCAATTTAGTGAGATGCAGGTACTCTTTCAGAATAAAAATAAATGTGACAAATGTGGGAAGGGCAGCATCATTTTGCTGTAAATAGGTAGTGTATCTACAAGTTATGTTATTTCTTTAAAGCATTAAAGTGTCCCAGACCCATCTTCCCTTCTTCAGTTCAAGAGCACAGAATTTCCTTCCACCTTTCTGAAAAGAAGTGGTAGAAGAAAGAATCCTGCCTTGTTTTTGTTTTCACTAGGTGGTGTAAAATTATAATGATTTAAATACCTGTTGGAGAACGAAAACAGCTCCTGTCATTTTGTCTCCCCTCAGAGAAGAGCATTTGTATTTTGTTATTTTATGTTCATTGTTGATAAATTGCAAAACTGTTGCTACATAGCCCACTGAAATATTTTATCAGAGCATCTGCTTTCAGATCTGTCCTTAAAGATTTAAGGTTCTTGATAAGCCTTAATTGCACCATTAGTTTGCCTCCATTCCAAGACTGGATAAAAATGTAGCTGAATATCTGGGCAGCCTCCAAATCTGAGCAATGAAAACTATCTTTGGAATTCTCTTGTTACAACAAATATGAAACTATAGCCCAAGACTCATTAGGTATAGTGTTGAGTGATAGGCAAAACCCTCACTTGTCTAAGAAATGGTATACTTGTTTATCAACTTTTAAAAATATTTATAAATGTGTGTGTGGAATCCATATTTCATGTTCTAGGAGTAGATTACCTTATTTCTTTCTTTCACATTTATGAATAACACCAGGGAGGTTAGCTGGCATAGAGCTTTGTCTCTAAAGAGAAGCAGACCCATATTTCCAGAGAATGGGGTGCAAAATAGCTACAGCCAAAAGAGGCTTTTTCTGTGTTTTTCAAACTATTGAAATAACTGGCTAGTTGAACTGTATGTAGAACTGCTGTGCTTATACACTGAAGATATATTAGCTGCCCTAGCTGAGAACAATTTCACTTGTATTTTCTCAGTGTAGACAGAAGACCTTAGATTTAAGTCCATGCCACTTTGGCACTTAAGTCTAGATGCCAATGTGGTATTGTCAGGCACACTGATCAAGTGATGTAAGACATATAAAACTAGGCAGCCAAATTTTATATAGAATTGGGTCATAGACATCTTTTATATCAGGTCAAATGCATAAGATACAGTTTGTTTCCTCTAAATTCATCAGTTTAGTGATGTAGCTCCATGGTGACAAAATATCGAATGGTTAAAAGAACTACAAAATGTATTTACAGAAGAACATAAAACATGTTTGAAAAACAGCACCTGGTTGATTGGTAGATTCATTGAATTCCAATAGGTAAGCTGTGGTTATTTTTCAGTGCCATATGAATGAATGCCGGTTCAAGGTACAGTGTCCTCAGAATGTTTTAAACTATTAGAAATACAGAATAGTAGGCTGGACAATTTGTCCTCTTTCATGAACTTTAAGAAATCAGTACAATAAACATAAAGCACTTTCTTACAACAATAGGATAATCTCTAAAAAGAAAAGATAAAAGAAAAATGGGTGATTATACTAAAACTAGAAGACAAATTTCAGTCTTTTCTGCAACGTTCTGGTTTCTTCCTGAGGAATGTTGTTATATAAAGGCAATACATCCTTTATAATTAGAACCATATTCTGATAAACTGGGTGACCTTCTACTTTGTTAATAAAATCTTTTGTGCCTCTTATATAGGAAATATGTTCATGAATAAAATAGTGAACAAAAGTATCTACATATTGCGATAATGGTTCTAATACAGATCCTGAACCAGATAGTATAAGTCTTCCAGGTGGTCTATTTCCTGGTTCGGGGACTATACATTGTAGATATAAACTTATATTCATTCGGGCTACATTATCACTGATATAGCCCTAAAATAAAGAATTCAACTGCTAGAATAAATAAGGCAGAGGACCATGTTTGCTCAAGGGAAAGAAAATGACAACACATATGCCCACCAGATCATTGGCATTAAATAGACACCTCTTAGGAATTACAGTGGCCCCTCCACTTTTGTGAGGGTTTGGAGCACAGAAGCCTCATAAAAGTGTAAAACCACAAATAACTCCCCCTGTGATCTTCCTCCCTTTCTTTTCTGGGGCTTCCTCTTCCCATTCCTTTGCCTTTTGCCCTTTCCTTCTCAATGCTGAAGCAAAAGGTAAGGGAATGGGAGGGAAACTCCAGAGGGGATAAGGAAAGTTTGCACATGTTCCCCCTCCCATTCTCTTGCCTTTTGCCTTGGCATGAGTTCTCAGCACTGGGGCCGGGGGGGGGAGCGGTGTCAGACCCTGCTTCCAGAGCATGGAGTCCGACTCATCATCTGAAACAGAGAGCATGCCAGAGGCTAAAACAGAAGGCATGCCAGGGCCTGCAGAGAGGTTACAGTGCCAGAAACAGAAAAGGGGACAGTGCCAGCTCCAACAGAGTCTTGCTTCTTCAGATATAGAGGAACACTTACCTCAACCAGGTTTGCAATGCAGGCAGGAAAGAGAGAGCCAGCATCGCTCTCTCGGGATTTATAACCAACAACAATCTATCAATTCTCGGCTGCGCTAGGCTTGGGACCTATTTAGCTGGCGTCCTTCCTCTCCAGGAGTTGTTAGAGCTTATCTGACCTGCTACCTTGCTGGTTGCCTTGACAAATGCTTGGATTGACCTTAGTTGGACTTTATGTATGACTCCTTGCTTACTGTCCGGAAGTAAGTAACAAGCTGGGAGATATTCAGTTTGTTTTGTTTGATTTATCAGCTGTGCCAGGACTGAGATAGGACCCAGAGGCAAAGGAGTGGAACAAGGAAACTCTGGAGGGGAGAACGAAGGCACGTGCATGCCTTCCTACATTCCCTTTCCTTTTGACTTGGTTTGCATTCTCACTGTCAGAGCCAGAGGCAAGGGAATAGGAGGGGGAGCTCTAGAGGGGAGAAAAAAGGCATGCACATGCCTCCCTCCCCCATTCCCTTACCTTTTGCTCAGGCGTGCTTGCCTTCCTTCTCCACACTCAGTAAAACACAAGGGAATGGAAGGAGGAGAATGAGGGGGGAGGCATGAATATGCTTCATGAATAATCAAACTGACAAAGATTAGACCCATGAATGTGAAGGGAGGACAGTGTTACTCTAATTAATTATGAAAATATTTTTCCTCTTTTTCAGTAAGATTTTCACTTCTGGAATATTGTATTCTTCTGCAAATTTCCCTTTTTAATTGAACTGTACAGAGGTTTTAAAAATCAGTGTTGAAAAATGTATATAAACATCCTTTTCAGCCATAGACATCAGGGCAGGAGAGGGAAGAATAGTAATCCGCAAAAGATGCTAAGAAGAACACCCCAATTTCCTGATTAAATTCTTCTTGAGGAAACATTCCCTCTCTCCTTGGCTTACGTCATCCATTGGAAGTCTGCTCTTGCACTTAATGGGAAGAAGATTCAATGAGAGAAAATTCTTTCGAAATGGAATTTAACATTCTTCCTATATAAAAAATAAAAATAACTTTCTTGCCACAAAGTTTCCTCTTTATCGCCACATTCTCTCTTTGATCAGAATCTTATGCTCCAGTATTCTGGCAGCTTGAATAAAATTGTTTTCGATACTACAGGAAATTTTTATAAAAATAACAGAAGGTTAGTGAGAAATGTAGAGATTTGAACTTTTTCCACATGTTCCAGATCATCTTCAAACATCACAGCAAGAAAATGCTTATTTCAAAATGTGTACATGATTCTGAATTTTCAAAAAGTTTAAACTTTAAAGATTTCAAATTAATGTGTTCCTGAACACAAATGTTACTGTTCAGCGGAAGGCAGCTAGCTAGCTAGGGCTAAGACCAAGTTAGATCAATAGAACTTTAAATTTAGACAGCTTTAATCCCATCCCATTAGTGGCCCATGGTCTCAGAAAGAGGAAGCTCACTCTTTAGTGAAAGGATGAGATATTCCCCTTGCCAAAATACAGGCCAACACTTCTTCAAACAGCATTTGGTTATATGTAGGTAGTCCTTGTTGTATAAGGCCCAAAATATCTGACATGACATAGTCAGTAACTGATGAAGTACAGCAATGCATGGAACTCAGACATTCCATTAAAAAAAAAAGTGAAAGATAGATAAAACTGTCTGAAGATTAGTCACATGCTTCCCCACCCTCGTTCTCTTTTGTTAAGATATTCTCATTTAATCAACAGGCTAATGCTAATTCAGAAATTGAGCAACATGGTTGGCAATCCCTTTGCAAATGGGTGATGTTAATTTCTCTGGATCTGCTTTGGAAGTGACTCAACTGTTGTAAATAAGTTTGTTGCATGTCTTCACGTCATTCCATGTTTGGGTAACCCAAAGGCAAACCTTTCATAGGGTTCTCTTAGCAAGATTTTCTTTTTTTTTCTTTTCTTTATAATATTTTTATTAAAACAACTGTTATTCACATTACATACTTGTATTGTCATATTTTCAAATTAAAAAAAAAAAGCTTATTTACCATGTTATCATACAATCTATCCATTTCTCTTATAACTTCCCCTCACCTCTTGATAGAACCTCTATTTAAGTAACTTACCGTGATCTCAATAAACATAAATTCTCTAATGTAGACTGGCTTCTTTAAATTACATATTATAGTATACGTATTACCTATTATAGTATACAGATCTATTTCTCATCATATCCATATACAATTATCCAGCTATTCAACTCCTTTAATATCTATATCCAGTTTTCTTCTATTACTGTCTTAATTGATCTCATCTTAGCAAGATTTTAAGAGAGATTTTCATTGCCTTCCTCTGAGACTGAGAAACTATGGGTCTTTCGGCACTCCGCTGCTATGGTGCTATTATTCTACGTTCAGCATCTTGTGGAATTCTGAGGCTGAGAATTCTAAAGACCTTTCCCTAAACTGCAAGCCCCAGGATTCCATAGGATGTTGAATGTGAAATAATAGCATTATAACAGTGTAGTGTGGAAAGGCCCTGTGACTTGCCCAAGGTCACCCAGTGGTTTCTGTGGCTGAGCAGGGATTTGAGTCCTGGTCTTGTCATAGTCCAATGTTCAAATCACTACACCATGCTGTCTCTCTCATACATAGCATACCCTCAAACATTTCACAGATGAAAACTGGGACACGTGCGGCCAAGCAACCTCAATGTAGTCAAAATGACAAAAGTTGTTAATGGGGAAGAAGATACAAACAAAGAGAGCCTGCCACAGTTTGCTTTTGCCTCAGTCTTCAGAGAAGGGCAAAATTTCACCGCTCCTGTCCTTTCCTTCCTGCTAAGTTAATTGAGGGCAAACTTCTTTTCACTTTGAACTTAGTTTGCACCAGTGGAAGTAAGCTGAGGTCAAAAGGTAAAGTAGTAATAAGAGAGAGAAACTGCACATACGTGCACACTCGTGGTTCAAGCTTTAATATACAAGCAGTGTTAAACAAAGTGAAGAGAAAACATACAGAAATAGAAGATTGTGAGATCTATTTGTGTGGGTGATGGTTACCCTTGCAAATGAAAAAATTGAAAATCTGTTCCTTGCCTTATTCATGTGAAGGCGGCCAGTTAGGGAGTGAGTGTATGTAGTTTGAAGAATTGCAGTAAAAACTCCCAGGATGTGATTGGTTTTACCTTGTTCATTTTTCAAAAAAAGAGATTGTACTCTGCATTAAAATTTCATTATGTAACTATTTCTGGACTTAATAACTACCCTTGAATTCCTTCTAAAAGGGGGAGAAGATTTCTGTCATATCTATGAGAAAATGATTCTCCATTTGAAAACATACAGCTCTGCATTTTTATAACAATTAAAACAATTAAGATAAGTACATGTAGTCGTGTCTGGAGCCCCTGTGACTAAGGAGGCAAAATGTCTGATAAATCAACAAGAAACAGCTGCCTTCTTTGAACGAAGCAAGTCAAAATGTAGAAAGCAACTCAAGAGAAGTTGCTATGATTAATGGGTAAGCAGCAATGAATGTGGTTATGCTAATTTGCAGAAAGTATGCACTGGAATCATTTATTTCTCTCCTTCTAAGCCACAGAGGAATTATGGCAAGCACGGAGGTCATTAAAAATGTAATAATTTACAACACCTTAGAAACCAAGTATTGCATTTCAAATGATGTCTTCTAATTGTGTTTGCTTCTCTTCTTTCCAGACACACTGGAAACTACTACCAAATCAATTACATAGCCTTCTGTATGTTTTTGTCTCAAGCAAACATTTTCCTGCTAGGATGCTTAAGAGTTCATAATATTGATAAAGAGTGATTCACTCTTTATGAGTGAATTCCTCCTGACTTCCCAATAGTCCTGGGAAATATTGGGGAATTTCTCTTGGGATTTCATGCCTTATAACTGTTGTTTTGGCTTCCACATCCTTTGTCCCCTACATATACTCCAGTTTTGCCACTGATTTGTGGCTGTTTGTAGCATTACTCCCATCTGTACATTTCTTTTTAACCACTCTTTTCTTTCCATTGAGGTAGGGGGTGGACATGGTTTTCTACCATCCATGCCATCTCCTCCATGCATTGAACAGCACTCCTGGTGTAGTCTCCCCAAGTATCATGTTCCCATCCTGCACATTATTTCTACTTTCAATTTCTATTTCTAATGTGTGTTGTTTTGCTTAAGCTTTATTCTCATAGTAGTAGAGCTAAAGTGATCTAAGGCTATATCACTTTAGCACAATATATCTAGGAAGAAGGTTAAAAAAAACCCTTCAGTCTGGAACAGGAGGTTTTCATCTGACATTATTTCTAATTTCTCATTTTCTATCTAATTGTGTTTTGAGGTTTCAGTTTGTTTTTTATATGTGGCTTTACTGTGGAAATGGTTTAAGGCTATACCACTTCAGCACTATAATTTTAAAAAGGAGGAGGAGGAAAAAGAAACCACCAACCTGATAACTGGAAATGTAATGAGGGAACAAAGGATAATAGAAAAGTTTACACTCCCTTTGAAATATCATCAATGAGACCACAGAAAAATATAGTAGGAGGAATTGAAACAATGGATACAGTAACATTTATTCTGACCTGTACCTGAAACTCAGAGGACAGAAAAGCAAAAACCACAATCCCACTCAATATTGGGAATAATTATGGTTAGTACATGAGATGAACATTGGGATAGGAAGATTATTGTACTGATACCATCCCATCTCCCCCACCACATAAGTACAAATATAACTCTAAAAGTCCTTAGGAAAAATATGCTTTTTAGTATTGAGAAAATCTGACAAGAAGAATTCTGCATTGATGGGAATTTTCACAGTTTGGGATTTATTTTGTGCAGAATTCACACATGGTTGATTTGCATCCACAGCAGCATTTTATTCCCAGAAAATGTGGTTTGTTTCCCAGAAAATGCTTCTTTCTTTGCATAACAACCATGTGCAAATTTTGTGCAGAATGAGTCCTGGAATGCAAATAGGCTTTGGAAACTGCACAATTTTCCAAGACTTTCTCACAGCAGGAAGAAAATTATTAAAATTAATTGTTGCCTCCTTCAAGAAGAAACTTAGTGAAGAATTACATCTCTAGTAGCTGCATATTTGATATTATATAGACTAAATGCAGCCTTTTAATCTGGAAAAATTATTTTCTGAAATGGATGGAAACGTAGGTTTGACATGTAAAACTAACTCCTCACCATTTTGAAGACTGTAGTGGGATTATTAAGGCATTGTTCCCCCTAAGAAGCCCTCTAGTTTTGATTTATCCCATATTTTACAGTGAATAAAATGAATATAGATAAATATATTTAGTACAGAAAGAATTTACAGCACATGGTGTAGATCTGTTGTTAAGGATTCTCCATCTGTTGTGTGGGAGTCATTTTACATTGCAGGAGTATCCATGCTCTGCCATGCTTCCATTTTTCAAGGTATATTTGCTGTATTTGCCTCTCTTAAAGATTATTATCTTTGTATTATATTGTTTTTGAGAGTCAGCATCTTGAAGTTGTTTGAGCATTAAATCAAGACTCCAGAAACCAGTGTTTGTGTCCCCACTCAGGCATGGAAACCTTCATGGTGACTTTCAGCAAATCACGCTCTCTCAGCCTCAGAGGAAGGCAAAGGCAACCCCTGTCTGAACAGATCTCACCAAGAAAACCCCAGGATTAGTTTGCCATAGGGTTGCCATAGGTCAGAAACAAATTGAAGGCAAACAGCAAAAACAACAAATTATACAGTTATCTGGTTCTTCAACAAATCTCTTAATCTGGGCAATGACAAGCTCTCTCTTTTATAGAGGAATGTTTCTAATAAGTTTACTTTGTATCACCAGGAAAAACAATTGTAGTACTTAAGTAGCCCACATTCAACTGTGTAGCCCAATATCAACCGGTTTGCTCATCTCTGTAAAAAACACACACACACACACACAAAAGAAAAACATATTTTTCTTTCAGTTGGTGAGCAATTGCTGAAACATTGACTTGTTTCTATAGTTTTCTTACAAACAGTTATTGTACTGCTGTGTAGCCCCATGATTGCATCAATACTTTTGCGGACAGCCACATTCATGGCTTGGATTCAGAATGGTACTACTGTGGGGGGAAATACAAAATTAAAAAAAAATAGAATGCCTGCTCAGTTTTCCTTAGAAGAATCATTAAATTCTTCATAACTGTAATTTCAATTCAGTCTGGAAAAGAGGCAAAAATTAAATTCACTTTCACCTTGAACAAAAAGTATTACCTGTGCAGAAATTCTGCAGCCAACCCTATGTTTTATACTTTCTAGTTGCAGCTGTTAGCTAGGAGAAAATTGTATTTGTTGTTGTTAACTGCCATCAAGTCTGCTTTGACGTATAGCAACCCTGTGAATGAGAGATCTCCAAGACCCTATGACCAACAGCCCTGGACTGTTTCTTCCTTGACTGAATTTGTCCATCTGTAACGTGGTCTTCCTCTTTTCCTACTGCCTTCTATCTTATCGTATATTATTGTCTTTTCTAATGAGTCATGTCTTCTCAGGATATGTCCAAAGTACAACAGTCCCAGTTGAATCATCTTGGCTTCCAGGGAGAATTCTGGATTGATTTGCTTTGGGACCCATTTATTTGTCCAATCCAATTTCATTTATTGTATTTGACTAAAAGCCATTACATGTCTAATAAAAGAATACATACATGCATGTAAGTACATAGAAAAAAAGTCAAATTAATGAATCCCCTGTGCATTCTACAGCAATAGTTTTCAGAGAGATAGCACAGATACTTTTAGCAACCTTAGCAAATAAGACTGTTATATATGTGACAGATAGGTTACAATCTGACAACAGGCAGCATATTTTTTCAGGTGAGAGCTCTAACCCTGTAAGGGAGCCAAAATCTGTCCCAGAAATCTCTCCCTGGGATTTTGATATAACTGGCAGCAAAGTAAATAGTTTGAAATATCCCCTACTGCTCCCATACCACAGATACAGAGCCTTAAGCTGCTTGGAATGTTTCTATATCTGCCATCCATTTATTCTAAGCAGTCCATGGTATCTGTGGGACTCTTCTCCAGTACCACATTTCCGATGAGTTGTTTTCCTGTCTATCAGCTTTTTTCATTATCCAGCTTTCACAACCATACACAAAAATTGGAAGTACGATGGCATGGACCATCCTAATTTTAGCATTCAATGAAAGATATGAAAAATTGTATATTCTCTTTATAATGAGAGGTGGGAGACAAATAACATTGATCTTCAAGGTGCTTCAGGATGAAGACTTGCTGGGCAGTAAAAGCCGTAACTTGTTGGATATCTGGCCTACACACAATGAGAAAAAAGGTCTTAGCCAGGACATGTTACAAGTAATTTGCCTCACACTTGGAAGGTACAGAACACATGGTGATGACTGGGGTGATTCACTTCTGTTTTATAGACTGCCTGGGGCAGGATATCTGTTGACATAGGATTCACAACTCCATAATAATGTATTCAAGGGCCTTAACAGTATGTTCAAATACCATGAATGGAACCCCTGACTTCTTTTTCTTTTAGAAAAAAGTCACTACAGGAAGCCTGGTTTGAGATAGGACTGTGGAAATGGGCATTTTAATCCTTTTCTCCCATAAAATTTACCCAGTGAAAATAGGATTCCGTTTCCAAGCTGATATTTATCCTGGTTGAAAGAAAATACCATCCACTGGAGTGAACTTTTGCCACTTCAATGATCTCAGTATCCAGGATTTTTAAATGAATATATGCAAGTACTTGCTAATAAAACTATTAGCTATTATAGTAATTTACACAAAAGTAAGCTTTATCATGTTAATAAAAATCTAGTTCTCTGGAAAATTTACTAGATATACTTTGAATCATTATAAATACAAGCAGTACATTTGTGTTTGGTTCCAGTATCTTTTTCGTTATATGCCCACAACAAACACTGTTTCAAAATGATGAAAACTGAATTAAACAGTAATTGAAGTAAGAAATATTCACTGCCAAAGATTTATTTTAAAGACAAAAAGAGAGGGTGTGTATTGGAAAGGGTTAAGATAAATTGCTGCAAAACTGAGTGCAAGTGGAGAAGTAGTTTGCAATCAGTTACCTCTGCATGGAGAAGAAGACAGAAAGGAGGAGAGGAAGTGGAATTCTGCCTTCCCAGTAGGCTCAGGCAAAAGCAAATTGCTGCAGCCACTCCTGTGTTCTTCCTTGTTAATAACTTTTGCCATCTTGATCCCAATCTGATGTTGCTTGGCCACATATATCTTGGTTTTCATCTGTGAAATATTGGAGGGTATGTTGCTAGGCCCAATTCATGCCCTGTTTCTAGAGGAACAAGCAAATACAACTGAATAGCAAAGAGCCAGAGTGGTGCAGTGATTGAGAGTTGAACTATAACTCTGAAGACCAGGGTTCAAATCCCTGCTTAGCCATGGAAACTCACTGGGGTGACTTTTAGCAAGTCGCATTCCCTCAGCCCCAGAGGAAGGCAGACCCCCACTAAACAAATGTTACCGAGAACGCTCTATGATAGGTTTCCCTTAAGGTCTCCAGAAGCTGGAAACAACTTGAAGGCACACAACAACAAAGCAAAATGAAAATAAAACCCGAGAACAATGTGAGGGAAGTATTTTTTTTTTGTCCTAATCTAATAGAGTGAAAACTTTAAATTTAATCCCATTATGTCTAGTTACTACAGTTCATACCATTAAACAAAACACAATTATATGTGCATTCATTGAGCAATGTACAGCTGTACATACAATTTGTAATCTGTTATTATATAGGATTCTTGTATACGCACATCAATCAAATAACAAAGCATGCTGTAGACAGATTCGTACAACTACTTAGATGGGTAAAAATAGAGAGTGAACACAGGTTCATTGTAATGTCCAACAAGCCTGTATGTTAATGAACCATACTTGCATTGTACAGTGCTGTTTCCAATACTTACGGGAGCTGATTTGTCTAGTTTTGTGTTTACCAGGGATTGTTTTACTCAGAATAAACCACTGTGTTACCCACAGAGGCTAGTAGCATATCCTTGTTTGTTCTGCCCATGGTAGGTCCTTACTTTTAGCTCAATGTGTCATCAGATCATTTTTAATTTGCAAAGCCTGCAGTTTCTCGAACCATCACTTAGCTCATATGTCAAGGTGAGTTGTGGTAGCATGGAATATCACATATCCTTTTTGTGATAAATTGCTTGAAAGAGAGGGAATCTGGTGTATGCAGTCATAAGAGTAACTAACTTTTCCCAGTCCTCCAAAGATCTTCCATAATACCTTTCTCTTGGTGTGATGTCAGATGGTGCCACCATTTTTTCCCTCTTGAATAGTCTTTTTTTGGTAACTTACTACATTTACTTTCCATTTTAGCTCCCTAACTTCATAAATACAACCCTCCCTCCACACGAGCAAGTGACAGCACAAGAAATTGACAGCTATTTCCGGCAAGAACTCATCTACAAGAGAAATGAAAGAATGGGGAAAAGAGTGATGGCTCTCTTAAGAGAGAACAGTGACAAGAGTTTCTTCTTTGCCTTTGGAGCTGGTAGGTGCCTGAATATATTATTTTTTTGACTTCCTTAGCCATACACAAACACAATTAGAAATTGCTCTTCTTTTTTTTTACTGAGGAAATCACACTTTGGAATTCTCCCACACCACTGCCCATCTCCTCCCCTTTCTTCCCAGTTCCAAAGCACTCCCCTGCTATCCATCTCATTCCTCAAGTACCCTTCCTCTATAGTTCCTCTTAAGATTATTTGCAAAGTCAACAGTGGGAGCTGTGGCAGTACATAGGAAGAACAAAGAGATCTCTGTCCTTTTACCTCTACACCTGCTGCCCTACAGGACTATGAAACAGGAACTTGAGGTCCAGTGGCCTTTGGAAGACATCCTTCTCTCAAGTGCTGTTTCAGAGACGACAAAATGAAAACCCAGTATTCTTCTCCAGTTTAGTTTTTTATCTGAGCCAAAGAAGAAATCAAGGGTCTGTAAGGGTCATGCTTCCTTTTTGAGATGGACATCACAAGTCCCAGGATCTTGTTTGCAGAACCAGAACTGGTGTGTTTCTTTGCTATTTGTACAAAACTAAGTTTTAAGTTGTGCTGATTTCAGTCTGGTCAAGAGGACAGAAACATGAACTTGCTCTATAAAGCCTGAGCTCAGTGTTTAGTGCAGCATTTGCCTTAGCCCTTGGGTTAATCACTGTCTCTCTGCCATAATCCTTCACCCATTAGTTGGAATGTCAGTGAGTTTGAATTACTTTACATAGCTACAGAGAGGCTATGAGGATTGATAGTGACTTCACTTTGTACGTGGAAGTCATGGATGGTAATAATAACTCATTCCTTAAAGATATTTTTTTAAAACTCTGGAATGCTGAGTCCAGTGTTTGAATAGTGCCACTATTCTTAGCAGTGGCATCCTGTGAAAAGAAAGTTAAAAAAGGCTATCCTAGTATGTTAAATGCCCAGTGCAGTATTATCTAAAATGATATTGTGTATACGAGGCTTACTCTGTTGATGGCTTTGCAGTGAATTGGATGCTTTCAGAACAAGACATCCATGTTTACCAGCCTTCTGTTAGGACATCCTAACAGATGTGTCCATCTGGGTCGTGTAAAAGCTCTGTGTGATCATGTTAAGGAGTGTCACCGACAAGCCTCTTACACTGTGGCAATAACCTAGCACAAAGTTGTGTAGTGTTTCAAGTTACCATCTTGCTGCTGCAGAAGACCTCACATCCTCACACTACTTTACTGGCATGATGAACCATAGGACTGAGTCTTTAAACCAAGGAGGCTTGGACTTAAACTGACTTCTGCAAAAATTAAAAACGGTTCGCCATGGCCGTAAATATTTTGCAGCCAAGAGAAACAACTGTTATCTCTCCTTTCCTGTAGACTATAAGTACACAATTTCTTTTAGCCTTCCTATGGTGTCTTAAGAGGGAAAGCATTAGCCACTATTTGTAACAGTGTTTGCTACACAGCAAGACGGTTGCCTGCTCATGTACTAATTTGCAGCAGACGTATGAAGCACAGTGTTGTAAAACACATCCCATTAGCTTAAAGTGGATTCAGGTTTAAGTCTAGAAATGCGCCCTTTGTTAACTTTGTTGCTGAGGAGGGATTTGGAATGCCATAGTAGAACAGGATCCAGAATTTCGCAGCTGGCAAGTATGTTTCCATTGAAGTGAAGCAAAATGAGCAATCTCAAGTTTAGAATATTGACAGAAAATTGGATCCAAATTCAGCCATTTAGACCTTTCATTTTGAGGAGACCTTAAAATGAACTCCAACCATTATTCATTTCTTAGAGGAGGGGAGCAAGCAGGAATAGTGAGAGGGGGGATATTTTGAAACAACATATGTATTGCATGTGGGAATACACACTAGTCCCCTGTATGTATTCTGGCCTCAGTCCAGTATTGGAGTTTCCAATTTATTATTTGCCTCCCATAGAGCCAACATGTTTCTACAATAGGTACAAGCCTACTTCATGCATATCCACTTAAGAGTGTCAGGTTTCTGCGATCTGCTTTGCCCTGGGAGAATGAGATGATCGCAAACAGTTGGAGTGATCCTCCCTCCTCTTTCCCAAACTGAAAACAGATGCTGTTTATTGAGCAGCATCATTTCAATAAAGTGTGGAAAAGAAAGCTGTGCAAAAAGTTTGTTCTTCTTGGTCACAGCTAATGTAAGCCATGTTGCAAAGAAAACAAATGGTAATTCTATCATCTCTTTATTGCCAGGGCATGGCATGAAAGACAAAAGGGACCCAGTAGTACAGAATCATTGATTTATCAGTTAAAATAGGTTGTCTTGTTCTCTAAAATTACCAGCATTTCAGCCTTCAGCCAGTGAAAGAGCTGGGACATAATCCTTTTAAATGTGGAATTATTTAAGAAAAATATTAATAATTAACAGCTGTGAAGATGGAAGGTTAGTGAGTAGGACATAAATCTTAATGTGAATTTGTAACACATAAACAATATGCTGTTAGATTATGATTGTAGCTGTCTTTTTCAGTTATTACAATGAGCTACTTTACAGGGGAAAAAATCTGTTAAAGATGGTCTGTATATGAATGCTGGAAAGAATCAACTTCAGTACTGCTATTTCTGCTTTAAAGAAACAGTTTTAATTTGGAGGAATCATCTTTCTTCTGTGAGTCATAATTTCCTGTGGAAAAGGTAGTGATTCAAGTCATCCATAGATACAGGTGTCACTACCCAAAGCTAATCTCACAAGTTAAAATCTGTGATATTACAGTAACAAATATTGGCCCTTTCCGCACATGGATGTTACAACGGACCAAGGCGCCCTTGCACTGAGGTCGTCCGCACCTTGGATCGGACTAGGTGAGGACCATTTAACCTAGTTCCACACCTTAGTCCGATCCAAACCGCCCCCAAGTGGTCCTCCAGCATGCTAAGTAAAGACTGGAAAAATCCGGTCTTTCAATTTTCTGGAATGCGCCATTGTGTTCTGCTTACCTGTGCAGATGCGCAGGCTTGCAACAATGCGAGCCTGCGATCAGCGGAGGTCGGGCTGTGGCCATGGCCAGCGTCAGTGGTTGGTCTGCATGCACGAAGCCTCCATTTTCAGCCGGAAGCCACAGGAAGCCACCATTTTCAGCCAGAGCAGTGTGGATCTAAAGACCTCGCACTGCCCCAGTTCACCCTGGACTAATGGAGAAGCCCTGCGGAAGGGCTCCAGGGAGAGTCTACGTTACTTCGGACCCAAGAAGAACTGGTAAGTAACGCCACGGGGCGATTCACTCACCTCGTGCGGAAAGGGCCATTGTTGCTGTGAGGGCGTTTCATGGCATTTCATGATGCTTCTATGTGGTTCAGCCTGTGTGTTCCTGGTCAGCAGCTAGTTCTGCCAGAGAACTTAGTTGAATGGGATAGGTCAGTGTGGGATGCCCAATGCCTCTGCATGAAATTGTTCCCGTTGTGTGCCTTCAAGTCATTCTGGATAATGGTGACCCACAGATGAACCTATCACAAGGTTTTATTCGCAATATTTATTCAGAGGGTGGTTGTTGTTGTTGCTGTTGTTGTTGTTGCCTTTCTCTGAGGCTGAGAGAGTGTGACTTCCCTAAATTCACCCAGTTTCCAAGGCCAAGTGAGAATTCAAACCCTGGTCTCCAGAGTAATAATTAAACTCTAACCATTACACCACGCTGGCTCCTTCCCTATATTAAGTAGCACATCAAAACTGGCAGCCTTCATGGCCTCAGTGCCAGCTTATACACATGGTAATACTGCAGTGGTGATCTTTTTATTGTAAGTAACACATCTCAGCTGCTGGTAATTATTGACAGGCCTGGGGCTACATGTGTGGTATGTCTTGGCAGAATGAAGTATCAACTGATTGTGAGTGTTGGCAGGACTGAGTCTCCAGAAATCGTCAGTCTTAACTAGTTATAATCTCCACCACTGATATTAGCAAAACTGGAGCTCCACAGGTGGCAAACCTGAATAAGATCACACCTCTGTCCGCCTTCTGCCTGTTGCAGGCTCCTCCTGCCTGGGATCTCTGTCTGAAATTGTAGGAATGCAAGGACCAGTGGAACTGATGGTTGTGATGAAACCTGAAGGGAGGGGCATGAGAACCAAGCCTTCATAGTGACCAGGAGTGGTTTAAAATGATTGTCAGTAAAATGGAACCCTGGGGAGCTCAAGGGAGAGGCAAACCAAGGGAGGAGGAGAAACAGAAATTTAACTGACACAGGAGGGAGTTAGTGGGAAGAAGAGTTCAGTGAGGGACAAAGAGAAAAGAGCTGTGTTGAGTGAATATTTCACACTAAATGAGCTGAGCATAGTGTGCATGTGTGAGAGAGTGAGTGAATGAGTGAGTGAGTGAGAAAAGGGGTGTGCTGTATTATAAAACTTTAGTTTACAAACAAGTTACGGTAACAGTGGCCTTTTCTGCACAGGGCTTTTTAAACAGTGCAGAGCGTCCTCCAGGGAGGACGACTGCACCTGAGAGCGGACTGGGTCCGGACTACTTTATGTAGTTCTGGACCTCAGCCCGCTCTGGAACGACCCAAAGTGGTCGTTCAGCGTGCTTTTGAAAGACCGCTTAAAACAGGTCTTTCAAAAGCATGGAGTATACCACTCCGTGGCTGCGCTCCGGTGCAGATTTGCAGGCTCACACCAGTGCAAGCCTGCAGATCTGCCGGGGCAGGTTTTAGGCTGGCGAGCTTCACCGGTTGGTGGAGAGCCTCCACCAACCAGAAGCTGCCATTTTCGTCCCCAGAGCAGTGCAGAGCGGCAGCCACAGACTGCTCCAGACCAGCCTGGACCCATGGGTGGAGCACACAGGTCCAGTGAGTACCAGCATGGGGTGATTCCCTCGCCCCATGCAGAAAAGGCCAGTGTTTCAATAAAATATGACTTTCTGTTTTTATAAAAGCAGTCTCACAGAGTGTCATTTTACATACTGGATTATATACACTACCATTACAACATTGGTACCAAGAGTACCACTTTCTTTTAGGATTAAAATTCTGCTTGTTCTTATTGCTGAGAAGAGCCAGAGTTTAAGGAAAGCAGGGGAGGGAAATCAATCTGGTAGGAGGAGGCCAAAGAGGGGACAATAGTGAAATGGGTGCTGCAGTTTCCCAGTGGGGGAGGATAGAAGCAGGCCTGTGTGTGTGTGTGTGCCCTGGCTTGATCCAGAAATCTCCCAGGCTGTGCAGGCCTGTACACAAGACGTGTCAGGCTGGGTGGCAAGAAACATCATAATGGTGTTGTGAGTAATGTTGAGAGATTGGATTCTTGAGAGGACTCCTTTAACATTAACCCTTAACAGATCTTAGAGCAGGACAAGATACTATAAAGCTCCATGGGATGAAGGTACCTGCCCTCTCTCATTTTTCAAACTCCAACTTTCAGCTGCAGCCATCACCTTTCAATGCAGCTGTTGCCTTGCTGGTCAAAAGCAAGGTGACAGGGCATAGAGCGGGTGCCTAACTCTGTTCCTGTCCCTGGACACATCCTGTGTGAGTACAGCTCCACTGAAGAAGTCCAAAGCTTCATCAGTCTTGCTTCTTCCAAATGGGAATCTGCCTCTACTATATCCTGTTAAGAAAAAGCTCATTCTTTTATATCACTCTTTTGCCTTTGAATTAACAATCTGTGAAAACCAGACAACACCAATTGGGAGATGAGAACCCTAAGATCCATTATCAATTTAGATTAAGTTTTGCAGTATGCTTGTTGCTGTTATTTTCCTGCAAGAAAGAAGCTGTAACTCCGGAATTAAAACGTCAGGGTAGCATTTTGCAACAGAGATAGAAGAATTATTCAGTTTTAATTATATTTGAGTTTATGACCAATACTCTGTTTGAGTTCCATTGGAGTTGTATATGAGATCTTGTGAAATAACCTTTGTCTTGAATGAATAACTGAGCTGCAGAATCTGAAGCATATGCCTCAGGACAGACAGGGAACAGGCTTTTGTCTGAACCTTAAACATGCTATCCAAGGTTCTGAATCAATTATGGGGATAGAGTTCAGCACCTTAGATAGTTCATTTGAAATTCTGATTGAAACCAGACAGGAATTCACCACTCTATTGACACTGAAGCCACAAGCTTCTCTTGTTCCTACCAGCACTTTAGCTTATCTAATTTGCAAGAAGCATGGACACGACATTGCATGTTGTCATACATTTTCTGCAACAGCCCAATACTGTTTGTAGTAATGCATCACTAAAATAAAATAAAATGCTTGCATGGCAGGTAGGGCAAAAGAAAATCCACATCAGAAAACCCTGCAATCAGCTTTCATTACTGGTCCAAATTAAGTGATAATTGCTAGGTTAATGCAGCAGAATGTTCAGTTGTGGAACCATTGCTTGAGTGTAGCCGTGGAGCAGCTGAATCACATAATATGTTGTTCAGATGAACATAGCAGTCCAGGCTTGTTAGAAAGCAGTATAAGGAGGATGTACTGACACTGTGAACTGGCTCAGAGACATGCTGCTAAAACAAAACCCAAACCAAACAACCTTACTAGATCTGAAGGATTATAATCATTAACATCATCATATTTGGTAGTACAATTGGCCCTCCACATTTGCAGGTTTGACTTTCACAGATTTGATTATTTATGAGTTTCTCCAACCCCTCCCCCTGCCCCACATCTTCCATCCCTTTTCCAGGGAAACATTCCATCTCACTGGCTCTGATCAGGTGGCACAGCCCTTTAAAAATCTACCTCTGATCCTCCCCCTCCTCCTCCAGCCACTGCCTATCCAACTAAGGGCAGCTCACAGCCTGATTTCTCAGCACCACAGACCATCTCCTGATGTCCTCCAATACTTAAGGAAGGAGATGGAAAAGAAAGAAAAAGAACAGGGCCACCATGCTGACCTACCCCCCTTTTTCTCTCCTTTCCCTGATGGAGTTTGGATCCTGTGTGCCTGCCGTCCCCACCATGCCTTGCCCTGCTTCCCACACACATTGATATTTGTGGTCCCCCCCCTGCTTTTTGTGAATGTCCTACACCTCTAACCCTAGTGAATATGGAGGGCTGAGTCTAGTAGTAGCAGTACTCAGATAGTGTGAGGTGCAGTGTTCTATGAAATTAATGGAAAATTATAGATAAGCAACATGGATGATAGGAATCAACGGAACATTATTAGTACTGTCCAAGCGTTGGTTCACTCTTGTCTGTGTCACCTGTTAACTGCTTCAAATGTTTAACTGTACTTTATATTAGCCTGTCCCTTTGGGTGCAACTAAACATTGTGCACACATTATTTCTATAATCTTTGTACTCCTGTGAAGTATACTAGCATTATTTCCTCCATGGCGCAGATGGAAAGCTGAGACTGTGAAATATGGACTTTCCTGAGACCATCTCTTGAGATTGTGGCACTGGTTAGATATAAACTCAGCTTCCAGCATTACCCACTATACTATAACAGCAGGTGGTGCTTTAGTGACCTCTTCCGTTGTTGCATCTTGGACAATTCCAGGTACAAGTACATTTTTTATTTTCCAATCAGCTTCAGTGCAGAACATCATCAAACTGCTCTAAAATGCCTCTATTCCCCACAGCCGTGTATTACATGATTGTGGTGCTAAACCATCATTACAGCTGAGCTCAGATTTCATTTATTGGAAACCCATACGGTTCCTTTCCAAAACCAGACTTTGCACTGAAGTATACCACGCTCTCATACTCACACAAAAAATTGAAAGAGTTCCAGAAATATCAATAAGAATGAGTTAAGATCTGGAAATCATATTGTATGGCAACAGACATGTGGTTGGATCTGAGCTATATTACTAGCAAAGGGGGCATATATGAATGTCTTGGATTGCTCAGCCAGTTGCACACTGTTCTCTATCCCAAGTTAGATCAAAGTATTTGGAAAAGTATTTAGCCCCACTGGATCCAATCAGATTGGACAGGCTGCGAGTTTATCTAAGGGCTTTTGCAAATATTATTCTAATAGAGTAGCGGGATAAAGCAATTTTATCTTTTTTTCACCCTGCCTACCCTCATGTTTTAATTGGAAGGGGAGAAAGATAAGATCAGCATGTTTGGGTCATTTCTTCTGAGCTTGCTTCACTATGCTTGTTGCTTATCATCCATGCTGTAATGCCACAGTATCAATATTCAGTTGGCAAACATCCTTTCAATTAACACATTGTGTTAAGGAGTGTCCAAATTCAGTGAAACTCCAAAATGCCAAGAGATTATAGCTGTACAATAACAGCCATTCAGAATGATAACCATTAGCCTGCTTTAGCATTATAATACATGATGAACTAGACGTGCTAGAAATGTCTACTTCCCAGTTAATCTCAAATATAGATATGTTATGATATCTTATATGCAATTGTTAGTGTTCAAGCCACCACCAAAATTCCAGCTTTCTCTGTTCATGAGAATAGATACATGGAAACAGGAACCCAAGCTGTGAGGCAACTGAAACTCTATTTCATGCTATCAGTACCCGAGTATCCACCAGTGCCATCCACATAAAATGAGAGAGCTGGAAGCTGTTGGACATGGCCCCAGTGGCCCTGTAATATAGCACTCAGTTGTTATTCAGTACACCTCTGACACTTCTGAAATATGTAATGGTGTACTTAGATTAGGTAGTACTTGTCTTCATTAGCATTAAAAGAGAATTTTTCAATTAAAATTTTGAAGATCATATCTGGATGTAGAAAGTTGCTATAGAGGGTAGAGTGTTTATCATTTGGCTTAGTTTATAGGCCTATCCATTGATTTTCAGATCACAGATATATAGCAAACCCATAGAATAGGAAGCAGGATCATGCCTTTTGGCCTTGCCTCCAAAATTGTGTGTCTATCAGTCTTACCTATAATAAACAGTGGATGTTCCCCTTACAGATGATATAGCATAAGAGAGTGGGATACCAGGTTAGTTCTTTAGCCATATATTTCTGCTGTTTGCATGATATGAACAGGGTTCTTTCCTCTTTCCTTTGCCTGACAGTACAGTTTGGTGTGCTGTATTGGCCTGCCAATACCATCCCTTCCCAGGAGTTGTAACCATTCTTTCCAATTTACATCCTTACTAGCAACACCCTTTTAAACAATAAAATAAAATAAGTAGGCTTTAGAAGTGTTACCATCATGAAACTTGTGTGAAACATTTACACTTGCAAATAGGCCTATTAAGTATAAAATCATATCAATTAGTTGCATAGCTTTGTGTTTATAGAAGCTAGGGTTTGTGTTGACAAAATCTGGGATATTTTTAGAGCACAGTTCCTGAGTGTCTGCATTTAGTACGTGTGGTCTTTTGAAACACAACTGTTCTTACGTGACATTAGGTTTGATTTTTTTCCCTACTATGCAGATTAAATAAATGGGCTCACTTGGCACACTTTAAACTAGGGTTGGGCTTTTTTTGGAAAGCGTCACCCTTGTGAACTCAGGTGATTGATTGACAGTACATTGTACCCGTCAAACTTATAAGAGCTAAAATGAAGAGGGAGTTTCTGAACTGCTGTCTCCATCTGAGAAATAGCCAAGCAGCCAGGAGCCCATATGCCATTAAAAAGAGTTAATATTTTGGCAACGAAGAATATACACATGAAAGCGGTGTTTAAGAAAAAATGTCTTCTGGTTTATTTCATTTTTATGGCAAATCATTTGCAAGTAACACATAGCAGAATTTATGCACACTGTTAATTTCAACTTTATTTTTCTTAAAGATGTTTGACTTTCTTAGATTCATTTATACTTTGCCTGTTACTTAAAAGTAATCTTTGCCACTTTTGGACTTGGTGGTTGTATTTATCATAGTTCTGGGACATGAAGTTTGCTAGCACTTGTATTATCAGGGGAGGAAATCATATTGAGCTAAGAAATAGAAGAATGTGTTCCTAAGGTCACTGATCAACCGGATGTCACATAAATAGGCCTTAAAATTTCAGAAACAGGCATGCAGTTTCATTGCTATATATCCCACAGCCCAAGAAATACCAATTCTGCTTTCATATGTTTCTTCTTCATCATTTTAAATTCACCCAGTCAATTCAATGGCTGAAACAAACCTCCATTAAAGTTACATCAGACATTTCAGAAATCCAGAATTTTCTAATTAGCACTGATCAGTGTTGATTTATGAAGCCAGAAAAGGACTGGAGCAGGGCAAACATTAGGAGTAGCACTCAGAATGCTAGTTACCAGATGATTGGAGGATACAAAATGGAAGTGCCATTTTTTCATAGGCAAAGTCCAGATTTCATTTCAGTTCTAGGCATTTTCAGAGCAGAAGCCACAGGTAAACATTTCATATCCATCACAGTTGTATAAGTAGGAAAAATGCCTCCCTTAACAGAGTTTTATCAGGATAGCAACCATGTGCATGTTGATCTTTATATGATTGCCCGTATAACACATTACATTATATCGGAGGTGAGGATCGCATACCCTGGAGCTGAATCCAACCTTCTGAGGTTTCCTGGATAGGCCACACACCGTTTCCCGTGATAGCACTGACTGATGCTTCCTTGGTTTATGGTCATCTTATTCTATAAAGTGGAAAGACCTCTCCAAATGTTTAGTTACAGACTTTAAGCTAAAATGTTTTTATATTTTTGGTTCTACCCTTTTGCATTTGCGCAACCACCACCACTAAGAATATGGCTTCTGAGATTTTCTGAGCCCTCATCTGAAAGAAGTTCCCCCCAGGCATGTTGTAGTGGGATGTGTGCCTGTTTCTCCGCAACACAAAGATTTTTTTCTGCCCACATAAATATATGGACTTGACCATAGACATTTTGAATTTATGTGAATTAATGTTTTACCACAAATCTGGAGAAAGATTCTATCCCATTCCCACCCACCCCATCATTTTTTCCTACACCAGAAGATTATTGGGTAATTACTAAATTTGATGATGATGATGATGATGATGATGATGATGACAACAATCCAAATAGAAGCAAGGCAGACACAGCTCTTTCATGAAGCATGGTGAGATCATGGCTTCTGTATCGGTAACATGGTTTCTGTGCAGAAAATAAATTTATCTGCAGAAAACATTGTTTCTATGCAAAAAAGGGGAGGTTCCACATAAAATAAATCCCAAACTGCAAATATTCTTGCCCATCAAAGATTCTCCTTGTCAGTGTACCCCAACACTTAGGAAACTCCATTTTCATCTGGGATTCAGGTATTTATAAATATTCATTCAGTCCCTACGAGACAGCATTATGCCATGATCGTGTCAAATGCTAATTTATTTTGTATTTGAATGCTATGTTAAGGTTATTTTAAAGAAGTTTTGCTATCTTGCCAACAAAGGAGTAGTGGTGCAAAAACTCCTCCGGGGTAATCTCACACCTCATTTTCTGAGGAAATATCCTGTGGACAGATCACAAAATTAAGGGGCAAGAGAAGCCTGAAATGGCTGGGAGGATCTATACTGGTACTGTGTTGAACTGTAGTCAAGGCTATCTGGAGGAAGGAGTAGTGGCAAATTCACTCACTTTGGAAATCACAGTGTCTTCTATAACTGCATATAAAATTTGTCCAAAATATGAATGGATGAAGACAAACTCATTTACTGAAGACGCTGAGAGACATGAAAAATATTTGAGTAATTTTGTTAATTCTGACAAACAATGAGGGTTTTGTATAGTCACAGCGACTGTGGTTGGGAAACACACACAGTGAATGCAGATAGCAATCATCTCCAGCTAAACTTATACAAATTAGAACAAATTGGATTATCAAAGATGTTTTGGATGATCAGGATAAAAAAAAAGAGGTTCTACTGCATTGGGATTAGTAGCTAGAATCTTTACATTGTGTTTTGGATTAACTTCTTTCCAGGATTCTGTATTCTTTTGTCTGCTTTATTTAACCATGCTTTTCATCTTCTTCTGAAAGATATTAGCTGTTTGATGGAAACTAATCATGCAGAACAGCTTGATTTAAAAACAAAAAGAGGAGGAGAACAGCCAGTTTGAAAATGCAGTGGAAATTCTGTGTCATTGCTAGCAACATTAAATGTCTGCA
This sequence comes from Ctenosaura bakeri, assembly GCA_948474755.1. NCBI lineage: Eukaryota > Metazoa > Chordata > Lepidosauria > Squamata > Iguanidae > Ctenosaura > Ctenosaura bakeri. The sequence goes on along the minus strand of CAOLHI010001718.1, from coordinate 223,004 downwards.
TACAATGCAATGGGAGTTTTAATACTGCCTTTCAGCACAAGGCAAAGCACCATCACATGTGAGCATCTCATTCTCCTGGCATACTTACAGTCATTGTGGATGCAAACAACCAATTAGGTGATTAGTCTTCATGATGTGGATGTCATTCTAAATGCAAATTAGGCATGAAATTGCTCACACATTTTCGAAGGAGGAACTGAACTTCAGAGCACTTGAATTCTGTTTTTGGAATGCCACAATGCTTTTGAACCATTATTATTTTGTACTTCCAATACAGGGGGGAAAGGAAAGGGGAAAGGAAAATTGTTGGGGGCAATTATGGTGAAAGATCCTGCCTCCAGAGACAATTTCCATGTTATTGCTTTGGACAAACCCGTTCAGGTAATCAGAAGGATGTTGGCAACCATGCAACTGAATCTGGGAAACCTGTGAAGAAGAAAAAATAAACTAGCATTTCACTACTCTGAGGAATCCATTCAAGCATGCTTATTTAGGAAAGCTGTGGAGTGTATTTTCTGAAAGATCATTATTTTTATTCTACTTTTAAATTAAAAAAAAAGGGAAACAAGTATAAATTTAGAAATAGTTGTATGAACAATCAGTGAGTATCTCTGAATGAGAAAGAATAAATGCCTTGAAAAGTATTCTTGTTACATTGAGAAAATTGTTTAAGATGCAGAAGAACTTCACCCCACTGAAACTGCATTGATGTATCAGCAGTTTAACCTTAACCTTCGTGAAATCTCGTTAAAGCTACCAGCTACTTAGTCTCTAATGAGAATGAACAATTAGCTATCTCAAAAGATGACTCATTTTCGCCCATGTCTTTCCCAGTGCTAAGAAAAGAGGACTGAATGGTACTAAAACAGGAGTTCTCTTCAAGGTCTCTGTCGATCATATTAGTGGTCTACATTGAGATCAAACAGGGAGAGTGGTGGGAATAGGTTGAGTGGTGATAGTTTAGACCAATCTCTTGTTAGTTTGTGTCAAGTTCTCCAAAAGCTTTCTTGAATTGAAACAAATGGATAATCTCTGTCAAGGTTCTACAAGGTGTTTTTGATCTTTTGAAATAGAAAAAGATACCCATTAATTTAATACATACTAATATAAATAATGATACCTGCAAAACTAAAAATTTGTTGATTCAAACATCAGTTCCAATTGATCAGTTTTGTAATGCTTGAATGAGCCCTGACTTTGGTTTGATTAACTTCTATAATGTTCATCATCCAGACCAAGTTCATTTGTATTTTCTATATCATCCTCATTCTGGCTGCCTGCCTGCCTGCCTGCCTGCCTGCCTATCTGCGTGCGTGCGTGTGTGTTTGTACATGTGCAAGCACACATGGGGTGGTTAGACTTGTTTATTTTTTTAATTCATTTCCTTAATTGCTGAACTTCTTGACGGTCATGGACCAATGGGAACAGGCAGAGTTTTTTCCGTGTTGCTTTGGAAGCAACATTATATGATCTTATACTTGCAAGGACAATTCTAGCTCTGGTTTGAAAGTGTGGAGTACTCCCTAGCCACTGAGTACTCCCTAGCCACTGAGAGAGACTTTTAACATCAAAAGAAGTGTTTTAAAAAATATAAATAGGAATTGGTTTAAAATCACAGACGATCTTAAGTTTAAGATTATTATTAGTTTCAATATATAAAGAATTTTCCCCTGAACCTAAAATAGTGGATTCATGGGGTCACCATAAGTCAGTAGGCAACTTGAAGGCACATAGACACAATCAGCAATGATTTGGTTGCAGATTTAGTCACACTGTGATGGGACCAATTTAAGTTACACTGATTATACAGACACTGCTCAAAATACGACTAAGGGCTTTTTCGCACTTTGGGGGGAAAACGGGGCAGTCCGTTACTCACCGGACTGGCACGCTCCCCCCCCGACGATCCACACTGATCCAGAGCAGCATGTGCCTGCGCTACACACACTACGGGGATGAAAATGGAGGCTTCCGGAGAAGCTCGCCGGCCGGAAGCCCGCCCCCAGAAGATCTGCAGCCTCGTGCTGGCGCGAGCCTAAAGATCTACACATTAGCACAGCGATGGACTGGGGCGCGCCGGGCTATTGAAAGTCCTCTTTTAATTGGTCTTTCAATAGCACGGCGAACCACCAGTTCTGGTCATTCCAGAGCGGGCTGAAGTCTGGACATACATAAAGTAGTCCGGACCCAGTTCGCCCCCATGTGTAAATGTCCTCGCTGGAGGACGCGCTGCCCCATTTTAAAAATAAAATGCGGAAAAGGCCTAAATCTGGAATTAATTCTAATAGTGTAAACTTTAAGATTGTTTAGCCGTCTGCAACCCAGTTCAGTCGAGATGTTTTACAATAAGTTCCAACAACTCCATTTAGCATGTCTAGTGACTGGTGGTGATGGGAACTATAGTAAAAGATTTGGAGGAAATGAGTTGGGGAGGGACGCTTTAGATTTTTAAATAAACCCTAGAATTTATCAAAGACAGATTCTAGTGAATAAATTGGTACATATCAAAGCCAAGTGTAGGATTGCCAATGACTTTGAGTAAGACAGTATGTCCATTTTTATTGGAAATCAGGATAGTACTAGATCTCTTAGTACTAGATCTCTTTAGCAAAGTAATCAAATTCACAAAGCAGCAGCTGAACAACAATCTTTCCCTCACCTACACAGGGTCTAAGAAGAAGAAGTAAGCTTAACCTTCTTTGTAAAGCATATGACAGTAGTTTTACTCAAAAAAATCTTGTGCATAGTCAAATACATGGTCTAGAGAAGGGGAGAGAGAGAAGGAATAGAAAAAAGTACCTGCATGTTTGAGTGATAAAGGAAGATTGGATGTGGAAAAACAAACATACAAACAGAAAGTCACCACAATGTAAACCAGCAAGTACTGAGAACAGGCATGCAAAGATTGCTAACTGTAGTAATTTTACAGCTATTAGAAACTTAAGTTTGGAAAAAGAAATTGGATGTCAGCTGTCAAACTTCCTTCAAATTTATTAACTGCACCTTGAACCAATGACTGAATTCCTTCACACTTGTCAATGGTTTCTATGCAAGAACCTTGACATTTTTGGAAGCTCTGGATTCATAACTGGGCTGTCCTGAGAGCAAACACTATTTGTTTGGGTCTTGTGTAGAAGATGTGTTTGTGGCTACTATGATCAAAGTCATGATAACTTTAGAGATACTGTTTCATGCAAAGGTTCTTTGGTATTTCCGAATTAACATACGCATTTTTTTAAAAAAAATTCCTGAATAAAAATCCCAAACAAGTACTAATATGTAAAGTATAATCCACCTCCTTCCCACGATTATTATAATACTGCAGATAGGTGAACAGGAACTTGGAGAAGTGCAAAGCCTTTCCATCTTTCTTCACCTCTCATCAACAGGGAGCCAGAGCTGTCTCTTATCTTTATAACAGCTAATGATTAAGAATGAAGTCAGAATGCAGCAAAAGAAAATAAGCTTCTTTCACACTAAAAAGAAAGTGGTAGCTTATTTGGAATGAGGAGGATATCTAAGATTTAATCAGCCAGAACAGAAGCTGCCTCTTCTTCCATCTCCTCTTCCTCCTTTTTCTACCTGCCCTCCCCCATCCTTTTTTAAAGGATTACTAAATATCACAGACATTAGTTTTTTAATGTGTACATTGAAGTGCTCTTCAAATGTTGTTACTAATAAATTAACCCATGGGTATTAATCCATTTGGGTTGGACATACATAGTCAAAAGGTATTCTTAAAGATTGGTTGACTGCCCTAAACACACAGTGTGCCATATCAGAACTGTATACAGCCAGACAAATTATTGTGACTTGATGGTTTATTCATCTAGTCTAGTTCAGTGATAGACATTTGGCTTCGTTTCTCCAAAGCAAGGAATGTTAGTAACTAAACAGTCTATGTAAAAGAAAATAAAACAGTTGTAGCTAAGGTAGAAAATCATTGCAAACGAATATAAGGGGTAATACTGCCATCATCAGACTGCAATATTTGGTTCTATATTTAAACCATGCAGGCAGTAGGTAGCAGCTACACTATCTTATGAGCCATCCCCAGACAAAGATAAGTAATACTGTCATCTTGTCCTACAAAAATTTCTCACAGTATCAGAGGACCTCCTTTTTCCTTGTTCCAATTTTCCCCCTGTAGCTCCTTTTGGTACCTTTAAAAAGCAGTCATTAAGGGCAACATGGCGATATACATCCTTCACTTAAGCTCTTAAGTTTCTTACAACTTTTATTTTTTTAGTATGATTGCACTCATTTGTTTCTTTATGGTCACAGAATCAGCATATTTTTTTTAAAAAAAGTAATCTTGTGAAAGTGTACAGTATCAACAGGTGCTATATGTTCTTGTACCTGAGATTGCCAGGATGGGCTCTTCGTTCAATACCACCATTTTCACAGGCATGGAAATGGAAGACCGGGTCTTCTGGCTTGCTGCTCCAAGGCTTTGAAAGTCCCTTTGTAGGGAGACCAGAATGGCGTCTTCCTCACTTTTCTTCCATCAGCAGGCAAAGACTTTTCTATGTTGACAGGCTTTCAAGAACTGAATGCTTTAAACAAAAAGCCTTTAAATAGGGTGCTGTACTATACTCTTTTAAACCGACTTTTAGTTTTAACCATATGTTTTAAATTGTATTTCATGTTATTGATCATTTAATTTCATTTTCAAGTTAAGTTTTAGTATATTTCTACTTAATTATATTTGTTTGTATTTGTAAACCACCTTGAGTCTCTGTTTTGGGAAGAAATATTGGATTTGGGGGGAAAAGGTGGGATATTGACAACAATAACTGTTATACACAGTTGTATTCAATTATTCCTGCCAAGCTTGTAGAACTAGCAGATACAATAGAGTGAATAGGAACAAGCAATGCAATTTTTTTAATATTTATTTTTTTATTAATCATCAATGCAATTTAATATGCCCATCAGCCCAGGTTTAACCAAAGGTTTCAAAGATTTAGTATTGTGTATATAGTTGTTGTTCCTTGGCATATCTAATGATCTGACTGATGAATTTGAGGTTACTTTTTGCTTAAGGAAAAGTTTCATTGGCTACTCAGGTGAATTCGCTGCCCAAAAGAGTCACCATAACACCAATAACAAATACAATGTAGCAGTAGGGTAAACTGTTTACCTTGTTATTTAGCATTGTACAAAAGCCCTGACATATTCCAAGAGCTGCTCATGTAGCCTGCTCAAGGGATGGTCCTAGTGTTCAGGAGAGTGAGGCAGCCAACTCAGAAAGCCTGATCTTGAGTGGCATGAAAGTATAGCTAAGGGTTGTTTAATCATTGTTATTTTATTTTAGTTATTCCCCTGCCAAGGCAGAGGGGTGTTGTTTGTGTGATTCTCTTCTTCAAATACTTGTCCAGCACTATACACCTTGATGTGTGTTGAGGAAGGGATAGATTTGCTGGTTTGCCTAAGGCCCTTTCCACACGTGGGGCATGAATTGGGTAGAAACGGGACTCACCGGATTTCTTCTCCATCCGACCGAGTCCGTCAGGATGAGGAGCAGTGCGAGCTCATCGCTCCACACTGCTCCGGTGTCCAAAATGGTGGCTTCTAGTTGGTGGAGGCTGTCCACCAACCGGAGAAGCTCGCCAGCCTGAAGCCTACCCCTGGCAGATCTGCAGGCATGTACTAGTGGGCGCCTGCAGATCTGCACCGGAGTGCAGCGATGGAGCAACACAGGGTCGTGCGCTCTGTGCTTTTGAAAAACCTCTTAAAAGAGGTTTTTAAAAAGCACACTGTGCAACCAGTTCCGGTCGCTCCGGAGTGGACTGAGGTGCAGAACTACCAAAAGTAGTCTGACCCAGTCCACTCCACGGTGCAAAAGACCTCTGTCAGAGGTCATTCTGCACCATTTTAATTGCCCGGTGCGGAAAAGGCCTCAGACAGTAAAATATCCTAAGACAGCCCTTTCTAATCTTATGCTGAGTTATTGCAAGTAAGCCTCACTGGGAACAGTGGAGACTTCCTATCAGGCAGATCTATGTAGGATTGCAGTCTTAGTCAGGGAACAAGTCAAAGGTAATCTTACAGGCCATTTACTTCATTTCTAAGAGGTGTCACTTCTTTAAATTGGTCTCTGAAGAATAAATGATAAAATGCAGTTCAAACTACTGGATTCTCTTTTGCTTCACACATTTCTTGCATTTATTATTGGCCTTCATTACCTTTGATTGTATAATGGAAAATAACATACATGTATCACCATGAGTCCAAGTCATTTTTGCTAAAGTCACAATGTTCCAGATATATGCCAACTAATTCATGTGAACCATTCCAGAGCATCCTTACAAAGCACCTTCTGAAGGAGTTGGCTTACCATTCTGAAAAGGCACTTAGTTTATAAAATTTAAAATGTCAAGGTTTTCCTCTCCTTGTTTCTTACCTCTCTTCTGTTGGACTGACAACACTGAGTAGGAACTCTTCCTCTTAGCTTTTCTGTTTTCCTTGAGACTTGCCAATCATGCTGCTTGCCTTTGCCCAAAGTTTGTTGTCTTTGCAGATGGTCACAGCATGAGCTACCAAAAGCTTCAGTGAGTCTGACAAGAGATTCTGTTAACCTAACTCAAGCGTATGACCTGGCATCCAACCAGAGCACAAAGGGGCTTTTCACAGGCTTGTTGCTGCCTCAAATATTTCATTTCATGGGTTTCAATTAATCTGTATTTATTGCCACTTATCTTAAATGACTAACAATATCAAGAGTTTAGGGAGTGCTTTTAATGTCAAACTGGGTCAATTAAAAGGCTACTTAAAATATTTGCAAAACTTTTCATCCAAAAAGTTGGCCCCTCAACTGCCTCTAACTAATATGGTTTAAACAAACACTTCGCTTATGAAGAATGACATCGAGTACATTTTCCCTTTTATATCTTTCAAGATCCCAGGATCAATTTCCTTTAGTTTTGCACTTTTACACTTACTGGATTTAGATGGAACAATTAAAATACATCTCTAACAAAAGATGCATTCAAGATTTTCAGAAGAAGGCAGTCAGTTACAGTTTAGATTGTAGGCAGCAGTGATACAATGCTATAAAAATAAAGATCGAAACCCAGACCACTTATTCATGAGGAGCCCTACTGCCTTCTGTTCAAATGAAAGCATTGTACCAACACATTTGCTGTTACCTTCACTATTTGCTACAGCAACATGAACTAACCATGTTAGAACGTTTGTCAGGCTGATCTTAAAACATTTTATTTCCTTATTAAAAAGCTTTAAAACTAGATTTTAGCCACTAGTGGTGTGTAAAGCATTTTCAATTAATGAAAAGGGGTGTTTACATTAATAAAAATGCACTGAGGTTTTTTTTAAAAAAATGTCTTTGGTTCTTGTTTTAAAGGAACCTCTTTTAAAACTGGTTTTTGGTGCATTTCATTTAGGAGATTTTATTTTATTTGCATGCATTTTATTAGGATGTGCTTTAGAACATAGGCCAAAACCCTAAAAACTCCTAGAGCAGCATACTTACACCAAATTCCATAGTTGCACAAAGGCTTTGAGCTCATTATTGTAAAATAGTTGATTAATTCTCCAACTACTAGGTCAAAAGTGAGAGATGGGGTTGTATGTGTGCTTGTAGAACAATGAGCTGCACTAAGAACTGCATTAAATAACCCTGGAGAAAACATAGCCATTTGCACAACTAAATTATTGCTTGATCAATGCCTGAACTGGCTGCAGTTGTGGGTTCCGTTTTCTTTTTTGAAAGATAATAAGTAAAATATTATTTTAAAAAAGCAGGAAAAATAATCAAGAAATGGCATGAGCACACAAGTAAGCCTTGAGTTGATGGCAGAAACACCAGGAGTGATGCCTAATCTTAAATATGTCAAAGAGCGTCCTTGAAATGTCACTTGCATACACATGGACTTCTCCAAGAAAATTGTTTCCACATGGGGGATGAGCTCTTTGTTTAATAGATACCTTCTGAAATTCAGCTACCAAGCCTAATGAAGATCACTTTGCTACAGAACCCACAAGCAGGATATGAGGACATTCTTTTCCACTGTTTATTCCTAGCAGCTGATATTCAGGGCATGCCTGATCACAGAAAGCTCCCAATGAACCAGATAATTCGTCAGCTTAGCACAATATTCTTAGCACTGACTGGGAGCAGCCTCTTCAGGGGTTCCAGCAGGATTCTTTCCAAGTCCTATCTAGAGATCCCTAGTATTCTGTGGTGGTGTCCTGTCAAAGTATTAGCCAGGTCTAACCATGTTTAGCTCCTGAAATTAGAAGAGAAGAGGTAGAGAAGGAAAATACCTATCACTGTTACCACCTGATGTTGATCCCTTCCTCCATGTTTAGTATCTCTTTAGGGTCATCTGAATTAGTGGCCATCATCAAGACCTGTTGAAGACAATTTCATGGTTTATCTAGGTATTTGAGGAAGTACTTCCTTTTGTCTGTCCTTCTGTTAGTCCTAAATGTAAAATATACTAGGTGGTAAAACACTTCAAAATTATCACTGTAACTGAAATCATTAAAATGAACTGCCTGAGTTCTTCAGATCTCATTTTCTGGAAAAAGTCAGCTCAGGCATCTTCTTTTTTTCTCAGTGAAGACAAATGAAAGTGTTTCCTCTTCTTCTCTGCAATCCCTTTATCCCTCATTACCACTCCTTCAATTCCTTTATTGTCCAAAGGCCCAACTATTTTCTAGGCATTTCCTTCCTCAAATAAATAAAAGAAAATTGTAACAATTGTCAAAGGTCCAACTATCTCCTCGACATTTCCTTCCTTAAATAAACAAAACAGAACAGAACAAAAATAGGAATTAGATGACCCTAAGTTTTAGTATTATAAAAAAATGAGATTAATTTCTCTCTGGCTATCTTCTCTATATCATACGTAATTTGATTTAGGATATCAAAGAAAGAAAACAAATTTATTAATTTATTTTTTGCACTCCTTGCTGTCTGCTTCCTTTGGTGGTGGCAGCGGGGTTTTAAGGATGGCCAGTATCTGTTTTCTAATTAGCATTATGCTGTAGCCCATATCAGAAATGACAGGTTAACTGGCCAGAAATTTCCTCTGCATAGACCCCTGTCAAATGAATGAGTTAATCATATTTGTGATACTGCCATTCCTTGGATAGTTGCAGACTGATCATGATGAAAGCACTTAACAATCTAAAAACTGTCCATAAGATGTACATTTGTGTGTGTGCGTGTGCCCATGTGTGTATGTGTGTGTGTGTGAGAGAGGGAAAGAATTAGCAGTTGAGATTTTCTGAAAGCTATTTCTAGCTTCTCTTTTATAATCTGAAGTGTTCCATGTTCTCTTTCCATCTGGTTTTTAAATCTGTGACCCTAGGTATACTGAATAGGCCTTGTCTACTGAAGGTCTCCTGTTGGCTATGACAAAGATCAAGGGTCGCTCCTGATCCTTTAGACTTTTCTGCTGGTAATGTTGACAAGAGCTACTGATGATTTGTTTGTGCCACCAGGATGGAATAACCAGTTGCCTGATCTTCCCCACCCCCCAAGAAACATTTCCAAGGATGTACAGGGAGAAGGCACACCTTCATTTTGTATGATCAGCTCACTTGTTCTCATAAAGATTATTTGAAATGGAATGGCATTGCTGTGGCTTATAATACAGAGCCGATCCTGTGCAGGGAGGGATTTGCAGGGGTGGACTGAGGATCTTTTACTGTATTATATAGCAGGAACCACATTTTTAAGAAATCCCTCAAACTTTGCAAAATCAATCTGAACATTTTTGGAATTGGTTCCAGAGTCTTACTCCTTGTTCTCAACTTTCTGCCAGACCTTACTGATTGCTGGCATGTCTCCTTTTTCTTTTAGTCTAAGGCACATGATGATATCATCAATGTTTCAGCTGCTGCTTGGTTAACCTTCTCCCCTTCAACAAGCGTTTTGGAAGCAGACCACTGTGGCCATTGTCAGACTATTGTATTCCAGTTTCTAGGAATGTATTTTTCATGTAGTATGATCTTCATTAGTCAATCTGCTTTTTACAGAATGAAGATGTGGAAAAACTGGGTAGAAGGGGGCATTCCAGAAGTATCACTGACACCAGAAGTGAGGTTTAAAATTCTAATCAAAAGAGAAGAAGATTTTTCCAGGAAAAAAAAAAAAGTAAACCACAAACTCTTAGTCATTGGGATTGGCATTTACCCTAGACAAAGCTTTCTTGGTATGGCTGGCCCATAACTAAAAACCTAGAGGAAGGTGGGCAGGCAGGCAGAGAAGCAATGAAAATGGTTAAAAGAAATTGCCTAGTTCCTTTGTGCCTTGTTACATCCACAGATAGAGCAGGCAACTGACAACAGGGATGGAAAGGTGGAAAGACCAAATAGGTAAGCAGCAGCATTATAGACAGAATGGGTTTTGTGTGTTAGCCTGTTTTTAACACTATGCAGACGAAGGAATTATGAATTCCCCAGATGACCAGATGTTTCAAAAGGTGACAAAAGTGAAAATCTGTAGATCAGATGCTTTGTCTGTAAACCTCTATCATCTATCTATCTATCTATCTATCTATCTATCTATCTATCTATCTATCTATTTTGGAAATTCAAAAATCTATGGTCTTGATTTCAAATATGTTTCCTCTTTCGCACATTCTATAGCACTTAAGAACAGAATTTTCTTTCATTATTAAGTTTATGTAGGTAAACAGGCAAAGACATCATCAAGAATGGCAACAATCTAGGTCTCAGGAAAAGTCTGTAACTGCAAACTACCAGAAGGCATTATAGTCAGTGTTTGGACCAATGCTGTAATTAAGTGTAAGGCAGCTTCTTAATGTTAAATGCTTTAGCTGGAAACATGCCTCCATGCAATTGTGTTCATGCATAGCAGCCAGAGCAGTTTTCAGTGAGGAAGATGGTATGTGTTCAGCCTTCTCATAAGGTAATGGCTGCTGTGGCATGCACATGTCAATATTTGAAACTTTAATTGGTCGATTAATTGACCAGTTGAACATACCTGATTTCTTTAACTAACTGGGAGGCCTGATGATTTTCCAATAGCATTTTCCCAAAAGCATGAACTTGTACCATTTTTCCAATAGCATGTGAAATAGCAGCAATTGTGAAATTTCTACAATTTCACAAGCTTGATCAAGGAACAAAAGTGGGCAAAGCACAGCCTTCTGCACTTCCAGTTCACGTTTGAAGTAAAGATATGCATCTGGAAAAAAATTTCCATGCACACATGTACCCTACCTGAATCAAGATGGTGACAGTTTTCAAGAAAACAAAATCAGAATGTCAGAGAAGGAAGAAGCATCTCTTTGTTTAAAGCCATCCAGCTTTAACATGTTCATCTTGTTGTGTCATGGCATGTAAAAACAGCATGTAAAAGAAACAGCATGGTTTTACCAAAGGTGAGATGAGGGCAGAAAGACAGCAATCCACCTGAAATTGAAACTACATGTGTTTCATTCTTCCACTGGTGCTGTTTCTTCAGTCTACATCTGCCTTACTTTCTATCTGCTATTAGCCCCATGCTGATGGCAGGAAGAGATGTGAGTCACTGTACCTTTAACCTGTTAGAGGTAATGTTAGTTTTTTGAGGCTGATCCATGGGTAATGGGCAAACATCCCCTCATACAGCATTGTACTGCTGTTGAGATCAAATTCAGATCCTCAGTGGGTGCTTTCAAGTAAAAACATCAGGAGAGCCAGTCAGATCTCCCAAGTGTAGTCTGGTCCTAAATCTGTCCATGGAGTTGATGAATGCTTGGGGATGTTAAGCCCTTTCCTTGCAGGTGTCAGCCCAGCCTCACTGGTGCCTCAGTGAACTAGATATGGAGACTTGAACAGCCACAACTGTGGGAAAATATAATAAGACAACATGAGTAAGCACATCTGCTTTTCTGTTGTTAATTCTCCGGTGCCGTGCATAAACAGGCAATGATGGAGTGTCCCTTGGTTCATAGCAGAAATATTGAAAGACCTGGATTTAATTGTCCCGCATTTATTACATGAAAGGAGTGAATTATGGCCCACTTTACAGAATCTCCAGTGAAAGTGAATATTAACATTGAAGAAAGCGGTTCTTTGCCAGAGATATAACCCTGTCAAAACAGCTCCCTCCCTCTTGCTGGGCTGTACTAGAAAAAAAGCCCATGAATTTGCTACCTCCTGCCAGTTAAAGCTCAGGGTGAAATGCAAAACCAAAAGCTGCCAATAGTTATTTATTTGATTCAGATGTTGTGGGACATGGCTCTGTGTGTGTGTGTGTGTGTTTACTGACTGTGAGATCAGTCAGGAAAAAAGGAAAGAATGAAGCAACACAAGATGGAATTAGTATGTCTTTGTGTGTCTTTTTGCTGTTTAAAAAGTATGGTTTTGTGATGGCAGTTTGAGAGATCACTACAGTGTTCTGTGTAGTTTACTGACCCTTACAGCTTTTATATCAAAGATTCTGCATTCCAGTGAAATTGATTTCCCCTACTCCCACTCTGACAGTTTCCCCCATGCTATTTTAATTGTCTTGTACTGCATAGGAGCAGATGGCTCATGAAAACTTTACTGTGGGAGTAGGATAGGAACGATGCAAATACCAATCCTGATCCCCCTTCTCTCTTTCACACACACACACACACACACACACACACACACATATACGCTAACAGCCTATCACATACACCGACAGACATAGTATGTGGTGCTCTGTCCCCCTCTTGTGGTCACCAAACCAGATAGATGCTGAAGAAGTATTCCTTCTAGCCTAGAAGTAAGGAAGTTTAGCTGGGGGTGGAATGGTTATCAAGGATCCCTGTGTCTAAAGCTGACCAGAAAAGGTAGAATACTACATTCACATGTCCTTGTTTGATCCTAGATAGTCATAAATTTTCAAAAGTAATGATAGAAAAGTGATATGCTTATAGAATTTTGAGTCAACAGCAACTCCCCTCACTTTCTATCAAACTATTAGATTGACTTTGTAGCTGCTTTCAAACAGTGCAATATTACACAAGTCTACTGAGAAGTAAATCCACTTGCAATCAAATCCAGTGGCAATCAATCAGGCTTATTTTCAGGCAGGTATATGTAGATAACCTATTCAGTATGTGATGTGGTATAGTAAAGTGGTTAGGATGTGAGCTAAGGAGATTGCTGGTTCAAATCTTAACTGTCTTACAATTAAAATATATAAAAATTTAGAACAAAACAGTGTATAATGTGTACTATTATATATAATATTTCTATATGACTCCATCATCAACAAATTATAGTTATAATGAATTAGTCCAAGCTGTATATTTAAAAATCAGCTAACCACATTTCTTGGTATACCTGGGAGTAGAAGCCAGGATCCTATAGTGTCAAACCACTAACAGAATACACTGTTTTGTGAGTAGTGTGACTATTTTGCTGGTCATGTGGGGAGGTGTCCAATACCACCCTAAAGAAGAGAAGAGCAACTGGATGACAAACTGCATCAGATGAGAAAGCAATCTCCAAGCACACACCTCTAGTTTTTATGAAAGCCTGGCTTTTGGGGGTTCCATGAACCACAGCACCTTTGGGGGGATGGCTAGAGATATTAAACATTGGAAGCAGGAGTGTTTCTAAGCCATCCTTCCCATGAGTGACTTGTCTGATAGGACATTCCACCCCCTAAGAACCAGTATTGATGAGATAGCCTCCTCTGGCTATAGGCATGCCTTGCCACTATAGCAGTTGTGGTGGAATTATCCACTGTGCCAAAATTTCATGAGATCTAAACCAGAGAAATGTTTTAACCTGGTGCCAAAAGATAACAGACTTCACAGGGGAGATCTTTAACTACATCATATACAGCCAGTTCTCCTGGATGGGAATAATTAACTGACTCTTGCTATTGTGTCCTCCTGGCCCTGCCCTCTGTTTTCCACAATTTTATTTATTTATTTAATTTATATTCTGCCTTTCTGTCAAAGACATCTAGTAACAACAAAAAATTTAACTGAAATCAAATGCAATTAAAAAATTAGGGTACCTTATATTTTAAAAAAATTAATTGAATTTAAAATTTAAAATTATCTTTTAATTAAAAAAATAAAGCAGATTTGTTGTGAAGAGACACTTTCATTAAAACAGAATCAAAGACTTTTGCTTGAATAAAAGGTATTTGCTGCTGGTGGAAAGGCAACAGGGAAGATGGCAATATAGCATCTCTCGATAGGAAGTCCTAAAATCTTGGTACAGCCGAAGTCCCTGTCTCATTTTCCTGCCAGATATGTCTCTCAAGGTGATATAGACCACTCCTGATGATCTTTCAACCTGGCAGATTCATAAAGCAGAAATATATTATTGGTATTTACGCACTTCTCTTTTCCCTTTGTCCCAAAACTGGGACTCTGGGCAGAGAACAAAAAATAAAGTAAATACAAATAACAGCACTTACAAAGACATAAATAGAAACCTTCAGATATTATTAAAATGCAGTTAAACTCTCTGTAGAACTAAAAACACTGAAACCAAATCTAAGAAAGAGAAACAACAAAAGTCAAGTAAAACAGCACACGCTTGCGTACGCTTTTGCTCACTCCCTAAAAGTCTATAAGAACAGAAAAGTTTTTACTTGTTGATGGAAAGACATCAAGGAGGGAACCATCTTACTCTCTCAAGGGAGGGAATTCCACCATCTAAAAGCAGGCATTGAGAAAGCCCTTTCCCAGCTTCCTACCAGACATGCCTGTGAAGGTGGTAGGATCAAGTGAACGGCCTGATCTCCCAAAGATCTTAAACCCTATGCCAGTTTGTACATGTCCTTCAGATTAGCAATGTATATTTTTGACTATTTTGTTGGGAGAGAAAACAAATATTCCTCTATATTTTGTTCTCCCTACCTTCAAACATCCCAAATGAGACTTTTTTGTTAAAACAAACAAAACACAAAAACTATGCTTTCTGCATAGAAAATGGACCTCCTGCCCAGGAGAGATTTTGCTGCCTATTTTCTATGCAGAAAGCATATTGTGGTAAAAAGAGAAGTGTTTTTCCCAACAGAATAATTGCTGTTGGGAAATATATTCAAATACCAGGAGAAAATTGCACAGAATTCTCACTGGTCTATCATTCTTCCAAATGGGGTTTTCTGACTGTTGGGAAAACATTTTTGGATCTGGAACAGAATAATCATGAACCTTCTTTCCATCACTACTTTACATAGAACTGTCCCAAGCCATGTAGAGTTTTATATGTGACTCGACTGTATACCTGGTGTTGCCTGGGATTTTATTTTCCCATAGGTAATACTTGTTAGAAATATCTTAGGAATTATCTTACCTTACCTTAGGAATTAGATGCTGTTGAAATACACAGATTTGAGATCGGGTGTTTCTAATTCCCCAATCTGTCCTGTCCAATACATGTAACTTTTCCCCATATTCCCCAATCCAATCTGTATTCAGAGTTATTAACATACAGAGTTTGGTTTTCTGAGGGAATACAGAGCCCCCCATCCCTCCACGACTGCAGCCAGCCATTCATATGAGGTCTTCTCACCTCACACAGCCAATCACATGAGGTCTTTGCCTGCCTGACACAGACAAACAGACAAACTCACAAACAGATAAACTTTGACTTTTATATAGTATAACCAGCACTTTGAATATGGTCTTTTAATATTCTTGTGTTGGGAGGGTGCTGTACAGATGTCAGCTTTTCATGCAATTTAGAACTCATTATACAAGTTTCTGTATTTCATAAGAAACTTATGGCCATTAAGCAGACTCCTGACTCCCACCCAATGGGGGGCAGGGGAGACAGTAAGGAGGCAATGGCAGGATCAGGGACATCAAGTGTGTTATCGCTCTCTCATCTTGTAGTTGTAATTATCTTAGGAGAAAATGCCTGGCAAGGACTTATCTGTCAGCATAATCTATTTCTCAGAGATTCTTTTCTGGATTAAATGAGAGAAGTGATTATGCTACCCTCAGCTTGATAGAAGAGGGGCAAATGCTAAGTATTTAAAGCAGAAATGTCTTCATAGCATTCAGAAAACCATACATTATGTGAGAAGGGACAGAAGAGCAGCTATACACAATCTAGTGAATATGAATCAGACATAATGACGTACAGACATCTGTACCAGTGGGATGTAGCTTTTTATGCGTCTTTGTAACCTTCATTTCTGATTCTTGAAAATGCATCCATGTGTTTGTCTCAGAAAGAAGACTGGTTACAAAAACATAAGCTCAGGAATGCAATGTTCTGGTGCTAGTAAAGGATGCAAAAGATCTGGGAAAGAATGTAACCAGAAATTGAATCTCATTCTGCTCCTCTGTAGGCAAACACCTTGACCATATCATTTTGATTCTGTGTGACTCCAGATAAGTAAGAAAGGATGGATTCCACATTACAAATGGTTTAAGTACTTCCAACTGGAAAAAAGAAATAAACAATTTGAATCAAAGGGACCCATGTTGAATAAACCCAGATGAAAAAAAAAATGTGGCTTTTATGGAGATGAGCAGTGGAAGCTCCATGTGATTGAAGAAGGGCTTTCCATCTCTAGTCAATTGTCATCTCCTCTTCTCATTCCCTTCCTCAATATATATAAGCAGTTACACTTCATTCACTTGCTTTTCTGGGGTTCAAATTCTCCTCTGGCGTTTTGTGGCTCTCCTGCATGTACATCACTTCTGAGAAAGGGGAGGATTATCTTGTTTTTCTGATGCCAAAGTGAGCAAATCCTTAGTGAGGTCCTCCAGTTTTACCAGTATCTATTAAAACAAGCATTCCTATCTTGAATCAGGACACAGAATGTTGGGCCTTGGTGGAGTTTTATCCACTAAGCCCACAGGCAATCCTGTTGCTGCATTTATTGAACCTGCATGCCATGGCTCAATTTGGAGGAAAAAGAAATGAGAGATATCAATTCAACGTTAACCAGCCTTGCAGAAGGAAATGCAAGAATGAAACAGAACAAATTCAGCAAAAAATTAGTGGAAAATATATGAATCACTTCAGAGATGAGATAAGCCAGTGGGATGGAAAGGCTAAAAATTAGGACATTTTGGAGTACCCTCTGTTTTGAGTAGGGGGAGATAAACAAATGGATGAATGCAGAGAAACAGAGAGACAGAGAGAGACTGAAAAAGGTGTTTTCTGGTGCAATTGGATAAAAACTTTTCAGGTCTAGAAATCTCCAAATAGATGAAACTTCACAAGTGACAGACATAGAGATACAAGGACTTTTGTGCAAACAACCTGTAATTTTTGATTTTTGAAAAGAAAATTTTAATTTTTTAAAAAGCATCTTGGTGAAAGTGGATAAAAGCCATTGTGTGGGTGGGTATGGATGCATGTACGTGCACAGGATCATCTGATACGCTTTTGGGGAGGGGATCAAAATGGGAATTTGCTTATCATTTGTGTTTTTGTGATCATATTATATGAAAATCAAAATGCAATGTAGATGTCCTCTTAAGCAAGAACCATGAGCTGAATTATGCCTTCTCAAGTGCCTTATATTACCTGCTACTAAAATCTCCCCTCCCTGCCAATTTTTCACCAGTCTCATACAGATCACTCTTTGGTCACTGCAAGTGTAAGCTGTATCAGGATCACCATGGGTGGAGAAAAAGCTTTCCTTGTCCTCCCTAAGTGATTGTATGTACATGCATGCATATGTAGATAAATGCCTGTATGTGACTAAACCCGTCAGCAAGAATTGCATGCAAACTTCAGGATGTGCAAACACTTGTGGGAGGCTATGAACTTGTGTTTTGGATTTACAGTTAATGTAGAGTCCTTTTGTCTTAATACATGTAAGTGTTACTTCAAAGGAAAAGGATGAGGACAGAGACAGAATTGCTTGGTACCACCGACTGTTGGTTCTGGCTGCTCGTACTGTTCCCATCCTGACACCCAGCATACCAGATCGAATGGAAACATACTTTTATAGCATAGGAAAGAAACCAGGTCTAGAGCCCCATGATTACATTAGATTATTATTTTTTCAGAACCTATCTGAACTCTCCTGCGTCTGATTAGCATTTGATTAACCTACTCCTAAAATGCCATCAGAGATGCTGTTATCAGTGGTACTTTACAAAAGTGTTTCCACTCCACATTGATTGCATCTGAATTAATTAAATGGAGCACAAAGACAGGAACAATATTGATGTAACAGAAGTTTATGAGGTTGATATTGCTATTCAGATAAGAGGGTTGTAGGGGCATCACATACTCTGGATTTGTTCCCCCAGTCATTAATAAATGTCACTCCCATTAATATTCATTGACCTTATTTTGGTAGTTTCTGCCTGCAAGAGAGGCAATGTTGGAAACTAACTCTGCCATGTAAAGTGATTATTATTCTGTAGACCTGCTATAGGTCTTCTTTTTGGTTTCTTTTTGGGCTTCACCTAAGATAA
The DNA here is from genome assembly GCA_948474755.1 of Ctenosaura bakeri. Lineage (NCBI taxonomy): Eukaryota > Metazoa > Chordata > Lepidosauria > Squamata > Iguanidae > Ctenosaura > Ctenosaura bakeri. The sequence goes on along the minus strand of CAOLHI010001718.1, from coordinate 204,633 downwards.
TTCTTACCTAAAACTTGAGTCCATATTTTGGCCATCTTGAGGCAGATTGAAAGAAAGGAAAGAAGGAAGCCTTTCTTTCATTCATCCCAGGAGACTATCTCTATGCCTCAGAATCATCCTATGGTGCTAGCCCAAGGAGTACAGCATCCATGCCTGATAGGGCTATGTGAGGACAAGCATAGCACCTCTGGCCTTTCTCCACTTCTTCCCCAGAAAGACAGACTTCACCAATCTAGTTTTATTTTATAAAGAAGGCTGTGCAGAGTTGCACATAATGAGCTATCTTTGTCTTACAAGCAACCTTATCTCAGACTGTGTGGCAGCACCAACAAAAAACTCTGAGCTATGCAGAGGTAGCTGCTTTTGAGAAGCTCTACTTAGCAGACAAAAAAAATGTTGCTGCTTGAGTGAACAAGATGGTACTATTGCTCCTATTCCAAATATAGAAGCTGAATGGAATGGCAACTACATCTTGCTTCACTCTTCTTCACACCTGACGCTAGCAGGTCAGCTTAGGGGGCTGAAAGAATGGGCATATATTTCACACAACTCAATATCATACCACACATTCCACTATATCAGAGCTTTCCAAACTGTGTGTCGTAACTCGTTAGTGGGTCAGCTGCAGTGTATAGGCATGTCATGCGAAAGTAACAGGTGGAGGGGCTGCCTATCCTACCACTGCAGCAGGCTAGGACCAGGTGAAGGGGCTGCCTCTCCCACCACTGCCACCTCCTCCTCGGGCTGAGAAAGACATCTGCAAGGACGGTGACCGGCCAGGTCCGAGTGGAGGGACTGCCTCTCCTGCTGCCACCGCCCTGGGCCAAGGAAGACCCCAACAAGGGAGGTGACAGGCCTGGCATGGGTGTAGGTGCTGCCTCCATTTACTGAATTATTTACTAAATTACTGTGTCATGAAAAGACGCATGTCTAAAAAGTGTGTCACCAACATGAAAAGTTTGGAAAGCCCTGCACTATACCATCCTGAACATGCTCAATTTTGTCTGAAAGACATGGTTAGAACCTTCATGGGCATACAGTCAATGGGCTACCAGGGCTACCATCTCCAGATACCATCTCCAGAGAGTTGACAGTAATGGACCAGATGGACCAATAGTCTCTTTCAGTATAAGTCTTTGTCTTACACAGTTTTTTGTCTTTTGTTTTTGCTGCATGTCCTCTAGCACTTTATCCCCACTCTCATCCTCCGGTGACTGCCACCTGAACCAGTTGTTTACCTAATGATAGAACCAAGCATCCTATGCACCTACATAGGAATCATGGGTGCATAAAGCTGTAAGAAGGCAGTCAATCAGCCCTGCACAACCTAGAAATATCCTGCAAGGTGGCTGCCTTCTGGAACTAGTGAAGAGAAGTCTGTGCCTTCTCCTTTCAGACTCTGCAAATAGTAGCCAGTTCCACAGACCTCATTGGAGTTCTGTTAAGAATGAAAAGGAACTGCTTGTACAGAGTTATACAGGCTTCCTTGATTTCCACAGCCAGAATCCAGAGGCTAGTGCTGTTTACCTCTAATTTTGAGGAAGCATTACCAGCCCTTGAAGGTTCAAGCTGGCAAGATGCTTTGGCATCTCTACTTCTAGTCAGCGGCGTACCTTGGAGTGTGCAAAGCAGGGGCGGGGGTGAGTGGACGGGCAGGGGTGGGGCTACATTGCATGGGGCAGGGCTACAGTTGTGTGGTGGAGGGTAGGCAAGGAGTGGCGGCACTCCCAAAATATTGCCACCGGGGGCACACTACCCTCATTGCCCCGTCGTCCCTACGCCACTGCTTCTAGTACCGGAGAGGCTGGACAAACAAATGTAGAACAGCATAAGAAACAGGATCTAAAATGTTGAGAGTTTTCCTGGTTATTATGGTTTTGCTTTAATTTATTCATAATTAATTAGGAAGCTGATATGAGAATTAGTTCTTTAAATAAACATTGTTAAGCTGCTATGTAGCTTTGATATTGTGTAAAACTATCCTCTACTTCTTCAGATCAGTATAACATTGTGTAGTTTAATTTGAATTCTATTCCAGGACAGATAGTATGGGAGCCAGCATGGTGTGGCTGGAATATGGCTCTAGAGACCAGCGCTTGAATCCTTGCTTAGCTATTTGAGCAATTCACTCTCTCAGTCTCAAAAGGCAAAGACAAACCCCTCTCTAAACTAATTCTGCCAAGAAAACTCTGTGATAGTTTTACCTTAGGGTTGCCTTAAATCAGAAATGACATAAAGGCATATGACAACAACAAGAGATATCACATTCTCTTCTGTATTTGAAGAAATTAAATATATTTAATTTGCTTTATGTAGTTCCTCTATAGAGGAAATGTCATCAGGCACATGGTTGGCCTACTCAGTACTTTATTTGATTTATGGAACCATATATCACTAAAACTTCTGGAGCAAAATAAGCAGAATTCATTTCACACTTGTAAGGAATAAATAATGATTACCCTGGGGCATGGGTGATTAGCTCTGATGTCTCCACCTCTGTTGTTTCTTTGTCTAGCTTGGTGTGTCACTTCTTTATTCTGCCTTGTTTCAAACTGGTAAGCATTGTAGTTGTCATGGTGATTTATGTAGATAAACTGCAGCATATTTTTTTCCTTGTGCATAATTGTGTCTCTTTCCTTCTTCTTGCTTGCAGATGCATCTTTATGCACCTGTTGCTCCCTGAAAGAGTGGTCCAAGTTGACATGCATGTTCAATTCTATTCCTATTCAGTTTGTCGGATTTGTTTAACAAATTATGCCAGACTGTCTGTTCTGGCTCCATGTCAGCAGTATGCTTTTCTTCACAAATCATTTTGCCACCTCTCAGAGCAGCACCTCAGACATTCCAAATATCCAAATGATCACAGCCAATTTATTTGTATGCCATGTTCCCACAACAGATTGTGCAAAAACACAAAGAAATACAATAACAGGAGTTATTATAACACATTGCAACAGAACATTAACAACTCAAGTACAATTCATTTAAAACATATCAGAAATTTAAATTGCCATGTTGTTGTTTTGTGCCTTCAAGTCATTTTTGACTTATGCTGACCCTAAAGCAAAGCTATCATGGAGTTTACTTGGCAAGATTTGCTCACAGGAGGTTTGCCTGTGCCTTTTTTTTCAGAGGACTTGAGTGACTCAAGGTCCTAGTCCCATTCACACCATAGTTACAGCTGTGTTATGCCAAGAGCAGGTGTTGTTGTTATGTGCCTTTTAGTTGATTATAACTCATAGCAACCCTATTCTAAAGTTTTCTTGGCAAGATTTATTCATAGCAGGTTGCCAGTTCTTTCCTCTGAAGCTGAGACAGTAGGCCAAGATCACCTAGTGGAGATTCAAATCCTGGTCTCCCAGAGTCTCAGGCCAACATTCAAACAACTACACCATGCTGGCTGTTTTAAATGACTATTTTTGTTGTTGTGTGCCTTACTATAAGTCAAATAACATTTTACAGCAGCAGTCATATTATCACTATATTCACTTTAAGCAACTCACCACAAGGACCCAATGACAAGACATCTATCTCATCAGAGTCAAATTCACGGCAAAAAGGGGAGAGAAACAAAATAATCACAAGGCACTTCAAGCAGTCCACCTTCAAGAGAGAACCTGCCACCAGGGCTTCACAGGGCTTTGAGCCAGGAATAAACATACTTGTCACCATAGCAACTACTTTACCGCCTGTCTATAGACAACAGTGCACCAGGAGAAGTCCTCATTCTTCTGGCCCTGTGATCTTGTCAGCCATCTGGATGACTATGGAAGAGAGCCACCTTTTACTGTCCTGAAGGAGGGAATCAGAATAAGTGGTATCATGACAGTAAAGTGGAGAGGGAGAGAGAAAGTGTTCTGATATATAGTCTAGCAGCTTTTCCCATTTCTTTCTGTAGGAACCGTTAGGGCTGTCCTAGGGCATTTCCCACTTTGGGGATTGGGGTGTTTAATTGACCTGGGAAAGTCCTCCTAATAAGGTACAGCCACCTGTAGTATGTGAGTGGATAAGCTTTGGTTATGGTTTGCCAACAAAGCCATGGGTGGCCCACTCATAGAATGGTGGAGAGAGAGACCCAGTCCAGGGAAAAAACACAGTCTCAGGCCCTTTTTGCATGTGTTTTTGCTTGCGCGAGCGCCCCTTGAGCACCGCGCAAATGGGAGCATCGCTGCGCATGACGCATCCCCCACTTGCTCGGCACTCACAAGGCTGAAGCGGGGCCCTGGCGCATTTTTTTATTTTCAGCCGAAAACAGCCCGCACTCGCGCAATGCTTGTGCCGCCCTCGCGCACTTACCTGCCATGCGGTGTGTCGGGGAGCCGGTGCGGCCGCGCTTCCTTCCTCCAAAGCAGCCTACTGCTCCCACAGTGCCCTGCGGAAGGAAGGGGTGGGGCGCTCGCGCGATGGTCGCGTAATCAGGAAGCGACCTGTGGAAGGAAGGAGGGGGGAAGCAGCAGCGTCTCGAAGGAGGCTTCTCCTGCGAGACGCCCTCCCCTGTCGCGCCAAAAGGTAAGATGTGAAAAGGGCCTCAGTGTATGTCCACATTTTTAGACCCTCTTGCAAATCACTGTAAATAAAGTGTGGCCTTAGTACATTCAGCTTTTGTGTCAAGCCTCTCTTCCAACTAGGAGAACAAAAAGTGTAAGTGCTGAAGGTCATCACAACCACCATCACCCAAGTCAAAAGTAGCACCTCCCTCATTTTAAAAAAAATCATATAATTGCAGTTGGGACAAGGCAAATGGAAACAACCAGGTTCTGATGACGAAGACAAGTTTAGCCCTATAAAGTTTGAATTATAATTTTCAGGTAATGGAACCTTCAGAATCTAAATACCGTATTTAATTTAAATGTCTTATAAATTTAACTGATATATTTTAATTTAATTTATCATTTATATATTTAAATATATTATTTAATTTATATATTTAAATACCGTATAAGACGCACCAGCATATAAGAGGCACCCCATTTATACACTGGTAAATACTATTTGCTGGTGTATAAGATGCACTGGCATATAAGACGCACCTCATTTTCATACAGTATTTTTCAGGAAAAAAAGTGAGCAAATAGGGTAGTTAAAGAAAAAGACCCATTTTGTTCAGGAGGGAAAAATCAAATTTGGAGTGGAATCTTTAAATGTTTTTATGTACAGAGCATAGATGTTTGAGATCAGCAATAATATCTGTGTGTTTGCTAATACAACTGGAGCAAACAGCATCTGATGGTAGTATGGTCCGGTCCACAAAAGCTTATGTCATTCATTAGTCTTTAAGGATGCCCACAGAACTCTTTGGGTACAATCCTGAGATTGCTAGGAGGAAATAATAAGACTCATAAGGTACAGCATAGAGTTCAACCATTGAAGTTCTTCTTGGACACTTGTGGAAATTTATTTTGCCATGACTATTCCACTGGCAGTGATTTAGGACATGGGCATGAAGGGAGGGCTGAGAATCTAGAGCAGAGCTTTCCAAACTGTATGTTGTGACATGTTAATGTGTCATCTGCAGTGTGTGGCTGTGTTGCACAAACGTAAAGGGTGGAGGGGTTGCCTCTTCCTTAGCTGTGGCAGGCCAGGCCTGGGTGAAGGGGCTGCCTCCACTTACTGAATTAGTTACTGAATTGCTGTGTCGTGAAATGATGTATGTCTAAAAAGTATATCACTGACGTGAAAAGTTTGGAAAACTCTATCTACAGGATCCAAGACCTCCTTTCTCTCCTGATGTGCCACCAAGCACAGCCAAAAAACATATCAGGCCAAGAGCTAGCATAGTGAATTTTCACTCATTGTGGAAGCAATACAAGGAAGGTGGAGAGAAACATAATGGCTTCCTCTTCTTTCACCTTGGTCAATATGTGCTGGCAGGGATTAGGAGCTGGTGGACCATACCATGACCACTATCTTAGAGTAGTTCTTCTAGTTGTTTTCTAGCACGGCTGAAGATAGTAACTTAGGCTATTTGATCACAAGGCAAGTTTAAAGGGTCCTGTTCAAAATCAGTGGACTGCATAAATGAGGAAGGCTGTCTGTGTGTTGTTAGACAAGGAGAACAGAGATCCTGGCTCCTTTGCTCATCCCACCTTATCTTATCCCCCATTTCCCCTCTCTGTGTTCATAACATGTTGGTTTGGTTGGTCTGTGTGCACAACACGCCGCTTTTGTGTCTGCTTTATGTAAATGTGTACACAGACATAAAGCAAAGATACACATTTATTTTTAAAGCAGTGTTTCTCAGCAGGCATAATTACTATAATGCTTGTTGAGACAAACAGAAACACAAATGAAAAATCCCCTCACAGTTCTTATTACTACTAAGTTTCCCTCATGAGTTCAACGACTGAGTCCAAGAAATGACAGCTGTTTTCCTACTATTTCAGAACTGGAAACATTTGCTTCCAAGCCTCCTTTCCACATTGCCTTCCTTAAAGTTAATACATTTTATATCTTGCAAAAAATGGTTCTAATCTTGAACAGGCCCAGTGGCTGCAAAAAATGCATGTCACTTTAAAATTCATATAGTGACTTAATATAGTTTGGCCTTTGTTGAGCATATTTTTTTTTTCTGGATAACATTGCACTTTGTGCTTACTGAATGGTACTGTTTAGACATTATATTGCAAACTGACACTACTTTTAACTTGGGTTCTTTGTTACTTTCTTACTGTTTCAGTGACAAAAACACACTTTGCAATTTTAGCATTTTGATATCACTTTAGTTGCCATGCCATCATCCTATGGAATCCTGTTGTTTGTACTTTTATATGTAGAATTTTTTGCTAGAGTGTACTGGTACTTCACCAGACTACAACCCAGGATTTTGTAGGATGTAACCATGACAGTTAAAGTGGTATCAAAATGGTGTAATTGTGTACTGTGAAACACAAGCATTATTTTGGAATTCCTATGAAGAATTTCTTTCAGCCTGTGTTCCTATTCACAACACAATTCAATAACTCCATCATGCCTATTAGACTGTTAATATCTATTTTTCTTTTGGTCAACAATCCAGGATGATGCCACTTCAGTGTCTCTCAGTAGAACCTTTAGCAGCTATTTTGCAGCATTTAAGATACTGCAACATTTAGGTTTAAATGAATATATATGTGTGTGTGTGTATCAACACTTCAGTTATTCTCAAAAGAATAAACTCACTTAGTTGTATTTCTTTTTTTTTCTTTTTCTTTTTTCCTTTTCCTTTCCTCCTCCTCCTCCTTAGATGATATGGAAAGATTCATTACTCATAGCAATCTGTATGACTTGTGGGCCCATTCACAGTACAGTGTTATAGTGCTATTCCATTTTAAATGCCGTCCTGTGGAATTTTTTTATTTGTCCTTTGGTGAAGCACCGGAACACTCTGGCTGAGAATTGTACAGACTGAGCCGTGACAGTTAAAGTGGAATAATAGCATTATAATTCTGCAATGTGAATGGGCTACCAAACTCTTTGGAACATGGGATTTCTCTCTATGAATTTAGCCTAAAGAGAAAGGAGTACGGTAGGTCCTTTATACTCTGACTACATTCTCAGAAGGATAAGATTATAGAAGGAAGGGGAGAACAGGGCACATGTTTTCATAAAATATGTGTATGTTAATACAGATACAGATTTGGAAATAATGGCCCAAATGCAATTGCAGGCCCTAGCAGGAAAATGATAATTGAATCAATGGCATTTATATACATTTGAGTGACTTAATTCAGCAATCAAGTGAGTTGGCCTACTGTAATTTGGACTAGGTTGGATGTAGGCCACTGACTGTAATCTAACTAGAAATATGATTCCCCTTGTTGTGGTAGGGGAGACTATGACCAGGTGAACTCTGTGTATGTTTGCCCAATCTGCTATCCAGTTTTTTGCTGTCATTGGGCCCTTGTTGTCCTTAGCATTTTTATCTTGAAACTCGACTTGGGCTGAGCAGCTCTTTAAAAGTGGGGGACTCATCAAAGAGAGGACTGTTCACACAGAGGTCAGTCTTCTATGAAGTAGGACATGCAGCCACCCTAAGAATGTTATGTAAACTATCTCTACAGAAAAACAATTTAACTTCACAGGTGTGAGATGCATTAGAGCTCTGGAAGCCTGAGCAATAATTAATGTCTTTGACTTTTTGGCCTAGTAAGCATTCCCTGTGAGGACTGCAGTTTAAGCACTCTGCCAGAGCTTCATTATAGCAGATCAGAACTGCATTGTTGTCTCTAAATGCTTAAATGCTTACATTTTCACCCGTTACCATATTCCCTAGGTTTTAAATGTCAGGCTAATATTTAATAGAGGATTAGGGTTCAGTTCAGCGATCGCTGTCAGTCATCATCAGTTTCCTAGCTCATTAATAAATGTATATACTCTCTCAACTCTGTTTGTGGCTCTGACTGAAGTGTACCAACAACCCTACAGGAAGAGAATTTAGATTAACAGAACTTTCCCTCCCCCATATAATGGCATACTAGGCTTGGTCCCAAGTGAAATTTTCTGCAACATTTAAGCCAGATAAAGTGTTTTTAGCAGCCAGTAGAAAGCTCCAAGGTACCATTATCTAACTAGAAAAGAGATGGAAGATTTAACATTCTTGTTAGTTCCACTTGTGGAATATAGCCAGAACATGTTAATGGGTTTTTAAGCAGTCATCCATAACAATGGCAGAGGTAGGTAAAAGAAATATAATGTGGAGAAAACATCGATGTGGAACAGCTAATAAAGACATGGAACAACTAATATCAAGTATGAAATTAAAGTGTTTGTCAGTTGAAATACAGAATTTGTAAAGATAAAAATAGGACAGCTGAGATTCTGACATCTAAGGAGATGAGTGGATTAAATCCTGATGACTTGATGCTCAGTTTTGTATAACAGCCCTGAAATGATGTCTCAGAATTTTTTATAAACAAAAGTATGCAGGTTGTGGTTGGCTATTGGCTCTCTCACAGTCCCAACAAGTCAACAAATATGATATAGAAATGAGAATTTTTTCTAAAACAGTACTTCTCAAGTTGTTTGATATGGCAGACTGGCAATTATTTTTCCCCAGAGACCAGTGCCAGATACCAGTACCTTATTTGTGCCATGTTATATTTGCATAGTTTTCTGGAGACTGCCTACAGGCCAATAGGTGATGGCTCATGGACCCCCATTTTGAGTAACATTAGAAAGGAGAAGTCAACTGACTTTTAAAACACAGCTTTTCATTTCCAACTACCTTGGGGCTTCAAACAGATGTAGGTTTGTGCTGTGGACCACAGATGGCTCATGGAATGAGTAGCAAGCATGGCTTACCACCATTGCTTCAGGTTGAGGAGCTAACATTGCTGTGGATCTTACTGGGTCATATAAAGCGTTCCAGCTTTGGTCACTGTTTATGACGTCCCATGTTAAGGAGCAACAATGAGTTCTTAAAAATTTAAGAACATTCTGAAGTTATCCTGTAAAAAAAAAAGTTAATATATGTAACAGTTTTCCTTTGTAAACAGGAAAAAAAAAACAAACCCTGGAAGCTATTTGTCTGCAGTTTGGTGGGTGCAATCCAATCCTTCTAAGGGTGCTAATTCTACCAATTTCATCCAGTCCTGATGAACAGAAGATGGCCATTGTTTCTGTGGTAATCAATGTGCAGGCACAAACTTATGCTTCTCTGAATTTCAGCTTGGAGTCAAGACCAAAGTCAAAGCTGACTGACTCCAGATCAGCTTCAGTAGAAATGGAGCCTATTGGTAATTTAATACCATATTATTTTACCAAAGTATAGCTTGAATAGTTTAAGACTAGTGATTAACATGTTAACCATTAACAATGTCCAACACAATTAGTCTTTTCTTGCAACAGCATTACTGGCTACCACTTTATTTCTGGGTACAAAGCTACAGCTCAAAGTGCTGGCTATGACCTGTTAGGCTGAGGTGAAGGGTCTCTGAAGGACTATATTCTCACATCTGGGTGTGTTGAGTTTTTCAGAAGAGTTCCTCCTCTAATTTCTGCCACCCTCTGAGAAATGTCTCATGATAGCTCAAGAAAAAGCCTTTTCACTAGGTGCTCCCATGAATGGCTTCTTGCCTATTCTTTTTCTGCTGGAAGACAAAGACCTTTTCATTGAGGCCAGCCTTTGGCAACTGATTTCTTATGCTTTTGAGTTGTTTTAAGCCTATTATGCTTGCAGTCATTTTATGTTTTAATTGTATTTGTTTTGTAAGTCACCTTGAGTGCCATTGTTGGGAGACAGGTGTTATATAAACTGAAAGGAGGAAGGGAGGGAGGAAGGAAGGAAAGCAAGCAAGCAAGCAAGCAAACAAGAAAGAATAATTGCAAATGACAAGTGTCATGAAAATTCACCAAGGCACATTTTCTGTGCAAAAATACTTGCTCTGGTCTTTGGCTTACTTTATAATATTTCCCCTATTACTTCAGTATCTTCAATATTTTCTGATTACAATGAGATTCATGCTGTTTGGATGAAAATGATCCAAAGTGCTTTGTCAAACAGATTTTCAGCCACCTATTTCCGAAAGAACAAAGGCAGGGAAATCTCTTGAGGAATGGGATTGTTAAAAAAAGGAAGTGTGTTTTTATTCTTTTATATATATTTCAGCTGCAATTCCATCAAGCCAATATCCTTTAGGAGCAGGTGTTATGAAAAGATATCTGAGTCCCTTAAGCAGATGAAGCAAAAGGTGGATAGGCAGTAACCCAGCAGATGTCTTCCTTGATTCCAAAGTAATTAGAAGCAGATCCTGGAATTCTGGAGGAACAGACTGAGTAACTATGGATCAGCCCCATGTACAGACACTTAATTTATTATTCCCCAGTTCAGGAAGGAAAAGCTTCTGATGGTATGGGCCAGGCCTGTCTCATCCAAGCTAGTCTCCTATGAGCAGACATCAGTCATAAACACTTTGGAAAATATAGGCAATTTCTTCTTGAAGGAAGGAGGAAAATGTAAGTGCATGGCTCATTTCAAAGACGTATGGTTTGGGTGATTGCCGAGAATTTTTGGCTTTTTATTTCCTTTCCTCATCTTGTGTGAAGTATTAATGTTTTCTTTTTATTGTTATACATGCATGTGCATGTTCTGTGTATCTCAAGAAGCTCTTAAAAGATAGTGATTGGATCCTGCAATGAAAGTAGGGCAGGCCAGTCCGTTAAGTATAGTAAGGCAGCCATCACAAGTGGCAGACTGCCCAGGACCATTGAGTTTGACCACTTCCTACACTGATTTTGGAAAAAGATATGAAGATACAGCAGTACTTTCTACTACAGTATGATCCACGAATCCGTGGAGGATTAGTTCCGCCCCTCCCCTGCACATACGGAAATCTGCAGATACTGCAGAACGCCCTGGGCCTGATTGTGGTGGGCCCTGGGCCTGCGGCTAGAGGCAAGAAAACAACAGGCAGCATGATCCCACACTGCCTGCTTTTTCCCACCAGGTGCCATGGCAATTAGGCCCTGGGTCTGCAGGTGTCATGGTGATTGGGTCCTGGGCCTGAATCTGGAGGCGGCAAAACAGTGGGCAGCGTGATGTTGCGCTGCCTGCTGTTTTCCCACCAGGCGCCATGGTGATCGGGCCCTGGGCCTACAGGTGCCGCAGCGATTGGGTCCTGTGGGCACCAAAGTGATTGAGCCCTGGGCAGAAAAACAGCGGACAGCACAATCTCACACTGCCTGCTGTTTTTCCCCTGGGCACTGTAGCAATCGGGCGCTGGACCTGCGGGCATCATGGTAATCAGGCCCTGGGCCTCCAGCTGAAGGCACGAAAACAGTGGGCAGTGCGATCCCATGCTGCCTGCTGTTTTCAACCGCAGATAACTGAATCCGCAGATTATGAATCCATGGATATGGGGGTGTACAACTTAATTTTAATTTAATTTAATTTAATTTGTACTTAATTTTAACAGTGCTTGGTGACAGCTGTGGTATCCACATTTCTTATCAGTAATAAAAGGACAGAAGATAAAAGGGGGATATAGCCCAACCCTGATTCAAAGTAATTATAGTTTGGTTCTCAGGTTTCAGTCCTATACGCTTACCTGGGAGTAAGCCCAATTATAGGCCCTTTTTGCATCCTTTTTTTCTTGCGCGAGCGCCCCTTGAGCATCGCATGAGTGGGAGCGTCGCTCTGTATGACGCACTTGTGTGACGCTCATGAGGCTAGAGCGGGGCGTGCGCGCATTTTTTGATTTTCGACTTTAAGCCGAAAATGCCCCATGCTCGCGCAATGCTCGCGACACCCTTACACACTTACCTCTGTGCGGTGTGTCAGCAAGGCAGCCCGGTCGCGCTTCCTGCCCCCCAGCGCAGCCTACAACTCCCAGATTGTGCTGCGGAACGAAGGGGCGGGGCGCTAGGGCGACGGTCGCGCTAACAGGAAGCGACCTGCGGTACGAAGGAGCGGGAAAGCAGCAGCGTTTCGGATTAGGCTTCTCGTGCGAGACGCCCTCCTCTGTCGCGCAAAAGGGTAACGTGCGAAAAGGGCCATAGTTCTGTATAGGACACAAACAAGGCCATCGTGGATGATACCAAAGTGGCTCATACCTATTTCTACAGTACCCAAGCATATCAGATTGCACTGGTACTTGGAAGCCTCACTGAACTCAGCAGGAGCAGTTACTGCAATATAAAATGTTAACCACAGTCAGTGTTAATGGCATTCATGGCACTTCTGTGTTGATCAGGTCATTTAAAACAGTCATAGACTGGCCAACTACAATTGTACAAAGCTACCACAGACTCTTGGCAGGAGTACCATGTGTGCATGCTCCCATGCTTCTGGATATGTGAGTGGGGATGAAAGGAAATCTTTGCTTTGCTAACCTATAGGTCTGCTCCAGGTTTTCAGTGACCCTGGACAGGCTGCCTTCAGTGGGACACCGAGCATTGACCACCAATGCTTGCACCCACTACTACTTGCATATCCTCCAACTGTTCTAATTTGTCAGGGACAGTCCTGATTAATCCCATTTTTTTCAACTGCTTTAAAAATGTCCCAGTTTCAGTCTCCACCTCCCATTTTACCCCTTTGTTCCCAGCTTATTTCAATTTGTACAATCTGAGATAAAAGTGCATTAATTTAACTCAACGATGAGAGAGGACAGGAAGAGATGGAATCTTGCCTTTCTCAGTATATCCATGGAAAAGCAAACTTGTGCAGCTTGTATGTTCTCCCCCATTAATAACTTTTACCATCTTGACCACATTCTGATGTTGCTTGGCCACACATGTCCCAGTTTTCATCAGTAAAATGTTGGAAGCTATGCACTTGGGCTGCACAACGTTTGCATTTCTTCAGCCACCAGCCTTGACGTTGTACCCTTCTTTAGGCAGTAATCTGTTCTGACAGTAACAGCAATGCTATAAAGTCTGGATACCTAGTGGCTAGCCCTTTTCAGTTCTGGAACAAAAGAGAGAGGGAAGCTGGCGATTTCAGGAGTACTGCCATTGAGGGGCCCAAGTAGTGACATGTGCTGGCAGGTCAAGCAAAGTGTGAATCCCGGTTGGGTTTACCAGAGCATGTAGCCCTGGCAAGTTCCCCAGTATGTCAGGTGCCAGTGACTGCCTGCTGGCCTTGGCAGGCATGGTGTAGTGTGGTGAGAACAAGGATATATGCTGGGCACCTGGAAGTTTGATCTGAGTACCACAAATAGTATTGGATCATATCTTATCACATTACTTTCTGAACAATAATTTGCATAAGAATAAAGAAATTTGCGGGAGTATGGTTTCATCTATTAATTCATATGTGTGTGTATCTCACAACTTGCTTCCCTGAGAGGCTGCTAGACCGGCACTCTTCTTACTATCTTTCTGCAAGCAGGTAAAAATATTTATATTCCAGCAGGCTTTTGAGAACTGATTTTTTTAAGGGGAAACCATTAGATGAAGGAAAAGAGAGCATGCTGATCAAATTTGCAGATGAGACCAAATTAGAAGAGGTTGCTAATATACCAGAGGACGGGATCAAAATTCAAATTGACCTTGACAGATTGAAGAGCTGGGCCAAGGCTAACAAAATGAATTTTAACAGAGATAAATGTAAGGTCCTACACCTAGGCAGAAAAAATGAAATGCGCAAATATAGGATGGGAGACACCTGGCTGGACAACAGTACATGTGAAAGGGATCTAGGAGTCTTAGTAGACCATGAGCTGAACAGTGTGATGTGACAGTCAAGAAAGCCAACACAATTCTTGGTTGCATCAATAGGAGTATGGTGTCTAGATCGAGGAAACTAATGGTACCTCTCTAATCTGCTTTGGTCAGACCTCATCTGGAATACTGTGTCCAGTACTGGGCACTTCATTTCAAGAAGGATATTGACAAGCTGGAATGTGTCCAGAGGAGGGCAACCAACATGGTAGATGGTCTGGAAGCCATGCCCTACGAGGAGCAGCTTAAGGAGTTGAGCATGTTTAGTCTGCAGAAGATGAAGGTTGAGAGTGGACATGATAGTCATTTTTAAATATTTGAAAGGATGTCATATTGAAGAGGGGATGGGCTTATTTTCCACTGCTCCAGAAACTAGAACAAGGAGCAAAGGATTCAAACTACAGGAAAAGAGATTCCACCTGAACCTCAGGAAGAACTTCCTGACAGTCAGAGCTATCCAGCAGTGGAATATGCTGCCTCGGAGTGTGGTGGAGTCTCCTTCTTTGGAGGCTTTTAAACAGGCTGGATGAGCATCTGCTGAGGATGCTTTGATGGGTGTTTTTGCATAGCAGGAGGTTGGACTAGATGGCCCCTGTGGTCTCTTCCAACTCTATGTTTCTATGATTCTGTGATTCTATGAAACAAGCCTTGCATAATGTTTTGGACTTTAATATGCTGTTGTTAAATAGTTTATGTTTTTAATTTGTTTTAATCTTCTGATTCTTTGATTTCTTTTTTACTTTTGTATCCTGTGAATTTTAAGCTGTGTTTCTTTTAACTGTTGTCAGCTACCTTGGGGAAAAGGCAGGATATAAATATGCTAACTCCTCCCCCCGCCTCGTCTTCTGAGGCAGCTCCCAAAATAAGTGAAACAGAGCTTTTTAAAAAAGTTATCATAAAAAGAGCTTTAAAAACCAATTAAATGAACAAAGCTACCATATTTTATTACTTTTGATAGCATTATGACTTACATTTCCTCTTCCTGTTGTATTTATTTTCCCATTAAAATTAAAGTTAAAAACTGAATTATTTAATTAACATCTATAAAAATTGTTTTAATTCTCCCCAACAGAAATGAAAATTTTGGATTCCACATAATGTGGAAAAATGTTTCTTTTAAAAAAGAAAAAAGAACTTCTTGAGCATCTGTCTTATCTAAATATTCTGTCCACATGTGAAACTGATTGACTGTAAGAGAAAAAGAAATATATTTAGTAAGCCAGAATTCATTTTGGTATCTTTTGGCAATATTCTTTCTATCTTTTTTGATTTTCCAAGTCCACGAAGCCACTTCTGTCTTAGATAAATATTTTTCGGAGTGTGAAAAAGAGAGGGAGGGAGAGAGAGAGGGAGAGAACACCTTTATTTTTTGTGGATTCTGTTTCACTTTTGTCATTAACCTAACAGCTTCCATGGTTGTTTAAAAAAAAAAAAAACCTGGCTCAAGTGTAAAGTGGTTTCTTTCCTGAAAAAACTTGGCTACAGGAAAGAAGTCTGGAGTCTGGATGAAATGTACCAAGCAGATGCCAAAGCATTTATATAATGAAACAGAAACTGTAGCAAATGGCTTTCATGCAAAGAACTAAAAAACCAAATCCTCTTTATGAAATTGCCAAAAAATAAAACAAAAACAACCATCTATAAGGCAGGTGGTGAATATTTTCTCTATCAGGTGACCTGAATCCCTTCCAAAGAAGGCAGCCAGCTATTTTGGAAGACTCCAGAAACAGCGCTTTCCCCCAATGTGATAAGGAAACAAATCTGACTCCTTTCATTATAATGTCTTTGGTTTACTGCAATATCATCGGGTGAATTTGTGTGACAAAGGGCATGAATGTAGTACAGCAATTTCATGTTACTTACTTTGGTTTTTGATGTGATAAAGTGGAGGTGTTTGCACTGTGTGTTTCCAGTTGCAAGTTTGACTCACATTCTCTTCTTTCTGGTTGAACTTGGAACCACAGAATATTTAGCACAATCACTATATACCTAATGGACTTTACCAAGTTATAATGAAATGATCTTGTTCACTTACTCTTCTTTCTCCTCTGCTCATCTTTTCTTTTCCTCTTCTGTCCATCTGCTTCTGTTTATCATATTATGTTTTCATAGGCCTTCACCACAACTGTTTTTGACTCCTCCCCTTCTCATATCTACAAAAATGGCAGGGTAAGCAACCTGATTAAAATTTCTCTTAGCATCTCAAAATGCCACATCGGTTTCTCATTATCCTGGCAGAGAACAGCAGGTTCCCTGGAATCAGGAGTCAGCAGGTAGAACTTAGATGACAATTCCAAGTGATAGTGTCTGGGTCATCCTCATAATCATAAACATAGGAAATCTCTAAGGCCCTTTTTGCATGTTGTTTCTTAAGCAAAAGGGCCCCTTGAGCATTGCTTAAATGTAAGGAGCGGTCTGCATGATGCACTCACATTTACGCAACGCTTAAGAGCGTGATGCGAACCGCTAATAGATTTTCTTATTTTCAGCTTCAAGCCGAAAATGCAGCGCGGTCACGCAATGCTCAGGAGCGTGGAGCACACTTATCTGCCATGCACAGCCTCCTGAGCCGTGCCGGTCACGCTTCCTGCCTCAGCACTAGCCTTCAACTTCCAGGCTGCGCTGCGGTAGGAAGGGGCGGGGCGCAGGCAGGGCTCTCGCGCGACCAGCAAGCAGCTGCGGCACTGAAGCAGCAGGGACGCGATAGCCTCTCGCAAGAGGCTGCTCACGTGATCCCTGTGTTCCAGCACTGAGAACAGATAAGTTGCAGAAAGGGCACAAGTTCTGAAGTGGTTAACACTGCTTCCTGTGCCTCTGTCTGAGCTTTCGGATACATTTGGGAACTGTGCCCCAAGGCTCAAAATAATATGATGAAAAAAGCTGGTAGTGATAGCAAACCATGGGTAATGTCCATGTTTCAGATCCCATCTTTGTGTTCTCTGGGACTGTAATATGACAATGAAAGGAAAATTTGGGTGAGGAGCTTATTTATTTTATTTATTGAATGACTGATTAAATTCATGCCCTACCTTTCCATTTAAACTGTTGCTCAAGACAACTCGCAAGAACAACACAATATAAAAGGCAAACTTAGGATTAAATGCAAGAACAAATAAATAGCACACCCATTTTAAAAAGAAATAAGCAGCACTTACCGGTTAAAATGTGCTTCAGCCTTCAGCAAAATTATGCTAAAAATCAAATGTTTGTCTGAATAAAACTGTGTGCAGGCAGAAGGATGGCAAACACATGAAGGAGCACAGTTGCTGTACTATTCTTAAGTGTAGAAACACATTTCTGGCCACTGATTGAAATCTGAGCCACCATGTTCAAGGCTAAATCCAGTAGCACATCCAAACTGCAAACGTGAGACTTCAGAGGGAGTATAGCAACACCTAAGATATGCTGAGGCCCTAATAAAATTTCTCACAACTGATGAGAAAAACCTCTGTCTTATCTGAATGAGTGTTTGAGTACACATTCTTACCCAGATGCATCCACAGAGGTGTTGTGGAAATGGTACTACAAATAATATGGCTGTACAAATTTCAGAGAAAGAACTGGTAAAACCGCCTCTGAGTATTCCTTGCCTATGAAAATCCTATGAAATTAATGGAGTTGTCATAACTTGACAGGCAACTTGAAGGCACAGATACCCACAAACACATAAAGTAACAGTGTGCTTCTCAATGCCAGTTGTTGGGAAGCATGAATAAGATGGTGTTATTGCGCTCATGTCCTGCATTTGAGCTTTCCATAATGATATGATTAGCTGATGTGGGAGAAGAATGCTAGACTCGATGGGACTTTAGTCTGATCCAGGACAGTTTTTAAATGTTCTTACAAAGCTAACAAAAATGCATGAAATATATAATATGACATGCAACAATGCAATTTATGTTCTTCTCTGGTATTTTGACTGGGATGAAGTGTATATGTGGTGCTTCCTTTTACAGTGTCATGATTTTTCAACTCATAATTAGTTATGGAGTTCCATTAAACTTTAGGAGTTAGATCAAACTTTGGCTCTTTTAACGTTGCAGGATCCCTCCTTTTTATTGCTTTTGATCCGTTAAAATTAAACCACGTTCCTTTCCCACACACACGTACACCCATTCCTCGTGCCACTTTATTTTACTATAGAGCATATTTCAGTACCAGATACTTATTATCATTTATTCTCATATCCTACTCTTCCTTCAAGCAGCTTAAGTAATCAAAATTGGATGTAAGGTTTTTCTCATTTTTATTCTTCTTGAAATAACCTTGGCTAAAGGACCAAATATATTTCTGAAACACAGCACTGTGAGACATTCATCCTTGACTACATTATTTACTAAGAATGTACTGTTCTGACCACAGCACTGAGAAAACCTGAATGGGGCTGGGGAAAGACTTTCCCTTTTATCTGTATGAAATTCTTTGTGCAGGAAGACAATTGTTTACTTTTTTTGGCTTAGAGATCATTTTATTTACCAAGAAAATATTTAGGTTTTTTTGATATGATATCTGTGTAATTTTCTTTTTCCACCTGATCCCAATCCTTAAAATCCATGAGCCAGATCTTTAAGTGGGTACAGGTGGATTCAGAGTAAATGGAAGGTTTTGTCCTCTCCTTGACTTTCATAATGCAATGGAGGTTTGCATTGTTATGTTTTGTTCTGCATTTAATTCAGTCCCTAGCCTTCCATTCTTTTTCTAAGTGCTCCTGTTCTTCTTGAGACCTCACATTATTCTTGGGAGCTTTGGGGAACTGATGACCAGATCACATGAGATGGTTAGTCTCCTCGGGAAATGCACAATAGATTGATGCAAAATTCTGCTGAGCACAGTGACCTATGTGATGACAAAACACTAAGTACTTCATGAAGCTTTCTTGTTCTGTTTAGGAGAGAATATAGCTGAAGCAGATGGCAAGATGGAAGAACCAACAATCTTTTAAAATTGAGGGCAATAGCTAACATATGGAACCTAAATTACTTGGAAACATGTTCCACTGAAATTAATGGGACTTGCTTCCAAGTGAATAGGCCTAGGTATGTGTTGTAAGGCTAATACTTATATCCATTATTAAAAAATCAGCTGTTTGGGAGATAGCAGTGGTTCATAGATGTGAGCTATTGATTTCCTAATAGCAGTTATTGGCAATAATGCAGCAGACTTAGTTAAGAAATTATTCAATAAATAATAAAAAGATGGAGAAAGACTGATTTAGTGTGATCTTAATCATTCTGAGACCAATACTTAGATGAAAAAAATGTCTGGTGGTGGTGGTGATGATGATGATGATGATGATTTATTCCTTAATTGGCAATATGAATAGCATCACCTTAGATTAGAATTTTATACATTCACCACTACAAAGTAAGCTAAACAGAAGTTGTTGGACATTAAGTTAAATTCTACTTTATGTCATTTGAGTCCAGGTCACAAAACAATAAGAGTTTTGGAAATCAGTGATGTTTTCTCTTGAAGTTTCTGGCCTCCCTCAATAACTTGTCTTGACTGTTCAAGTTTACTTAAGAATAGGCATTTGTTTTGGAATCTTCAAGTTCATTTGAACATACTCTTTTCTGTGACTCTCAGTCATAGAAGCAGTCTGCTTCTCATGCCAGTTGCTGGAAAGCACAAATAGGAGATGCTAATGAACTAATGTCCTGTTTCTGAACTCCCCATATGGGTCTGGTCAGCCATATCAGAACAGGACATAGGAACAAGTAGGTTTTTAGTTTGAGCCAATATGGCTCTTCTTATAGTCTTACATGAGGTATTCACAGAGCTTTGAAATCAGGATAGTTTTGAATAGCAATGCTATTAGTAGTGATACTATTAATAGTGAATACTGAGAACTCTGCCTACAATACAAGACACAGGAAAAGTTATTGTGTGCTTGTTAATATTTTTTGTAAAAAAGTTAGATTGTACATGGGACACCTAATTCAATTTGAAGTTTGACTCCATGATTTAAATTGTGATTAATTTGGCCCTGACCAATCAGAATACAATACAGTCCAGACTCTGAAACTGAAATAAGTTTCAGAAGCCTGGATCACTAGTTCTCCCTCATTTACTTGAACTGGGAAATCAAAATACATATCTGCCGGCATATTAGATGCACCGACGTATTAGATGCGCTCTATTTTCAGATTGCATTCTTTAGGGGCAAAAAATTAGCAGCCTGTCCTGACACGTTTCTATCTCTGTGGGGAGACCTCTAATTTCATTTTCAAAGCAGCAATAAGTTAGTTCAGAAATTTTTAGTACTTTCTCTGTGCTAAATTCACACTTTATGGAATCTTAAAAAACATCTTCTCCACAAAAAATGGTGACCAAGCGTAGAGGACGGGGGGATGAGGAGCAGATGCAGCAGGTGGCAAGTGAGTCTGAGAGTTGTGGGAGGGTTGTGACTGAGTACAGAGAGCTTTGGGGAGGTTGCGAGTGAGTGCAGAGGAGTTTTGGGGGATTGCAAGTGAGTGTGGAGAAGTTTGGGGCATGTGAGTGAGTCTGGAGAAATGTGCAAGGGGTTGTGAGTGAGTGCAGAGAGGTGTGCGAGGGTTGCACGTGAGTGTGGAGAAGCATGCAGGGGGTGCGAGTGAGTGCAGAGCTGTTTGGGGGGTTGCAAGTGAGTGTGGAGAAGTGTGCGGGGGTTTGCAAGGGAGTATGGAGAAGTGTGGGGCAGTTGCGAGTGAGTGTGGAGAGGTTTGGGAGGGGTTGTGGGTGAGTGCGGAGATGTGCACGGGTAGTTGCGAGTGAGTGAGGAGAGGTTTGGGGGGTTGCAGGTGAGTGCAGAGAGGTTTGGGGTTGCAAGTGAGTGTGGAGAAGTGCGCAGGGGATAATAGGTGAGTGTGGAGAGGTTGGGGGGAGTTGTGAGTAAGTATGGAGAGGTGCATGGAGGTGGCGAGCTCCTTTCTCCCCATTCCTGTCATTTCTGCTTGAATGGTAAGTGAATGTGCAAATCCTCTGTAGGATTAATCCCACAAGATGCCATGACACCAGGGCAGAGGCAAAAAAGAATAGAAAGTTGCCTGTCCTTTTCTGTTCACCCCAGCAGGCAGGAGATACTGTATGTGCCGGCGTATAAGATGCACCCCATTTTCAGAAGGCATTTTTTTTGGGAAAAGTTAATCTTATACACCGGTAAATACAGTAGCTATAACTTGTGGGGAGGGGTTAACACATCATATTAAAATACGGAGACATGATTGACCCTGAAGAGGGGATAAACCCAACCAAATTTCAGAAAATGTGTTGAGAGACCCTTTCCCATGAAGGAGAAGAAAATTTGTGTTTTTTCCTTTCCTAGCTGGAGTATTCAACTGGTGTTCCTCAACAAATTATCCCTATTAATTTGTTGCATACACTGAAAGCAAATAACAGTTGTGGGATCTAGGCCCTGTCTCAAAATGGTCTCAGACAATGCTGCAGCTTTTCTGTGATGACTGAGACTGCGTTCCATTTCAGGGGCTTTTTTTGTTGTGATGGTAGTGGTGGTGCTACTGTGGATGCTTCCTGTCTTTGGGCTCATAGAGAGCCCTCTTGATAGTGGAAGCAGGCTTGTTCTCTTTACCACCACCTTGAGCCCTTTTCAGGTCCGCTAAGAGTGAAATAGGTTTCCTCTACACTGTCAACAATACTGCTGGCATTTACCATCTTACCAGGAGTGACAGCAAACCAGTCTGCCTCTATCTGATCTGGAAGTAACATGTGGTTTTGCAATATTACTGCTGTGTTTAAATGCCTTATGATTGATTGGGAACCCTATTATGCTACACAGTAATAGCACAATGATTCCACTTTAGCTGCAATAGCAGCATCCTTTGGAATCCTGCGGTTTGTAGTTTGGTGAGGCCTAGAGTTATCTGGCTTAGAATTCTAAATGCCTCTTCCTAAACTGCAGATGCCAGGATTCCATTGTCTGGAACTATGGCAGACAAAGTAGAATCAGTTGCTATAACTGGGTAGTGTGAAAGGGACAGAAGGTAAACTAATAATCACATGTAAAGAAGATAATAATAGCTGGTACAATTCAGCCCAACTCTGGAATTCAGGATTCAGTCAAATCAGTTGCAAACATCTAAAAATTCAACTGAAGTATGTTGGTGAGACGGGTAACACACTTCAGAGCACTGATTGTACCCATTTGGGTACTTATTTGGGTACTCCTACCAGTCACTTTCCCAGGTTTCAAGTAGAGCCTCTTTCCATTTCTGCTACCTACAATCCTGGAAAGGCCTTCTATACACAAAACATCTGTCTTGCCAAAAAGATAGTGTTTTCCTTAAGTCCACAAATATAGTAGGTTAAACACAGAAGTCACTGTCAGTTTCATAGCCCCTTCAATATTAAATAATGTGTTTTCCAGCAGCTAATTGCATAAACTGATATTAATGTCTTTAAAGAAGAATCTAGAAATGCTTTCATCTTAAATTGATCTTGACTGACCAATAGTAAGTGACATCTGGGGGCTATTCATGTCAAGATGAGTAAGCAGCATTAAATAATAGACCTTCTGGATTAAATTTTATGATCAGCATTCATAGTGATTGGAATAAACTCCTAATCTTAAGAGTCCAAGCTAAACCTCTACAAGGTGAGACACCATACTTAGAAATCCACTCATTATTGCCTGATATAGTGCTTTCCTTGGCACTCTGTGACGCTGAGGTCAGCTTTGGTTTTATCATTGTGGTTTTTTTTAATAAACCATACTTATTATTTAGATTATCTGCTTCAGTGGGAATTAAGGCAGAGCTGTGAGGTTTGGAAAGCATTCTCTTGTTTTTGTAAGTAATACATTCTACCCCATCCAGAATTCATTTGGAGTTCTTAGGGGATTTACAATGTGATATGAAACACTTCATTTGACGGTTACCTGCCTGAATCCAGCTGAGGGGACAAGTTGGTGATCGTTATGGAAACTGTGGTGACAGTCTTTCTCCCATATAATATGTTTCTACACAGCTAGCTCTAATTGCTTCCCTCAGGAAGGTTCAGATTTTGTACATCACACAACACACTATGCACTGATAGTTATAGCTATTGGGCACTGAACACCCTTGCCATCAAGGAGAGAAGCCATCTGTACAACAAAAGAACAATATATGGGACTTTATGTCTCTGTGCTGCTGTTTTTTTCTGTTACTTAAAAGATTCTGAGAAGCATTTAATCCAGTTATTTTTAACTATTAGGTCAGCATCCAACATTAGCCCCATGTAGGATTTATGGGTAAATGGTCATAATGAAACAATTACATAAAATTACTCTAGAGCTATTGAGGAGTATAATAACATGAGAAAACTGCTTTATGGTGTCATAGAGATCCTATTCAAGTAACTGCCCAAATTCCCACTGTGTTTAGTGGATCAGAATTGAACTCAAGATATTTTGTGGATTTTAATTAATGATAAATTATAACATGTTTGGATTTGTTTAAATATATATTTCTGAAGTGGAAGACCTACTGGACATTACATTCTACATATTAATGTCACTTCCGATGATAGAAATTTTTTAAAAAAATGAGTTGATATTCCAAAAAAGGAACACAAAATGAACAACATTGCATAGTACTTGAATGAAAATCAGAAATTTTCAGTACTTTCTATTCTTTGAAATCTGTATTTCACTCTACTCATAGATTTACCAGTTCTTCTCCATGTTACTTCCTCCCTTGTCAGGACCAACAAGCAAAAAGCAGTGTATCTTTGTTTGGTTTCTCTGTACTGTTTCTATTCTATTCTATCTATTCTATTCTATTCTATTCTATTCTATTCTATTCTATTCTATTCTTATGACTGAGTGTCTTTTACAGACTTCTGGGGCTGTGTTTGATTGTTTGTGTGTTTGTTCATTTGTCTGTTTTCTCTGGCCATGTGCTCTCCCTGAGCACACAGTCTAACTGACTAGCTAGGGGGAGGAGCTAGCATTTCTTTATATTTGCTCCCAGAGGTGTGCACCTTTCCATCCTGAATCAATCTGCCTGTCTGCAACATCTAGGTAGGGTTGGTGCCTTGAGGGAGTAACTATAAGCACTATAGAATTGCACGCTGTCTCTTGATAGTTTGACAATAAGAACTTGGCAAACAGGGGTGTTGACATACGTTTTACCAGGGAACTTTGAAGGCAAAGTCCAGTTTTACCTTTTCCAATTTGACTATCTAGACTATCAATTATGGACAGGGAGGGAGCTGCTGCGGTCACCTGCCACAACTGTGGCATGTTTCTTTTCCTGCCGCAAGATGTCGTTGGGTACACCTGCAACAAATGCAAGCTGGTTCTCTTGGAGGAGAAGTTTCAACAACTGGAGGAGCACGTTTCAAATCTTCACTATTAGGGAGGGAGAGGAGTTCTTGGATAGGGCTGAGAGGACCTTTTTGAACACGGAGTGCACGGAGGAGCTAGTGTCTCTACACTAATGCACAGAGCATGGGAAATAAGCAAGCTGAACTCAAACTCTTAATACAACAAAATAAATATGATTTAGTAGGCATCACTGAGACCTGGTGGGATGAGTCTCATGATTGGAACTTAGGAATAAGGGGGTATAACCTATTTCGCAGAAATAGATCAAACAAGAAGGGAAGAGGAGTAACCTTATATGTTAAGGATGTTTTCACCTGTGAAGAGATCCAGAACTTAAATCTGGGAAGCCAAGTCAAGAGCATCTAGGTAAGAATTAAGGGAGCAAGAAACAATAGGGATGTGATTGTGGGAGTTTCCTACAGGCCTCTGGGCCAGCCTGAGGACATGGATGAAGCCTTCCTGGAGCAGATGACCACACAGTCAAAAAGGAAAGATGCAGTAGTAATGGGAGATTTCAATTATCCTTATATTTGTTTGCAGTCAAACTCTGCCAAGACTGCAAGGTCCAACAGGTTCTTCACTTGCCTTGCAGACAATTTCATGGTCCAGATGGTGGAAGAGGCAACAAGGGGATCAGCTATTTTAGATATGATCCTGACCAACAGGGATGACCTTGTTGATAAGTTGGAGGTGGTGGGATCCTTAGGGGGGGAGTGACCATGTTCTTTTGGAGTTTGTCATTCAGTGGGATGGAGAAGCTGAGTGTAGCCAGACATGCATCCTAAACTTTAAGAAAGCTGATTTCTCTAAACTTAGGGAGTTATTTGTTGAAATCCCACGGTCAACAATACTGAAAGAGAAAGCAGTTCATGATGGATGGGAGTTTCTTAAAAGTGAGATACTGAAGGCACTGTGCCAATAAGGAGGAAAAATGGCAGGTGTCTAAAGAAACCAGAATAGTTGACAAAAGGTCTCTCAGCTGAGCTAAGTGTTAAAAGAAACATGTACAGGAAATAGAAGAATGGTGAAACCACCAAAGAGGAATTCAAGCAAATAGCCAGGAGATGTAGGGAAAAGGTCAGAAAAGCTAAAGTGCAGAATGAACTCAGGCTTGCCAAAGACATTAAAAACAATAAAAAGGGCTTTTTTTTAGATAATGTCCGCAGCAAAGGGAAAAACAAGGAAATGAGAGGGTCGCTGTGTGGAGAAGATGGCCAATTACTAATGGGGGGAAGAGAGAAGGCAGAACTACTCAACACCTTCTTTGCCTCAGTTTTCTCCCAAAAGGATAGTACTCAACCTGGGAGGTGGGGACCAGGTGAGCAAGGGGGGGAAATGCAGCATAGAATAAGTAGAGAAGTAGTACAGGAATGTCTGGCTAAACTAGATGAATTCAAGTCTCCAGGGACAGATGAATTATAGGCCCTTTTCGCACTAGGCTTTTTGCGCGAGCGGGGGCGGGCGGCTTGCGGGAAAAGCCTAGTTCGGGAGCCTGCCGGTTCCCCGCTGGTTCCTTCCGCAGCCGAAGGAACCAGCTGGGAAAGGGCACCGTCCCGGAGGCGGCGGCGGCTCGCGAGTCCATCCCCCCCGCGCGCGCAAGAAAGGAGCCCGTCGCTCCTGGCGTGCGCGGGGGGCTGCTCGCGACAGCCTCCCGATCGCGCGCGCGCGCACGGGGGGCGGGCGCGACTGTCCCTCGCTCCTGGCGCGAGCGACAGTCGCGCCCGCCCCCCGCGCGTGCCAGGAGCGAGCGACAGTCGCGCCCGCCCCCCGCGCGTGTGCGCGCGAGCGGGAGGCTGTCGCGAGCAGCCCCCCGCCCGTGCGAAGCAGGATGCTCTCGCATCCGCCGCGCTAGCTCCCCGCCCCGCCCCTTCCTTCCGCACGGGCGGAGGGAAGGAGGCGCGATCCGGCCGCCTCCCCGACGCACCGCACTACAGGTGAGTGCGTGTGGGCGCCAGGAGCGTAGCGCGAGCGCGGGGTGATTTTCGCTTGAAAGCGAAAATCAAAAACCCCGCGCTCGCACCGCTGCAGCCCCGTGAGAGCGCCGGAAGTGGGAGCGCGTCGTGCGGAGCGACGCTCCCACTCCCGCACGGCTCACGGGGCTATTTCGCCCGGGAAAGCCCGTGCGAAAAGGGCCATAGCCAAGGATATTAAAAGAACTGGAAGATGTCGTTTCAGAACCACTTGCAATAATCTTGGAGAACTCTTGGAGAACAGCAGGAGTCCCAGCAGATTGGAGGAGGGCAAATGTCGTCCCCATCTTCAAGAAAGGGAAAAAAGAGGACCCAAATAATTATCACCCAGTCAACCTGACATCAATTCCAGGAAAGATCCTAGAGCAGATCATTAAACAGTCAGTTTGTAATGACTTAGAAAGCAATGCCATAATCACTAAAAGTGTATATGGATTTCTCAGAAATAGTCTTCCCAGACTAATCTTATCTCTTTTTTATGATAGGGTTACAAGCTTGATAGATGAGGGGAATGCTGTAGACATAGCATATCTTGGCTTTAGTAAGGCCTTTGACAAAGTTCCCCATGACAATCTTGCAAAGAAGCTAGTAAAATGTGGGCTAGACAGGGCTACTTTTAGGTGGATTTGTCATTAGTTGACCAAGCAAACCCAAAGGGTGCTCACCAATGGCTGCTTTTCATCCTGGAGAAAAGTGACTAGTGGGGGTGCCACAGGGTTCTGTCCTGGGCCCAGTGTTATTCAACATCTTCATCAATGACTTGGATGAAGGAGTAAAAGGCATGCTGATCAAATTTGCAGATGACACCAGATTGGGAGGGGTTGCTAATAATAACCCAGAGAACAGGATCAAATTTCAAAATGACCTTGACAGATTGGAGAGCTGGGCCAAAGCTAACAAATGAATTTCAAGAGAGAGAAATGTAAGGTCCTACACTTAGGCAATAAAAATGGAATCCACAAATATAGGATGGGGGACACGTGACCGGATAGCAGTACATGTGAGAGGGATCTAGGAGTCTTGGTAGATCACAAGCTGAACATGAGTCAGCAGTGTGATACGGCAGCCAAGAAAGCCAATGCGATTCTTTGTTGCATCAGTAGGAGTATGGTGTCCAGATCAAGGGAGGTAATGGTACCACTCTATTTTGCATTGGTTAGGCCTCATTTGGAATACTGTGTCCAGTTCTGGGCAATTCAATTCAATTCAAGAAGGATATCGACAAGCTGGAACATGTCCAGAGGAGGGCAACCAAAATGGTGAAGTGTCTGGAAGCCATGTCTTATGAGGAGTGGCTTAGGGAGCTGGGTATGTTTAATCTGCAGAAGAGAAGGTTAAGAGGGGACATGATAGCCATGTTTAAATATTTGAAGGGATGTTGTGTCGAGGAGGGAGTGGGCTTGTTTTTTGCTGCTGCAGAGACTAGGACAAGGAGCAATGGATTCAAGCTGCAGGAAAGGAGATTCCACCCGAACCTCAAGAAGAACTTCCTGACAGTCAGAGCTGTCCGGCAGTTTATTATGCTGCCTCAGAGTGTGGTAGAGTCTCCTTCTTTGGAGATTTTTAAGCAGAGGCTGGATGGCCATCTGTTGGGAATGCTTTGAAGTGTGTTCCTGCATAGCAGTGGGTTGAATTAGATGGTCCCTGGGGTCTCTTCCAGCTCTATGATTCTATTCTAGTCCTGAGAATTTTAAGATATATAAATATTTCATCACCCCATGAGCCTATGAATCTGCATGCATAGATACTGCCTTATGGGAATTAAACATTGTGCTTCCATAATGAGAAAGTGAGTAGCAAATGGAATTATTTGGAAGTTCTAGCAAGATGTTCAGGCTTCTACTGCTTATGTGACAGAAAACATCATCTGTTAGTACTTTGGGGAAAAGTGAAAGTTTCTGGATCCCTGCATTAATACCATTAATACCATTAATACACATGCTCTCAGTCTAAAGTATAATACATAACATCATCATCCACTTTAGAACATCCTTTTGTTAATGCTCTTAACTGCCATTCTGAATACAGCTTAATAGCCACAGAGAGAGAGATAGAAATGCATGTACATATGTATATATGTCTGTCTGTCTAGCTAGCTAGCTAGCTGACTAGGTAGCTATCAAAATAAAAATAAGAGTGAACTGTACAACCATGAAAAAACTCGTGATAGTGTCATCTTGGGGTTGCCATAAATCAGAAATGTCCTGGAGGCACACAGCAACAACGTGTCTGTATGTCTCTCTCTCTCAATCTCCCTCTCTTTTTCTGAGAGCCAGCATGTTGTAGTAACCTGAGCATTGGACTACAACCCTGGGGACCAGGGTTTGATTCCCAGCTTGGCAATGGAAACCCACTGGTTGATCTTGGGAGTGTCACACACTGTCAGCCCCAGAAAACCCTGTGATAGGTTGACCGTAGGGTCACCATAAGTTAGAAGTGACTTAAAGGCACACAACAACAGCCAATGTATGTATGTATGTATGTATGTATGTATGTATGTATGTATGTATGTATGATTTGGCTATCCAGAACAGACTTGTCAGAAGTGCTGTTTGTTTTTAACTTCTTTCTCTTATGTGCACATTATGTGCATCTCATCTCCCCCTTTCTGTTAAAAATCAGAATATATATAGTTATGCTCTCCTCACATCTCTGAGTGATGATAATTTCCAGTGGCACAGAACATCCCCAGGTTTGCTTTCCTTTGGAAGTAGATTGCGGAAGGTTATGAATTTTTTTAATATTTGAGTTTATTTAAAAATATGCAGTCACATTTATGGTACCACAAAAAGCTGTTAGCTTAAATGGTCCAAACACATTTCTCTCTCCAGCAGTGATGCAAGCACATACATCCCTCCTCACTGCTGCCACCTGTCCAGTTTCTCACCTGAAATGTACAACAAGTGTGTGTCCTAGAGAGCTGAGCAAGGTTACATTCCTAAGAGACCACCTGAGCCCATGCCAGCATGTGCCACCATGGCAGGGGGAGGGGGTGGGTCCAAACCTTATTTTACCAACTGTGTTTTTTCCAGTCAGACAATCCCACCAGCACCACAAGCTATGAGAATTCCTCTCAAGTAATCCCTCTACTGTGGCCAAATGTAGGACTTCTCCTCCTTAGCCCACCAAATGTGAAGACTTTCACAGTGCACACTGCAATTGCGAAGAGTGAGGACTTTCCCTGATCTCCATTTCTTCCACAATGTAAGGACTTCCTTCTTTCTCAGCTGTGTGACACTAACTGTGGGAACTGCCTAAATACCTTCAAGGTACCTATGATTATTTATGAAACTTCTGTCCTCAATGGACACTCTCCCTCTATATTCAGTGCTGCCACACAGACATCTTGTCTGAATCCATGCTCTCAGATAACATTTCCAGGAGCCAAAAATGTAGGAGTGACTGAGGAGTGAGATGATTGCACTCTTTATATACTTCAAGAGGTGTCCCAAAGAGGAGGATACAGGAGTAGAACACAGTCTAAATTGATTGTTTTAGTTACAGGAGGGTATATTTTGATGATTGAGTGTTAAAAGAAACTTCTTGAGACTGAGAGCAAGTTTGCAATGGAACCAATTGCCTAGTGAGGTGGGGAGGTCTTTTTCTCTGAATGTCTTCCAAAAAAGGCTGGATAGCTGGGGATCCTTTAGCTGAAGATACTGCATGGGCAGGAGGTTGGATCTGAAGGCCCATGGGGCCGCTTCTGACTCTATGATTTTATGATCTTATGTGTACAAAAACAAAAATATTTATTTATAGAAGTTAAACATATCAAAGCAGATTAATTATTCTTACAGGCTCTCTCACATGCCTCTCAAGCCAACTCAGACCAACCGTGGAAGCCCTTAACCAAAACTCTCTTTTCTTTCTCCAACCCTAATGTAACTCCAATCAGCTTTATGCAAATCTCCCCAAACATTCACTTCAGCATTCCATTTTCTTTTTCCTCCCAACAGTTCCTTACCTTACACTCTAATATACAACCAATAAATTCAACATCATTTATAAATAGAAATCAATGACATCACAGGCAGTTCTTTGGAACACTGGGAGGTATTTTGCAGTTATACAGATATCATAATCAAGCCTTAGGAGGGACAACTTAGAAAGCTCGTTATATTTATCTTGAAGAAGAGAAGACTGAGAGGTGACATGATAGCCATCTTTACATATGTGAAGGGATGTCATGTACAAGATGGGGAAAGCTTGTTTTCTGTTGTTCCAGAGACCAGAACACAAACCAGTGGTTTAAAATTACAAGAAAAGAGATTCTACCTAAACATTAGGAAAAACTTCATGACAGCAGTCACTGTTCAACAGTGGAATAGACTGTTTTAAAGAGTGGAGGACTCCTTCTTTAAAGAGAATGGGCAATCTGAATGGCCAATTTTCAGGAGTTCTTGAGTTATGTATTCCTGCATGTCTGGGATTAGACTAAGGTGGCCTTTGCAGCCTGTACCAACTCTAATATGCTATGATTCTATAAGGGAAAGTGTTATATATTGTTGGCATTAAGATAGGGTAAGTGGTCTGCTGGGAGGACATGGAATGGTAGAATGGTGAAAGAGTTTGAAAGAGCTTAAAAGCTGCTTGTATGTGATGAGTTAAGTTTGGACAGTCTGAGACCATTTGGAGTTTAATTAGAGTTGAGCATGTTTAGTTAGAGAAGAGGAGTTTAGTCTGGTAAGTGTAGTACATTGTGTGGAGTCTGGGTTGTGGACAGAAGGTAGAGAGTAGTGTGAGGTGATTATGGTAGCCTAGTTAGAATAGAGAGCCGGTGTGGTTTAGCGGTATGAGCATTGGAGTGTGACCCTGGAGATGAGGATTTGATTCCCTTCTCAGCCATGGAAACCCACTAGGCATGTCACATACTCTCAGCCCCCAAAAACTTCATGATAGGTTTACCCTAGGGTCACCATAAATCGTAAATGAAGGCACACAATAAAAAGTTAGAATAGGGAACAGCAGCCATTATGACTGAACATTTTATGTAACTATTTGCTTCTGAACATTAAGTAATTATGAACAGTTTTGTTACTTTCCATTCAAAAGAGTCTTTCATCAACACACACATGTCTCCCAGATCACTATGGTATTATTTGGCTGGTGATATTTTGTTATCAAGTCACACACCTCAATCTATGGTGCTAGTGGAAATACAAGTGAGATTATTATCATTGGTCACTAGTGGTGAGAATTTAGTAAAGAAATCTCACATAAAGAGTTTCAAAGATGGTTATCACAAGAGATGACAGCAACAGTTTAAGATGACTGTTCACATATGTTGGTAGCATCTTACTAGTACAGGGTTATCACAGATTGTGTAGTAGAGGGAGCAAGCAAATAGGATTCCCCACATGTAATGGTAGTAGAGGGGTAAGTAATAGGGTGCCTTATACATCCACCATGATGCCTCACTGAAGTGTGGGGGTAAGGATGGCCTTGCAGTAGGGAACATGCACAATTCACAACTACTCTCAAGCCACTGTCTGAGGCAGGGGCACCATCTCGCTATGTAGGAAATTAGTCCTGTCTCTTTCTCTGTATGTGGCTGTTCAGTGGAATGTTGAAGGTACACTGATGTTGTCCATCTCACCTCCTGACTCAATCTGCAGATTCTGTTGTTTCTTCTTCAGATCAGATGCTTAGATTGTATCTTTAATGGAGAGTAGAATAGGTAAGAGTCTGGGTTTTTTTCCATTCAGAAGACTTCCAGAATATTGTTTTAACAATTGACTCTCCTGAAATCCTTTCCCAATGAAAATCACGTGCACCACACCTAGGATTAAATTTCTCCATCCCTTATCTGTGCTATGAGTAACACAATTAATGTAACAACACAATTAATGTAACAACAATTAATGTAACACAATTAATGTGATATCCCTCATATAAGGGATAGAAGAATAATTCTTCTATCCCCTATATGAGAACAAGAAATAATGTGTTGGAACATTGTCCTGACTCTCTGTCCAGATTTCAGGGACTTTTCCAGTGAATGCAGATTCATATGCTATCTTGTAATGAGTCAAGCCACATATTATTCCTAGAAATGTGCAACCTTTGTCAATTTTTTGTCCCTGGAGTTTCTCTCCACCCATCTGCAGTATGCCTCCAGTCCTGAATGCATTTTGCAAGCATCAAATAATTGCAGTGTTTGTGTGGGGAGAGTGAGGAGAAGAGGATCAAATCTAAACAAAGAACAGAGAATTAGTCTGCAGAGAATTCAAGTTCAAAATCCTGCAATTTAATTTTGGCCTTTTCTCTGCTTTATGATTTTTCTTCCAATGACTTTTTCTGAATGCAGCTGTGAGTCAGTCAGGGGTTCTCTATGCACTGTAGGGAATAAGATCAAAAAGGGCAAGAAAATGACTTCATCTGTATGATCAGAGTGGCAATGTAAAGTTAGTACTGTATTATATAGAAAAGTCTAGTTTGCAACTACATTGATGCTTCTTTTCACAGAAATATCTTGAGCCATATCAGCAGCCTGATTTTTGTGGCTGTCTTAATAAGATTATTGTCACTGGATCAGAGCCAACTAGTCTCTATCCGACACTCAGACAGCAGTGACTTACTGTTGGGGAGGGAAAGAACACTCAACACAGGAACTACAACAGCACCCATGTGCTATATCAGCTGCTCAGAACCTCCCCACTCATAGCAGTCCCCTCAGTACTTTCCCAGCAACTGCACAGGAATGTACTTGGTCAGGAAGACATATAGTCATGCATGGTCAGCAACAACTTCATCTCTGCCAAGACTTACCAGCAAATCTGGCAATGGGGTATGATGACGCAACATAGATACCAGTCATCCCCAACAGATAAGCTTCCAGTGAAGGAAAATTTATTTCCCCTTTTGTCCTTCTGATATCATCTGTTAAAATCCCACAGCAGCAGAAATAAAATTGGAATCTCATCTCATCTCAGTAGGAAACATGCTGTCCCAGTACTCCATTCTTGCCCTTTCCCAAGCCATGGTTGTAATAATGCTAAACTCAAATATACAATTTCCAAAAGAGTCTGTTGCAGTAAAAAATAACCCAGAGAGCAGTCTATTCTTCAAAGGGCAGGGCCTCAAGGACCATGGAGAGAACCCAAAGTCCCTCTCTAATGCCTTAGAAGGGAAGTCCAACATCGGAAGGTGGCATGTCAATGTTTAAGCATGATCCATTGTTTTAGTCATAGCTCTGTGAGGTCGCTCACAGAAGAAATATGTGGAGGCAGGGAGTGAGTAAAACACAAGTCACATCCAGAGCCATAGAGTGGGTGGATCTGCCTTTTTGTCCTGCAAATGGAAGTGCTGTGTGCACACAAAAATTGGCAGAATGATGATGCAATATAGCTAGCAAGTATCCTTCTGCATTTTGAAAGATGCTAATCTTTATATCCACGGTATTTTTTTAAAGTGTATCTGAATAGCTATTCACCTTAAAATATTGTACATGATAGACATTGTGTGGAGCACACTTTTTCATAAACTTAACTCTGTGGAACACTGGCTGAACCAGTGACTTTCCAGAAGCTCATACAGTAAGCTGAATGACCGACTTAAAACTTGGTGATTCAGGGTCCCAGTCTCACTGATGCCATAGATAAAGCTATCCCATGACCAAGAGCATATGTTGTTTTTTTGTCCTTTCAAATTGACTACAACTGATAGAAACTCTGCCCTAGGGTTTGGAGGCAAGAGTAATTCAGAGGAGATTTGCTTTTACCTTCCTCTGAGGCTGAAAGCATCTGATTTATTCAAGGTCAGTGGGTTTCCATGAATGAGCAAATCCCAAATCCTGCTTTCAAAGTACTAAATCATGTGTAACAAGAGATAGCTTGTTGTTGTTGCTGTTCTTCTTCTTTTTTTTTTATTCTTTTTTTTTATTTATATAACTGAATCACAAATACAAAACAAGAAAAAAAAATTAAACACCATGTGATATACATAATAGTGAATTAAAAAAAATTTTTTTTCTTTTTCTTTTTTTCTCTTCTCTTAAGCAATACTAACTTTCATTGTTATTTTGCACCTTTACCCTTAAATTTATAAATCTGTTCAACTGTTATAATTTCACATTTAATTCAATATTTTTCACATCCCCTTTAATCTATTTCTATTGTTAATTCTTTTAACTTTTTTTTTTAAAAAAACATTAACATCACTTATCCATTTAAATCTATAAATCACAAGTTTGACACACACACCTACTAAGAATTACAAAATATACAACATAAAAGAAAAACAAAACTAAAACTAAAAAATACCCACCCCCCAGAGCCAACTTTTTATTTAATCCACTTTCCAAAATTGCCATTCTTCTTTTGACAGGGTAGTATTACTATCTCTTTTCAGAACTTTATCCAAAAATATTTTCCAAATTTCTTCAAAATCATTCCCTTTAACCAAACCTTTCATAAACCTAATTCTACATGTTAGTTTATCATTAATTGCAATTTTCCACACTTCGTTATACCATTCCTCTATTTGAAATTTTTCATTTGCTTTCCATTTTTTTGCTATTATTAATCTCGCTGCAGTTAACAAATTTATTATTAATTCTTTCTTTACTTGAGTACACTCAACCTTATCATATATAGACAACAATGCAATATTTGGACATACTGGTATATCTGCTCCTATAATCTCTTTTATCTCTTTAAAAACCTTTTGCCAAAACTCCATTATCTTATTGCAATTCCACCACATATGCATATATGTACCAATTTCTTGACATCCTCTCCAACATAATCTTGAATATTTCTCATCTATTTGATTTAATTTCACTGGAGTCAAGTACCATTTCCACACTAATTTATAATAATTCTCTTTTATTCTTATTGATAATTTTTTTAAATGACGTTGTTTCCAAATTTTTCTCCATTCTTGTATATCTATATTTTGTACTATCTCTTCCTCCCACATTTTTCTAAGAAAATCCTCTTCTTGTTCTTTTGCTAATATTTTATATATTTCACTTGTAATACCTTTTAGTATTTCATTTTCTTGCATATTTTCTCTTTGAATAATAATTTGTTCAAATTTAGTATATTCTTTAAAATCCTTAACATATCTTTTCATACTCTTTGTCCATTGCTCTAATTGTATATAATTTAACCAGGATATTTTAGTTTCCTGCAATCTCTCTTTCATTCTATCTTTATTTATCATTATTTTCATCCAATCTTTTAATCTATAATTTTTTTGTTTTTTTATTTCTTTCTCTATTATTTCTCTTAAATTTATTGGAAATTTTTCCATCATCACTATCGGAGTTAATATTGATATATTCGGTAATAATTTTCTTTTATTTTTTTTCCATATTTCTATTATATTTTTTATAAAAGGATTTTCTATCTTCTCCATTTCTTTCTTTGAAAAATTCCTAAAAAATATATTTTCTAATTTTGTCTCAATATTCATATCTTCTATCTCTAACCAATCTAAATCACCCTTTCCTGAAACCCCCTCTATGATATATCTCAATTGATTTGCATAATAATACCATTTTAAATTTGGAAGTCCCAGGCCACCTTCTTTTTGACTTTTATACCAATATTTCTTGTTAATCCTCGATTTTTTATTTCCATTACAAAAATTATTTAATATCTTTTGCCACTCCTTTAATTCTTCCTCTGATATTTTTATTGGTAACATTCTAAACAAAAAGTTAATTTTAGGTAAAATTTTCATTTTTACCACTGCTATTCTACCAAACCACGATAGCTTTATATTTTTGTAGTCCTCTAATTTCCTTTTTGTTTCTAATCTTAATTTCTTGAAATTTTTTTCCTGTAATTCTTGTAAATTTTTTGTAATCTCTATTCCTAAATATTTAATTGATTCTTTTATTTTAATAATCTCTTTACTACTTATAAATTTTTGTACTTCTTCTTTAGTATAATTAAATAACATTATTTCTGATTTGGCCCAATTTATTTCTAATCCCGTCTTCTCCCCAAACTCTATTAAATGTTTATCTATCCTATCTATCTTTTCAATTGGATCCTTAATTGTCAACAATGTGTCATCTGCAAATAAGCTTATTTTATTTTTTTCCTTAACTCCAATTCCTTCCAAATTCTCATCATTTCTTATCACATTCGCTAACATTTCTATAACTATTGCAAATAAAACTGGAGATAATGGACATCCTTGTCTCGTTCCTCTTGTTATTTGAATCTGTTCTGTAAATCCATCATTTACCATCACTACAGATGTATTATGTGAATACAATTGATTTATTAACCCTTTAAATCTCTCTCCTAATCCTATTTTATTTAAAATTGTTTTTAATGCCGGCCATTCCACACAATCAAAGGCTTTAAATATATCTAGGGCTAAAATTCCAGCTTTTTGTTTATCTCTGTCCATTATATTTATTTTATTTATCGTTTTCCCTATTAAATTTGCCATCTGTCTTCCTTGAATAAAACCACATTGATCTTTATGTATATACTTATAAATAAATTTATTTAACCTCTTCGCCATTATTGCTGTCAAAATTTTTGCATCTTGATTTATTAAAGATATTGGTCTATAAGAACCTGGATCCATAGGATCCTTATTTGGTTTTAAAATTAATATTATTAGTGACTGCTTCCATGATAATGGAATTTTTTCACCCCTCAATATACTATTATATAACACTTTTAGTTTAGGAATTAAACCTTTTTTAAATGTTTTATAATATTCTGGACCTAGTCCATCCAATCCTGGTGATTTTCCTCCTTTTAAATTATTTATTACTTCTTCTATTTCCTCTTCTGATATCATTTCTTCCATCAATCCTTTATCTTGTTCTGTTAGTCTTACTTTCCAATTTTTATTAATATACTCCTCTATGTTCTCTAAAGATTTATCTTCTGCTGAATACAATTCTCGAAAAAATTCCTCAAATATTTTTAATTTCTCTTTCATCAACCTTTTTTCTTTACCAAATTTATCTTTAACTATGCCAATCATATTTCTAATTTTTTTTGATTGTACTGATTTAGCCAGCATTTTAGAATTTTTATTACTATATTCAAAATATTCCCTTTCCAAGTATATTAGATTTTTCTGAACTTCGTCCATTTCTATCTTTTCTAATTCATCTCTTTTTGCTTGTAATATTATTAATTTCTGTTTAGTTCTATCTATTATATAATCATTCTCTAGTTCCTTTATTTCTTTTTCTAATTTTAATTTTTTTTCTCCTAATTGTCTCTTTAATTTGCTTGATTCTTTAATGCATAATCCTCTTACCACTGCCTTCATTGTATCCCACAATACATCTTGTGTTACTTCCTTATTGTTTATATCCCAAATTTCTTGCCACTCCTTCTCTATTTTATTTACTATCTCCTTATAATTAAATAACTTAGTATCCAGTCTCCACCTTTTTGCTTCTCTATAATTCCTTTTCATAGTTATATCCAAGTTCATCAGAGCATGATCTGTCACTTTTATTGTTTCAATTTCTGTATTTATTAATCTAGGTATCATATTCTTTGAAACAAAAATATAATCTATTCTTGAGTAATTTTTATGAACTGATGAATAATACGTATATTTCTTTTCTTCACCCTTTATTAGCCTCCAAACATCTATCAGTTCATTTCTACTCACTAATTTATTCAAAATTGTTTTATTATTATATCTCTCTCTAATTGATGGATCTGATTTATCTTTCCATCTATCCATCACCATATTAAAATCACCTGCGATTATTGTATAATCTCCTTTCATTTTTTTGATCTTATTAAATATTTCTTCATAAAACTCTTTTTGCTTCTCATTAGGTGCGTAAATATTCATTATGACATATGTTTCTCCATCTATTTCACCTTGTATAATTACATATCTACCTTTTTCGTCTAACTCCACACTTGTTACAATGAAATTGCATCTTTTGGAAATTATTATTGCAACTCCTCTTGATTTGGATGTACCAAATGCTTCCTCATAAATAGCTACCCAGTTCAATCTAAGCTCATTTTTTTTATCTCTTTTCCCATGTGTTTCTTGTAAAAAAATTATATCGGCCTTATCTTTTTTTAATATCGATTCTATCCTTTTTCTCTTTATTATTGACCCCAAACCTTTCACATTCAATGTTGATATTCTCAATCTATTCTCCATTTTTCATATTTTGAATTTTCTAATCCCACTCCCCATTGGCTCTTTAATGTGATGGTGCTCCCCTTCCCCTTCCCTTCCCCCCTCCCACTCCCCTCCCCCTTCCCGCCCTCCCCTCCCCTCCCCACACAAACATTTGTCCCCCACTCTTCCTCCAAAGCGCTTCTGCCTTGGAAACGACCAGCCATGGTCCTGGGGTGTGTGTGTGAAGGTATGCCAACTCCCGGCATAGAGACCAATACCCTCTCCCGATTTATTTTCTTTCCCA
The DNA here is from genome assembly GCA_948474755.1 of Ctenosaura bakeri. NCBI lineage: Eukaryota > Metazoa > Chordata > Lepidosauria > Squamata > Iguanidae > Ctenosaura > Ctenosaura bakeri. The sequence goes on along the minus strand of CAOLHI010001718.1, from coordinate 165,839 downwards.
TATTTTTTTTCCCTCTCTTCCCCCTCCCTTCCCTCTCTCTACCCTCTTGCTTTATATATATATAAATCTATCTCTATGCATTTATAATCTATAAGAATATATTTTACTCAGTAGTCATCTACCCTTCTCCTACTCTATGAAGTTCTCTTTCTTCTTCTTCTGTTATATCATATTGTTTCTTCCAGTCCTCCTCAGCCTCTATCCTTTCGTTTATCTCCCGAAGTCTTCTTCTTTGCTCCTCCTGTTGCTCCTCCCGCTGCTCCTTCTTCAGTTACTCCTCCCACTACTCCTTCCTCAGTTGCTCCTCCCGCTGCTCCTTCTTCTTCCTTTTCCTCTTGCTGGATCAGTTTCAGTTCTTTCAGGAGTTGCAATCCTTGTTCAAGAGAATTTATTCTGTGGTATTTGCCAGCATATTGGAATTTCAGAAAGATGGGATATCCCCAACTGTATCTTATCCCAACTCTCTGTAGAACTATGATGCAGGGTTTCATTTCCCTTCTCCAATTTATTGTTTCGCGGCATAAGTCATTATAAATTTCCACTGTGTTATCTCGATACTTCAATATTCCTGGATTCTTTCTAACAGCTCTCATCAAATCATCTTTCTTGTTGAAATTCGCAATTCTCATTATAATATCTCTGGGAATTATTCCTCTTTTTGCAGCTGACACACGATGAATTCTCTCTATGTCATGATCTTCCCATAAAATCTCAGGAACAATGCTTTTTAGCCATTTTAAAACTTCCTCTTTCAAGGATTTTTGACTTTGTTGTGGCTGCTCTGCGAGTCCACGAATCCTCACATTGTTTCTTCTGTTCTGGTCATGGAGCTGAATAATTTGTCTCTCTAACAAAGAAATCCTGCCATCATGTTCTGCTAGTCTGGTCTGCTGATTCCCTTGGGTTTTTTTTATATCATCCACTTTAAGGTCCAATGCTTTTAACTCCTGTGAGATTTTTTCCTGCAATTGCCCCATTTCTGCCCTTATATTAGATGTTATTGTAGTAACAAGAGCTTGATTAGACTCTGTAATAAGCTTGTGTATAAAAGTTTTTATCTCTTCATTAGCTCCGTTCGCAGCTTTCTTCGCCGCCATTTTAATGACTTTTTCGTCTCCATTAAAGTTTAAGTTTATATTTTCAAAATCTCTAACTAGACGATTATATGTTTTATCTGTTGCTGTAGGTTGCTTCCAAACAGGGTGTTTATAGACCTTTTTTTTAGGCGGCATATATCTCAAGGACCACAAAGGGGGGAAAAAAACTGTTTTGCTTTTGGTCCGTTTCAACAGTTATTTGCAGTTTAAACAGAGTCTTTTATTTTCCCTCCAGTTGGAGAAGAATCGAAACCAATCCACTATCTTATCTTACATTCTTTCCCACATTATTCAATTAATTACTCACATTCTTTCTTTGTTTTGAAAAAGGCTTCTGGAATTATTTTATAATCATCTGTTCCGGGAGTCGAATATTTAGCCTCTCTCTGCCATCGTAGTTGGCTCCTCCCCCCTGCTGCTGTTCTTCTTCTTGTTGTTGTTCCCACCCTTTTCCCAATTTGGGGTTCAAGGTGACTTTGTTGTTGTTGTGTGTATTCAACTCATTTCTAACTTACAGTGACCATAAGGTAAACCATATTGTGACATTTTCTTGGCAAGATTTGTTCAGAGAGAATTTGCCTATGCCTTCCCCAGGGGCTGAGTGAGTGTGATGTGTCCAGATCACACAGTAGGTTTCAAAGACTCAGTAGGGATCTGAATCCTAATCTCCCAGAGTCACAGGCCAAGCACATAAACTAATATATCACATTGGCTTTCACAAGGTGGATTACAACAGTTAAAAGAAAAATGTCTAAAAGAATATTGTTGTTGTGTGCCTTCAAGTCATTTCCAACTTATGATGACCCTTAGGCAAAATTACAACAGAGGACCTTTCCACTGTTGGAAAGGCGCTGGGGTGCGGTGCTCGCACAAGCAGCCTCTGGAGAGAGGCTCTTGTTTCCCTGCTTCTTCAGCTCTGCACGAGCTTCCTGCTCGTGTGAGAGCCCCGTCTCTTCCTTTCGCAGTGCAGCCTGGGACCTTTCCTGAGACAGGACGCGTGACCAGCTCGGCTCCCGAGGCTGGGCACACAAGGTAAGTGCGTGCGGGGTCCCTGAGCAATGCATGACCATGCAGCATTTTCAGCTTCAAGCTGAAAATGAAAAAAATGTGTGAGTGGTCCCTGCCAGGCCCTGGAGCGTTGTGCAAATGTGAGTGCGTCGTGTGGACCTCTCCTCACATGTGTGCGATGCTCAAGGGGCCCTTTCACATCGAAAATGCTGTGTGAAAAGGGCCACAGTTTTCTGGGACAGAGGGTAGGTGATCCGCCCAAAATTACCAAATGAGTTCTCATGGCCAAGTAGGGAATTAAGCCCTGGTCTCTGTGATTGTAATCCAATGCTGAAACCACTACCAAAGTTAAAAATATCATTAAACTAGCCAGAAATTAAACCAGTTAAGAACATAGCTATTAAAAATGCATAATGCAGTGTTTGAAAAATAACACTGGGTTTGAACCATTACATCTCTTTGAAGGACATTAGTCTGAAATAAAAATATCTTAACCAAGGGGTTAGAAAACAAACTGCAGCAGCAGCAGTAACTTCTGCTTACGTAGCTGTCCTAGCTTCTACCAATATTGCATTTGACCTGGCTCAAAAAACACAGTTTGAAGAAGGGAGCAAAGTAGCCAAAAAATATTTTCTACAGGGATTGCCTGTACAGAACATGCTTTTCTATTTTACCCAAATGCTTAAGTCAGGCCATAGTAACCACTATAGTTGTGCCAAAAGCATTGAAACTGGTGACTGAAGAAAACATGGATAGTGACTACTAGCTTTACAAAGCAAAGAGACCAAAAGTCTGCAAATGTCTGATTTGTTTTGTGCGAAATGTAAAGAATAGAGCACTCCTGACCCTGTTTACATTGGGCCTTTTAATGACTAATTGTGCAGAAAATAGCTCTGCTTGGAGCGTGCATGGAAACAGTTTGGGTCTCTGCTGTGTGTCAGCTAATGGCCTAGCGAGGGTGAGAGTATTTCTCCCCCACTTCTTTTGTACAGCTTCAAAGGGACTGTTGATGGAGGCCTTTTGTGAAGGAATTACCAATTTCTCTTTTGTATCATTTTACCTCTCTTAATTCCCCATGACGGTGAATGTTGTAGCATAGCAGGCTAAGAAACTTGAAGAGCATCTCCAGAGCCAGATAAAGCACAAAGTCTTTCTTTAAATCCATCCCTCTTGCCCTGTCATACAAACAAGATAACATTTGTGTGATCCCATGTGAATGAGAAGGCCTTATTTTATAACTGACTTGGTGATGGCTCTGCATTGTTAGCCACAGTGGCAGTGCCCTTTCAGATACCGTTGAATTGGACCAAAATGAACCTTTCTGGGGACTTTAAGATTCATATGGTCTTTTCATAAATCTGATGTGATAGTTCTGAATCTAATCCACAGCAGGCAGGATCTGTCACTATATAGAAACATACTTGTGAAGGTGGATAGATTTGTATCAGTATATCAAACTCTATTTATGCTGTAGTGCCCACCTATTGCTATACTTCCAGTTTTGCTCTTTGAGAAATTCTCTGAAAGCCACCGAAGGCAGCTTTTTGCCAGTTAAGACAAAGCTGGAAATATTATGTCTTAAATTAATCCATCAATGCTGTAATCAATGTTGAACGTTACAAATATAGAAAATAGTGTTTTTTGCTGTTAGTTTGATTTGTTGTACATTGCAATTTTTTAAGAGAAAAGAAACCTTCAAATTTACAGAAATGGCATGTTTGTTCATCACTGATTTATTTGTTTATTTATGTATTCTAATTTATAACCCACCTTTCTTTTTAGGCAGGACCCAAGGTGGCCTTTATTCTTGTTGTGTGCCTTCATCATTTCTGACTTATGGTGACCTTAAGGTGAATCTATCCCTGGGTTTTCTGGGGACTAAGAGTATGTGACTTGCCCAGTGGATTTCCATGGCCAAGCAGGGAATCAAATGCTGGTCTCCAGGGTCATAGTCCAATGTTCAAACCACTACACCACTCAGGTCATCAAGGCAGCCTACAGCATTTAAAAAACAAGACACAATCAAAACAGTATCTATAGAAAGGTTTTAAAAGAATTAAATAACAGTATAGTTAAAAACAAAATTAAAACAACATCAAAGCTTTGATTATGATTTAAACAAAATTTTAAGAACATCTCCATCACAATTCTTTTCTGTCACATAGATTTTAAGCCAAAGGCTTGCCTGAATCAAAAGGTCCTAGCCTGCCAACAACAGGAAAGGAGAGATGGAGCCAAGCAAACCTCCTATGAGAGGGAGTTTCACAATCTGGAAGCAGCCACTGAAAAGGTTCTCTCCTAGGTCCAAGCATGCCTGTGAGGGGACCAAGGGAAAGCCTTGACCTGAAGATTTTAAAACTGTTGCCCGCTAGAGCACATTCTTTTTACTGACCCCTTCAAAATGTTCTGTTTTACAGTTTTTTAGTTGCATCTAAGTGGGAACTTTGGCATTGTCCAGATGCATTGCACTTTGTTGTTGTTGTGTGCCTTCAGGTCATTTAGGGCTTACAGCAAACTTAAGGCAAACCTATCACAGGGTTTTCTGGGGCTAAGAGTGTATGATCTGCCCAAGATTACCTAGGGGTTTCCATGGCTGAGAGGGGAATCAAACCTTGGTCTCCAGGGTTGTAATCCAATGCTCAAACCACTACACCCATCTGGCTTCCCACTCATTTAGAATCAAGAAATGTGGTCTAAAAAGATCAATGCCAGAGTACATATTTACATGCAGGGGCCAGGAGGCCCACATTCAGTCCTTGCCATCTCTAGCATTCTCCAACCATTCTTCTCTAAGTTAAGACAGATGAGAATCTCTCCAACTTCCTCAGCTCAAACTACCTTTGGCAGTAGTTTAAAAGGGGTCTGATTCTTTCCATTACAGAGCAATGTTGCATATTTACATTTTCCAATTAATATCCAACATTTCAGTTCACTGCTGAGAAATGTTTTCTGAATGTCTTTTTTTAAATAAAAATTACGGATATCACTCTTCTTTAGTGGTTGCTGGAATCATCTACATTTTTTTTCTTCTGCTAGCTTCTAATTTCATTCTCTTCTCTTCACACACTTGGTTCTGGAACTGATAGAAAATTGGACTCTCCTCTTATTTGACTTTTATCATGTGTTGTCAATGGACATTATTTTATTACAGATCTTGCAATAGTATACTGAGTGCTATTTTAAATGGCCAGATTTTTATATCCAGTTATTATGTCAGTGCATCCTTACTTATTTTCCTGCCATAATTGTAAAATGAGGATGCAAACCAGAAACCTGATATAACTCAGAAGTGAAAAGTTTAAAATAATAATGGGCCTCATTGTTTGTTTGTGTGTGTACAGCAAGAGGGATGGTTTTATGCCAGTTGCAGCTTTAGGACCCAGATAATGCTGTTCAATTAGTGCTCGAATACAGAATCGTGTGACACTTGGTAAACGCACTAAGTGGCAGGTGTATTATAGGATGGTAAAAATCCTCTTCTTCGTCATATTGTTCCTCCTTCTCCTTTTCCCTTAGTAATTTTTTCATATGTTAATGTCAGTTTGCTTTTGTTTTTGTTTTTATGCTACAAGACTGATGAATTCCCTTCAATACTGTGGCCTCTGAGGTAGGATTGTGTATGAGACACAAGCATGATATCCTCTACTAATTGGCACTTTCAGAGCTTTCAGTGGCTGGCTTCCAGGAGAACTTATGGCAAGGCAAAGTTCTAGGTGTCCACTTCTCTCACTTATAAAGTGCTTGGACTTGGGAGTCAAACCCGATTTGGTAGTTATAAGAGGCTAGTAGGACTGCTACTGGACATCCCCTATAAGGTTGATATGGTGGGGCATCAGGAATCAGGTCTATCAGCCCTGTGGTAGAGGGCTGATGATCTTTCTGTGCCTCCAGATCATTTCTGGCTTATGACAACCCTGAAGCGAACCCATCCACTTCCTTTACTCCTCTTTCTCCTGACTCACCCATCACATGTACACTTTCTCATTTTCTGTCCCTGCAGGTCTTCCTCTCTTTCAGGTACCTCTTCCTCATTGGCCAGGTCACCTCAGGCTTCTTCTTCTTCTGCTCTTACTTTTTCCTGTTCTTCCCATCATGTTTGCTGCTGGTTACCACAGTCCACCACAGAATGAAAAATTCTGATACAAGTAACTAAGGAGGTGACAAGGGCCGGGAACAATGCAACAAGGAGAAATGTTGTCTCCCATAATGTTCTTCAGGAAATGCCCTCAAAATTACTCTATATTTTGATAGGGAAAAGTATTTTCTATTCTGCCTTTATTTTTTCCCCATGACAAATATAATTTGTATTAATGTGCTGTGTCAGATCTCTGCACACATTATACTTGTGGTAGGCTGTAATGCTAATATGTTACGTACTGAGAAAATATATGAAAACCAATCAAAAGAGCTGTCTTTCTAACATAGTGTGCATTAGTTACAAGTAAATATCAGTAAGGGTCAAAATGTAAATCAAAAGGATAATTGAAACCTATTTTAATATTTTAGATTTTTGAGATTCATTGCCAGGTCCATTTCCCATGACTGTTAACAGCACCTTCCTTATTGAATAGTTTGTTGTTGTTTTGTGCCTTTCAATCGTTCCTGATACATGGCAACTAAGGCAATCCTATCACAGGGTTTTCTTGACAGAATTTGTTAAGGTTGTTTTGCCTTTGCCTTCCTCTGAGGCTGACAGAGTGTGACTTGCCCAATGTCACCCAGTAGGTTTCCATGGCCAGGTGGGAAATCAAACCCTGGTCTTCAGCATCCTAGTAAAACACTCAAACTACTACTGCATTGAATAGCAAACCTCAATAAAATTTGGTAGTGTACTATCAAAGTTAAGATTAAAATCATAATAATTTATGTGATACACACACACACACACACACTACTTTAAATGTATAAAATTGCTTAAATCAGTCAGGAGGTTCAGGTTGCTGCAACAAATAATTATATGTGGATGCCTTCCAGATCTCAGAACCTGAATTTATTCAGCTGAAACATTCTCTCTTATAAGTACTAGTTTCTGTGGACTATATTACTTGTAATCCTTTTCATTTCAGCTAGAGACTATTAAAACTGATGTTCTAAATATGAATTGAATCCAATCTCATATTCTTTTTTACTTCATGTGCTCTAGGTATTCCCAAATCAAATAGATATCCTGCCCTTGTCTGACCAAGCTTTCATCAACTGTCACAAAATAGAATGATGCTGAAAAGAATTTTGTTCAGAGCAGGGCAAATGTTGAACAGGAAGACAGAAGCAAGATCAGTCACAGACTATCTATCTCGAACTTATTTCAAGAAAAAAAATACTTAAGTAAATTTTTCAGCAAAAAGATATGCCTGCTTAAAATAAAAAATAAAAACAGGAGTTACCCTTCTTTAAAATAACTGTGAGTGGAAACATCTGCCCTTTCTTTTTCTATTAAATTGGCCCACATTTAAAAGAACACTTTGTCTTATATACACTTGATTTTATTATTCAAATTTTTATATTATTTTTCTCCTAATGTGGAAACTAGTGTAGACTATTGCAGAACAGGGACTATTAACTGGAAAGCATGCTGACACAGAAAAAGAAATAAATAAAGATCTCACAGAGGCATCCATATCGGATTTGTATTTGCTATGCAGTCAGATTTCACAGCAGATTCAGAGGCAAGGAATTTTGTCCTGCATATGAGTGCCCTGTAAAATATTGGACATCTCCAAATGTAGTGTTTTGTGGGCTATTAAAACTCACAGATCTCTTGAACTTTTAGCAAAGTTGGTAGAGATGAGGGCAGGTGGAGAAATCTGTCTGGGTTATATCACCTCAGGCTGCTGGGGCAAGGGGGTTCAAGTAGAAGTTCTTCTATATACAGAAAAGGATGGAAGGGAAGCCTGAATATAGAAAATTGTACATTAAAGATAATGACCATTTTTGCATCTCCAGGAAGGAGAAAACTCATCACCAAGAAAAAATATAAAAGAAGACACAGATTTGCATAGAACTTCAGTTGTTCTTGTTGTGTACCTTCAAGTTATTTCTGATTTATGGCAAGCCAAAGACAAACCTATTATGGGGTTTTCTTGGCAGAATTTGTTCAGAGGGACTTTGCCTTCCTTTGAGGCTGACAGAGTATGACTTGCCCAAGGTCACCCAGTGGGTTTCCATGGCTGCACTGGGATTCAAACACTAATCTCCCAGCATCCTAGTTCAACACTCAAACCACTACACCATGCTGATTCTCAGAATTCCCATGCAGTCATGTAAATCCACAGAAGCCACTTTAGAAACAATAACAATACAAATAGAAATGTAATAAAAATGCTATGAAAGAGAGCAAGCATGGTATAGAGAGCTAGTGGGGGGGCAGTGGTTTGAGAGTTGGACCATGACCCTGGAGACCACTTGGCCATGGAAACCCACTGAGTGAACCTGGGTGTGTCAGACACTCTCAGACCCAGAAAAACCTGTGATAAATTCACCTTAGGGTAACTATGAGTCAGAAATGACTTGAAGGCACACAACAACAATGAAATTCATGAGGTCATGTGCAGACACACACACAAAATATGGACATTACAAACAGCAGGAAAGACTGATGAAATAACCCCTTTGTCTATTCAGTTGCTATCTAGGTCCTTTTAACTGGTTTCAAGGTTTCTACCCTCTCTTTCTTATGGATGTTTAAGGGGATTTGGCTATGTAAAATAGGCTTGTGAAGTGTTGAGATGGGCAAGTCTGGGTTGAAGCAGCTGCTCACATCACTTCAAAAGGATATGTGATGATCCTATGAAAATGATAGGATTGTAGCTTAGCCTTCTCTCCGTCATTTTAGTTTTCCATGTGCTGGACTTTTTTTCCCCCCTATGGATAATGTTTTCACCCCCACCTACATTCTGAAATGGTCCAGCCCATGCACAGGCTGACCACAAATGTGAGGCCAGTATCCCTTTAGAAAAGAGTAAAGAAGTAATTCTCAGGTCCTTATAAGGTTTGCCGGCTTGCAACCCAAAGATTCCAGCCTTTATCATTAATTTTCTTGCTGAGTCAAAATATAAGTCAGTCACAGCTATTCCCTCTTCCCTTCCCATAATATGCTTCCTATATGTCATCATCCATAACATTTTGTATGTAGCAATTTAATCTGTAACACATTAAGGGGGGAGGGTAATAAGAGCACAATGACATTTGTTTTATATGTGTGATATGCTATGGTATTATTATTACTATTATTACTTTTTTACATTTATTTGTTACTTCAGTATTTTTACTTTTTAAGCATTGTTTGTTATTTTTGACCTTTTCCCCCTATTTTTAAGCATATTTTTTCTAAACTCCCTCTCAAAAAGAATGAAAAGCAGCCTGTTAATAATGCATCACTAATAGTTTACACATAGAGCAAGAGGAATGTGTTGCCCCTGGTGCAAGCATTTAAGTTACTAGCTCTGGGCATACCTGGAATTATGGCAGGTGACGTCAGAATGATAGAAGCTGTTTCCTGATTGAGAAGTGAATTGAATGGTAAAAAAAAAAAACCCTCTGGATTGCAGCCTGGCCTCATTGGTCTCCTTACCATTTCTAAGAAATGCAAGGAAAGGGAAGAAATGTTTATGGAATTACTACATTTTTTTTGTGCATGGGAAAGAGCATTTTAAATTTGGTTGTTGCTGTTGTTGTTGTGTGCCTTCAAGTTGTATCTGATTTAGGCTTACCCTAAAGTGAAATTTATGACAGACTTTTCTGGGCCTGAGAGTTTGTGATGCACCCAAGTCACTCAGTGGGTTTCCATGGCTGAGCAGGGAACTCGTAATCCAATGCTAAAACCACTAAATCATGCTGGCTTTCGTTTTAAATTCTACCATAATGATATATGGGGGATAAACTCAGGATTTAGAAAAGAAAGTCTGCATGGGGAGACCAGAATATTATTTGATTGCAAGTGTGTGTGTGTGTGTGTGTGAGAGAGAGAGAGAGAGAGGCCATTTCCACACTGGACTGTTCTAGTGCTATGATTCCACTTTCAACATCCTATGGAATCCTGGGGTTTGCAGTTTCGGGAGGGGCCACTTGGCCCCTCCCGAAACTGCAAACCCCAGGATTCCATAGGATGTTGAAAGTGGAATCATAGCGCTAGAATAGTCCAGTGCAGAAATGGCCTTAGTTTCAGGTATACTGACTGCAGATTGAAAAGGGTTACATATGCTGTCTGTACACTGAGACAAATGGTGCTGACAACTTCTTGAAATCATTTTACTTTGAACCATGAGACAAGAGTTGGGAGAGAACTACAGTTTTCAAACCAGTGCTGTAAAACCCTTTTAAGCTGGTAAGGTGACTGTATGCAAAATTATAAAGATTTCTTCTCACACACACACACACACACACAAAAGAGAGAGAGAGAGAGAGAAAGAAAAGAAAACATAGCCTAACTCTCCCTTCCGCGCGCACACCCCCAAATTTGTGTTGATTTTGGATATTTGTTGCTAAATAACTTATGTTCAAGCTGTACTAGTAGCATTGTCTTGGAACTAACCACAATCTCGGCTAGCATTTTTGGAAAATATCTGTAATTGTGAACTTGGAGGATCAAGGGCCATTGTTTGTTCATGCTTTGCATTTTTAAATCTAAACCGCAGTTTCTGGCTGCTTACAATAGAATCAAGTTAATGACTCACTAGCATCTTAGCCACTCAAACCTCTGAGGTCATGTAATACTTTTTTAGGACTGTCATTTTCACTTTAGTTATATGCCAGTTAATAAACTGGAATCAAACAAATCTCCAAAGGAGTGGATAGAATGCTGGATCAGATTGGGACAAGAAAATGTAATTTTAATTAGGAGTTATTGTCTGCTTTTTGTTTAAGTTTCATTTCATAGAATATTTTTAAGTGTTCTGAAAAGTATCTTTTGGCTAGGAACCATGACTCTTGCAAGTAGTACTAAAATTTCTACAGATACATCATCCTTACAAGTGATACTGATTATCATACTTTCTCCAAGCTATAAATGGAGAGGGGGAGTGAAGGGATAATTTAAGAGCTTGGGGACTAAACTGCTATTGAATATGCTACAATTTTCACTCTCACCCTGAGCCAGCAAAGAAGATCCACACACAAAAGCAGGATGCTACTTCCAGATCATATGTGTGATTGTGTGCTGCATGTGCAGTTCCCAAGGATGGATATTTGCATTTAACCATCAGGGATACATGAATTATTTCCAAGTTTGACTGAGAAATTTGTTCATAGCAACTAATCCATGCTAGTCACAGTTCAGATGTGCAGTGCCCCACAGACCATGGCTAAACATCTGCTCTGATATCAGCACAGCACCTTGTGAATAAGAATGGATTTTCTCATCTCTAGGCTGTCAACAATGCTACATACAAAGAAACTGGAATTTGAGCTTCTTTGTGGCATTAGGGTGGTGAATTCATTTTGTCTAGCTTTTAGTGAGTACTTCAAAGGAACTATCCATTTAGTCTCTGGTGCTGAATCTATTTTGCAGTAGGGTTCAGTACTTTGGATGTTGCCATTAAAGTTCCAATTAAAGCTAGAGTTGATTCACTGTCCCACTGACTTGTAAAGCACTAGCCTCTGCAAGATCAGACTTTCGGAATGGTTAAGATACTCCTATGAGAGGCAAAAAGGTGATGTGCTTCATCCAAGAACTGATTACCAGGAAAGAATGATGACCGATCTTTTTTTTGTGGCTCATTATTGAACTCATTAAATAAATCTCCTATATCAGTGGTTCTTAACTTAGGGTCTGCGAACCTCTGGAGGTCCACAATGCCCTCACAGGGGGTTCGTGAAAGTTGGAAGGCTGCTTAGCCCAGCTCCTCACCCACAATACAATGGTGACATGACAAGAACCAAGGAGGGGGGAACCAGGCAGGCTGGCTGGTGTGTTGCCTCTGATGTGGCTGCACTGCTGTGGGGAGGAGGTGGGCTCAGCAGCTGAGTGACAGCAAAGATGATAGCCAGCCAGCCAGCCAGTGTTTGCCCTTCAGTCTATCTTCCTCCCCTCCTTTCCAGCAGAGAGCAATTCAGTTGTCAGAAATGCTCAAACACTCCTCCCCCCATTTTTTTTTCTTTCTTCACCAGGAGGAGAGAAGACTGAGACAGGTAAAGGAAGGGGGTGGAGGCAAAAAAAAGGGTGGTTGAAGCAACTCCTCTCTAAAAGACCTATAGCACACCTCCTCATTTCCATTGTTAAGTGTGTATGCTTTCACTTCAATCGAGTGATGGCTTATTTTGCCAACAGTGATCCATCACTGCAACTTCGAGTGTCTTGCCAGGGGTGATGCCTACTGCAGCAGTGCCCCTCTTCTCATTTGGCCCCACTCTGAGTAGGATCTTTGATTCAGCACAGTGCCCTACTCTGAAAAAGGATACCATGGAGGAATGGGGCCAAATGAGAAGAGAGGGCTGTGCTGCAACGGGAGCACTCATAATGAAATATACAAATATATACAAAATATATTTGATGCACTTTAGGGTTTTAAATCTTAAGTCTTGGGGGTCTGCAGCTACAAAAGACATTTAAAGGGGCTCCCTGATAAAGGAAAGGTTAAGAACTGCTGTCCTATATAAATGGAAGAACAAGGAAAGCAGAGAGAAAATCAGAAGAATCTGAGGTTCGTATTAAAGAAAGATTATTCCTGATCACAGGCAGTTAACAAAATGATGGTGTCTGACCGAAGGGTGACATGAAAGCATAAGTTGCAGGAGGGTGAAATCAATTCCAAAAGACAATCCAGGAAGAGAAATTGGGAGGAAAAAAAACCCAAGTATGAACATGATGGTTCTTTTACTGACATGTTGCCAGCAAAGAAAGATATCCAGGTTTTTATGTATATAATAACTATTGTTTGCCCAAAGATCTGAATCCATAGAATTGTGTCTTGTGTTTAAAAATGTTCCTATGTAAAGAAGCCTGGGATCTTTCCCTACCTACCCACTGCACCTTTTGAGGGCTAATTTTCAGCACAGATATACACCTTCCAAATTAAGATATGCCTAAGGATGCATAGTTTTCTGAGTGATTTTTTTTGGTCCATTTATCTTTTAGGTCACTTCTTGGGCAACAACACTGTTATCGATGTGCTGAGACAAGCTGGATTTGAAGTGGAACATATACCTGCAGGACAGCCAGTAGAAAAGTAAGCTTATTTTCCCTTATTTTCTTCTTTTCCTGTGAATAAGCACATTTGTTTCACTTACAGAAACATTGCAGATTTTTCAAATCTTTACTGGCTACAAAAGCATAGTACATTGCACAAACAAAATTGTAGAAAACTGATAAAATGAAATTTTTGAGAACTGTTTAGGACCCCAAATTACTTTTCTATCTGCCAACTAAGCAGTATAAGTAAAACTGACTTGTCATATTACCTCTGCTATTAAATGCCAGCATGTAGAGGGATTAACAAATAAATTAATAAAACTTTGTCTCCCATCTCTCAGCATATGTACTCTGAAACACTGGAGGTGCAACTGAGAATGAGGGGCCATTACACTCTGGTGGTAAATGAATAATGCCCAAGTCATCGCATCAAGACTTTTTAAGAATTAAAATGTAAAATTGTAGGTCTTCTAATTCCCAAAATGCACACTTTTTAACTAAAATTGGATTTCAAAAAGAGGTATGCTATATTGAATGTATCTTCAATGCAAATCTGATTGACTTCTTTCAAAATTACATCAGGCATTCTTCCATCTGGCAAAACCCCCCAAAATGTCTATTGTCAATTTTGAGAAATAAAAATTCTGCAAATACAATCTTTTAGAAAATTGAAATGAAACTTTGAATAAGCTAACTATAGTAAAACAGAAGTAAAATTGTGCCACAGTGTTTCTGTTTTCTATGCCCACATTGGCTTTAAATGTCAGTTGTGTCTTGCTTTGTGGGTGTATATGAATTCATGGACTGTCCCCAAATAGCTTTTTCTCTTAGTCCTATAGATTTCAAGGACACAAATAAAAATAGTGTTTCAATAGTTCCATCAAGGTAGAAAATATTATTAATTGTATAATTCAGCAGAAAAGGACTGTAACCTTGTCAAGCACATGAAGCAATGGAGGGCACACAATATTGCTATGGAGCTGAAGAACAGTTTAGATTATAAGAATTCTCCAACAACAGAGAGTCATCGCTGGTCACAGGTGCTTCCCAAATTACTCTTTTTAAATCAGATTAAATGTGCAGCTGCTGCAATATTTGATTTGCACACTGAAATTTGTACAGGGGAACTTATTTTCTTTACTCATCTCTTTCCTGCTTATTTTTCCTCTGAAAGGGTAGAAATAAATAAGAAAAATATTTGTTGCTACCATGAATCAAATCAATCAAGTATTTGTATAATATTTTCTGGCTTCATAAGTGATGGGAAGCACAATAAACAGAGATTATTGCTCCCCCTTCCTTTTCCATTTTTTTTCACCCATACTTGCAAGAAGGAGATGAAAAACTTCTATTTTTGATTCTAAACTAACCAGAGAAAGAGAGTTTGGAGCCTTGAAAACTAAAGTATTTTATTTAGCACTATGCCTTTTTGGACTGCAGGCCATGCCATCCATTGCACATTCTAAATAAGTTAATCAGATAAAGTAATATTGACACAGTTATGCAAATACAGTCAGACACTGTTCTTGATGACAACCATACTTCTGGAACTGTAGGTTCTTTTAAATTGTGAGAGCCAGCATGGTGTAGTGGTGTAAGTGTCTGCTTACAACTCTGGAGACCAGGATTTGATTCCATGTTTGGCCATGGAAACCCACTGGGTGACCTTGGGTCTGTCACATTCACTCAGCCCCAGAAAACTCCATTATAAGTTTGCCTTAGGGTCACCATAAGTTGGAAATGTCTTGAAGGCACACAACAACAAAGTGAGAAGAGAACGAGCCACGAGTAAGTGCTGCTTTCATACACTGCATCAGGCTGGCTCTGCCATGAAGATGACTGAGGTGACTTCTTCAGGTGCTAAGGTGCGTAGAGCAGCAGATTTACCACTACCATCTTGACAAGGCCCTTATTGACCTGGAAAGCTTCTGGGGCTGGTTGTCCTTCCATTTCCTGCTACTTGGAAAGCTACAGATGCAGACAGAGGAAGAACAAGACACCTGCCTCCACCATGACAGAGAAGGAGAGGCATGCTGTAACAGTGTCTGTGTCTCCCTTTGATGGAGAAAAAAGCAATGGCATCTGTCCCTGCCACTCCCCAGAAGCTGGCAGAGGACTATGTATCAAAGGCATAAGAAAATAGTCATTTTGGCATCACAGCTGATCTGTGATGCAGTGGGGTTGGAGAGGGGTTTGCAGTCATTTCTTCCCTTTCTTTAAATGAAGTTCCACTTTCTTCCCCTTCTCTTGGGAGGGAGAGCAGATGGTGCGGTGAGGGGAAGGCATTAGGTCTCAAGGCTTCTATTTCTTTTCACATCTTTCTGAGTTGGGAGCGAGATGTGGCCACCATCCTTTCCCCCTCTCTGGTAATAGAGGGCCGGTGATATGGATATTGTGTTCTCCTCCTCCTTCTTAGGTCTGAGTATGGACAGGGTACCACTTTACAATTGGGAGGGTGAACTCTCACTTCCCACCTCAGGATTATTCTCATACCATAACTTAGAGGCACATTGACTGGTATCCTGTTAGTGGATTGCTGTAGTGTAAGCCTTTGGTAGAGGCCTTAATACCCTAAAGGCATCAAATCCCATCTGATCTTGGAAGCTAAGTAGGGAAAATGTTACCCTGCTTGCTGAGGATTCCCAACGCCTGTCAAAATTGTCTCTTGTGGGAAAAATTAGCTAAGAGCACTGCTTTAGAAATGCAAAGAGGGCAGGGTAATTAAGGATCTTTAACCCAATGTTTATGAGGTCAGGCTCAGTCAGAAATCACACACATAGGTCCAATGAATGACTTTATTGAATAACAGTTTGCACTCACACACACACACACCGACACTCATTCAAGGGCTAATAGAAATAAAGAGTGGTAATAGGATAGGAGCATACTGCACCTTCTCCTGAAATCTTCTGGTTAGAGAAGCAGAGATAGAGCACCAACTCAGCGAAGAGACACACTGGGAGGCATCACAACATTGCATCGCCTTTCCTCTCCTTGCATGCCTAACTAGCCCAAAAACAGGGACTATTTGTAGGAAAAATTTACTTTGAAGGCAAATCTTTTCTCGGGGAACACAAACAGAGACAGGAATAACAAAAACACCTCCACACCTGGCATTTCTCAGAAGATAGCAAAGTATCATCTAAATAACAGGATCTTCCTCCACTTTGAGGCTGTGGTGTGAGTTTCTGGAGATGGATTTGATAAGGTTTTATTGCTTCCAGTACCCAATCTTCCGGAAACACTTTGATTCCCTTCAAGTGGACTCCTTAAAAGGTTAAAGACCCTTTGTCCACCATGGGTTATCACAGCATGAGGCCTCCTATTGCTACGTGACTAGGGATTTTACTGGCCTGACCTGGTTCTTTTCAATCATACGACCGTTATGGTCTATGTGCACATTCGAGTGAACTCCCTGGTGGGTTAGATTAATTTTATATCAAAGTTGTAGACCTCGGGAGAGGGGACAACAACAGCCCTAGTTAGTACAGTTGGTTCTCCACATTTGCAGGTTTGACTTTCACAGATTTGATTAATTATGAGTTTCTTCAACCACTGCCCCCCACCTCAGGTGCTGCGTTTCTGGGGGAACCTTCCCTCTTGGCAGCTCCAGTCAGGCCTCACAGCCCTTTCAAAACCCACCTCTGGTCCTCCTCCTTCACCAGCTACTGCCTGGCCAGCTAAGGATGGCGCACACCTCAATGTCTCAGCACCACAAACCATTTCCTGATGTCCCACATACCTAAAGAAGGAAATGGGTAAGAGAGAGGAAGCATAGGGCACCATGCTGACCCACCCTTCTTCCCTCTGCTTTCCCTGATCTGATTTTGAACACTGGGCATCCATTCCCCACCATGCTTCAGCCCCCTTCCCACAGATACACCCATTTTTATATTTGCAATTTTTTCACTTTTGTGAGGGTCCCGTACCCCTAACCCTAGTAATGTGAAGGGGCAACTGTACTTGGATAGAAGACTACCAATGAATACCAGGCACTTTAGCCTATATTTCAAAGGATCTGGCAAAACCACCTCTGGCTACTCCTTGCCTAAAAAAACCCTATGAAATTTGAAGCCACACACACTGGGTAACCCACTTTTTCAGTCATTCTAAGTAATCCACTTCTGGTCATTTGAGAGGTTGAAATTCTGTCCAAAAGCATTCCCCAGCCTACCTTTTCAAAGTGGCAGCTCCCCCAGAACAGCCATTTGCATGTGGTTGGAGAGTGGCTGGGGAGCGGAGCAGCAGGGATGTGTCCAGCTATTTTCCGTTAGGTGAATACATAGCACCAACGTCACTCTCAAGGACCTCTCAAAAGTCCCTGAGGGTTCCCTGAGGATGACTGTCATAATGTGCCCAACTAAAGGAAAACAGCTGGATGCATCTCTGCTGTTCCCTTCACTCTTAACCAACAGAGTTATCCTGCAGGGGTTGCCACACTGAAAAGGCAGGCTTTGCAGGAATTATATCAGAGACATTTCACAGGAATGGGCCAGTGATACATCTTGGCCATTGTTTCATTTCATTAATATGTATTATCCCCTGATTATCATTGTAGTACTAAATTACCGTATCTCTCTGTTTCTTTACCTAAAAATAGTTTTTTTGCTTTACATAATGTCAAGTTTTAATAATATTTTTTTATAATCTTTATTGAATATATACACACTGGTATTGCATTGTCAGAACCTATGGGATATATATCTCCCAACATACAGCAACAAAGTTGGTACAGAAGCTTCTTAATATAAATATGGTCAATACGACAGACTAGTAGACCCAGAAAAGACAAGGCGGAAGATTGACAAGATATCGTTTATTCTGTTGTTGTTGTTGTTGTTTGTTCTGTCAGCTATTAACAGAATTTTCATAAGACACAGAAATAGACGATTAATGTTTATTTTTAGTTTAGTCTATTTTATGATAGCAAAAGCTTAAGATAGCTTAAGAATACAACAAGGTACTGTATAATATGTTCAAATATTACATTGGTTAAATCTTCAATACACAATAGCGGAGATGGAATTAGGATGTATCTAGTTTCGACCAGAGTTCAACATAATGAATTTGATATAATGATAATGATATCTTTTTATGATGATAATGATATCTCTCTGTGTAAGTTTTAATAATGTAATAGTAATATTTTGGGTTTTGGGCATCAAATAATAAATCCCAAATCTTGATTCTCTAGCCAGCTTCCTAAATAAATCTGAAAAAAAAATTAGAAACCAATTCAGGAAGAAAGCCAGCCCAAGGGGCTTGCTTAATCTGTCAAGGTGATATGCATTACTCAGTACTCTGATAAATCTTTTGACTCTTAATAATTTGGCCTGTGAGAGCCTTTCATATTCAGTTTTTTAAATCCAGAGGAGGTCCTTATCCAAAGGTGAATATTTGGTAACCAGGATGCACTGATGCACTGTGGTTCTGGAATCACTGCTCCATCATGCCATTCCTTTCTCCTTTCCCATCTGTTTTTATATGACAGTATGATCTGCAATAAGTTCAAACTGGGACCAGTGGGGATTGTCAGAATTTTTCAGTATGCTTGTGTCTATACAGACTCCTAGCTGAATCTAAATCTGGGGGAGTATAAATGCTGAATGCTTTAGAAATTGGTTATTAGAAATATGCTCACCAGATTTGCAGGGGAATTCCCATCTGCTCATAAAACAATTTCCTTTGTGATTTTATTACATTTATATCTCCAATTATCTTTCACAAACGAAAGGCAGAGCACTTGGCTGTTTGGAATAAACTTTTAGATTAAAGATTTAGCATAAATGCTTTGAAAGAAGATAAAAGGAAAACACACCTTAAGGTCTGGGTCCTGTGATGCATTAATTCTGTTGCTATAAATTTTGGGTTTATTTTTAGGTATCACTCACATCCAGTAAGATGTCTCCATAGCATTCAGTGACATCCTTCTGCTTGCTCATTCTTAAGAAATTATGTTAATCGAATATTAATACCTTGATGAGTTATCACCAAGTTTATATTCATTCAAACAAGGGTTCTGGGATGTTTTCCACTGTACTCTGGAAAGTAAGGATCATAGAAAAGATATTAAGTCAAAAATGGGCACCATTGGGATAATAAAAATGTACAATTCTACATTCCACTGGTGTTCATTTGCCACATGGAAAACAGGCAAAGAATAAAAATTTTTCATCCATTTTAATTTTTTTGTGAGCCCAGGCTAGGCTTTTGGAACACATTGGCTGTGACCCTATATACTCTTAGCATATTTATTTATTTATTATTGTTTATTAATTTATTAAAATATTTATACACTATTGTATGTAAAGAAATCTCAGGGCAATTTACAAATAGCATTAAAGCAGGTTTTACAGGTTAAAAAAATAAGATGATTTAAATAAGCTAAAACAAATATAATGAGTTAAAAGCAGATTTTAAAAAATGTAAAAGTTTTTTTAAAAAAATTACGTATAACAATCTTTGGGCTGAATTAATGAGGCTTTGGTGAACAACCAAGTTTTAACTTCGTACCTGAATGACAAGAATGTGGGCACCAGTCGATTGTTCATTTCTTCTGATCCTGCAATACTTTCCCTGTGTTGGAAGATAGAGCTGCATGCGCCACACAGCATGTCTTAGCCCAATGACCTCAGGTGCTGTGAAGGACGTTCTTCCATCACTAGTAATGAAGTTAAATTCAGCTTTCAGCTCAGTTCTTTTCTGTGCATTAACTGCCTTAGACAAATGAAAGGTAGACTCCTTAGCTTCAGACAGCAAAGATTTTAGAGCATTTTGCTCATGTCGTTTTGTTTTATTTATTAAAATATTTGTATCCCACCCTCTATCACAAGAAATCAAGGCAGCGTACAAATAAAATCAATTTAAACTGATTAGAATAATAATTTTAAAAAACCTTTTGGAACAGATTAAAACACATTAAAAAGTTAACAAGTTAAAACATGTTGAAAAAAAAAGACTTTACAATCATGTAGATACACATTTGGAGCAGGGGGAGGAATCAAGTCACCACCTGGTTAACAATCTTATAGCTATATTCTGGATTAACTGAAGTTTTGTATCAATCTTTTTCAAAGGCAACCCCATGTAAAATGTGTTGTAGGGATCCAATTTAAGTGGCCGGAGTGGTTTTAGGAAAACTGCTACCTCTTTACCATTTCCATATTACAGTGTCAAGGAATGTAAATCTCTCCAAAGGTTTGCAGCAAGCTTATCTTGTTTTCTTTCACACTGCCCTTGTGTCTTGTGTATGAAACTCTTCAATCTCTAATGATATCCTGCAACAAAGTGCTGCTATACTTTGTAGCATTCCAAGTGGCTACAGATGTATGAAGTGGTATCATGTGCTTAGAGAGAATGCCAGCTTATCTACCAAGGTCTGTGGTCTGTCTGCAGTCACTCAGGTCTGCTCCACACTTACTTTCTCCACCTATATAATCATGCAACCACACTAAGAAGCCTCGTGCTTTGAACTAAATGGCTTTCAAAAATAATCTCTTTAAACTGAGCATCAATAGCTGAATGCATGTTGGAATTATTAGAACTATTCAGGAAGACTGCTGCCACCCACAAGCCACATGCTCCATTTTTCTCACAATCAGTGGAACTTCATCAAAGTCATCAAAGGTTAAATATTGTAAAAATTGGCCATTATCTGCTGAACATCTTTTTGGCCAAGAACCTGGCATCAAATAACAACCAGAAACCTATATAACACAGGGAGGTTTCACCCAGCATATTATGCATAGAGCTTGTGTAAGAACATTATGTAGGTACTGCCATTTTATAGCCAGCAAGAGCTCACATGGTGGCTCTTACCTCTGCAAGCATCCTGCCCACATCATTGCTGAACAAGTAGAGACCAAAAGGAGTTCCACTGTATTTGTATTAATTATACCATCCAAATCAGAGCAGATCTGAGAAATTTTATCTTCCAAGTACCTGGTTAGTTTTTCACAGCAGCTGTTGACTAGTCTGGATTCCCTTGTAGGCAAATTTGTAATAGATTCTTACATTCCTACGCTTGAAACAACTCTACTAGCTAGCTATATCCAAACTGGTAGTTTGCTGCTACCAGTAGTGCAATGGAGTAGACCTTCAGATAGCATATTAGCTACTATTTTACCTGATATTTAATTCTTCCACTTCTCTTAAAAACAGATTGTTTGTTTGCTTGCTTATTTAGAATTCAGAATTGTGGAACAACCCACTTGAGATGGCAACAAAATACACGTATAAAGAAATAGTAATTTGATGTGGTAAAAGAATTTTAAAAAATAGTGCAAGTATTTCCAAAGCTGGTTCCACTTTCTTCACCGCTATTGTTAACAGCCTAAATATGTAAATGGAACTTCTAGAGTAGATCCATGCTACATAGCTACAGCAGTTTGTTCCTACTTTAACTGCCATAGCTCCATCCTATGGAGTCCTGGGATTTGTAATTTGGCTTAGTTTGGTTAGAACTCTCTAGCAGACTGCAAATCTCAGGTTTCTACAGGATGAAGCCATAACAGTTAAAGTAGAATCATAGTACTATAACAATGTAGTATAGATGCATACCTTTTCACTTTTGCTACTTTGATTTCACAAAAAGTGCTGAATCTAGAAAAATCCCAGATTGTGAATATGGTCCTTCATGGAGGAAGCAGACCCATCTAGAGATGATTGCACCTCTTTGCTCAGATCATCCAGTTGCCTTACTCACAGCACCTCCATATGAGTTAAACTTCTATTTGTTTGTCTTCATCCATCCCTGAACCATCCCTATTTCCATACAGGGTGATACTATGTTCTATCACTGACACTGCAGTCCAAACCTCTGGATAGTTTGTCTCAGCAGCTTTAACAAGATTTTAAAAAGACATTTCTTCCCCTAGTTTTTCCCCATTTTTTTTTTTTTGGTGTGGTTATAGCACTTAAGTTGCAATCTGTACTCAAATATCTAGATATTATATCTCCATGAACTGGGTTTTTCTTAAGCTAATAAAAATGTCCATTCATTCCAAGTTCAATTTTACTTTACATGTGAGAATTACCAAAATATCTGGATCGGTATTGATTTAAAGAATGTTGACTCTTTTAATAGATAGCCAGAACTGTGTCAAGAAAGTAGGATATGTCACTATGGAAATTGTTGATTGGTATCTCTGTAGAGAGATATTTTGTGAGTGTTTCCCCCATGTGTAGGGGATTAACATCCAATATTACTTTATTTCTAGCAAAAGGAAGTTCCAGTAAAAAGGACCTCTCTTCTCCTCTCCTCCCCATTATAATAAGGGATATGTTCCACGTCTTTCACACTACACAATTAATTTCAGAGAAGTAGATGTATATTTTTTTAAAAAATACAACAGGAAGGAAAAGACCTGTTAAATAGCTACATATGAAAATGCATTTGTAACAGCCATACGATGGATGCAACATGATGAGCTAAACCCAGATTTTTGCCTTCCGTGAACAGAAAGAATTCTTTCTATTTAAGGCAGTAATCTTAGCATACCTATCCTCAGTAACTGCTAGTTTACATCTCTGTTTAAGAGTGTAGGCATAGTAGGTATTCAAAACATTTCCTATTGCTTAGTCTTAGGGCCTTTCTGCACTACACCACTATAGTGCTCTTATTCCACTTTCAACATCCTGTGGAATCCTAGGGTTTGCAGTTTAGAGAGGGGCATTTAGAATTCTTAGCCAGAGAGCTCTTTGGCCTCGGTAAACTACAAACCCAGAATTCCACAGGATGTTGAAAGTGGAATAATAGCAATCTAATAGTGTAGTGCAGAAAGACCCTTAGTCAAACTCTGTTTTTCTGCTTAAGTTAGCTTGTAGTTAGTCTGAGCTTGTTCGTCCTCCATTGTGTAGTCTGCAGTTATCTCTTTTCTCCATCTTTCAAGGGCAGATGTCACAGAATCTCTTACCTCAGATGTTATGAAACCATTAACATTTGTAAAACCTACTTTTTACAAAGAAAACTTAAGCCTGATTTATTTCTTTGCTAGATCCTGTGGATGGGAACTGGTTGTTGTTCACCTTCTGCTTGAGACTACTAATACCTCTCCTAGTGAGATACAATACTGTCTCTCACATTTCCTAACACTTCCACACATGGAAGGCACTTGATCTAGCAGAGGGATTTAACAGGCAGAAAGGAAGGAGGCAACATTTGTTTCCTCTACTGTCCACAGTGCCATCTTTGACAATGTACCTCCCAACCAGCCAAAGAAAAAATGTTAACAGCAGAAGAAATTGCAGAGGGATGCAGGTCAACAAACATTACCTCCACTCTTTAGCAAGATAAGTTCTATCACTTTTGAAATGAGAAAGGGCACTTTGAAGCAGAGGTGAAAAGGCACCAAGTCAGCATAAGCAATACTGTAGCTTACATCAAAGCAAATTTGAAAGACATAACTGATGTATTTTCAATAGAACAGCTTTGGAGAGATTTAGACTAATCTATTTATGGAAACAGTTCCTCATTGCCATTGGTATGAACTGCTTCCCAGATACAAATCTTCTTTCTGTCCAGGAAAAAAATGATCCTGCTGTATATTCGAGCTTGCAGCTCTAAAAGGAAAGGGCAGTCAGCTCAATATACTCTGTGGAAGATGCTAGCTTCTTGGCTGCAGTTTGTATCTAGGTTTTATCTCTACTACATGATGAAAATGTCTCAAAAGAGTGAACTGTGAACATAAGATTACGTATTTGTTCCATCTGAACAGTTTTGCATGAGCCCATTATATTAAACTGTCTTACTGAATTCTGTCAAGAGTAGTGCTGACGTTTCAATACTTCCTGACCTATACAGTGGCCATACTGACTGCAGTGTCTTCAAATATTTTCCCAAAGCTTAGAAAGTTCATTTTAAGAAGGATGTGGATTACTGAGATGCGGAAGCTATCTGTTGACAAGCCATTATAAGAATGTCTTTAGGGACCCAGTACCCCATCTATCACTGCTCACTTATGGATGGCTTCTGCATGTTTCCCCATATTTTTTCTGCATTTTAATAAACAGAACATTTCAAGATAAATATGGCCACATTGCACCTAGCAAATTTTATCCTAGTATCTAATTAAAAACCAGAAACTAAATTGAGATCTTCAAGGTTTTATGAAAGATCAGAAGACTGTCCCAAGGACTAGATCTTTTCTATCTTAGGACCCTTTCACACTACATAATTATAGCACTATGACCCTTGTCACATGCCAGTCGTGTTGCGAAATAGCCTAAGGAGCTTCGCGCAATTGCGAGGACCGTTTCACATGACGTCTTCGCAATTGCACAATGTTCCTGAGGCCAGTAGGTGGTGATGATGCATTATATCGTTTCGGCTTGTTGCCGAAAATGATGCGCGATCACGCATCCCTCCTGGGCCCTACACTCACTTACCTTGCGTGTGGAGGCTCCAGAAGTGTGGCCATCACGCTTCCTCCCCCAGAGCAGCCTGGGAAAGTACCCGGCTGCACTGCAGAAGGAAGAGGTGGAGAGCTCACGCTTCCTTCTGCCCGGCACAGAGCTGGTGCCGAGGAGAAGCAGAGGGGATGCAAGTGCCACTCAGAAGAGGCTTCTCACATGATCGCCTTGCACCAGTGCTGGAAAAAGGTAAGGTGCAAAAAGGGCCTATGGTTCTCCCTTAAATCTTATGTCATCATGCTATGGAATCTGGGGATATGTGCTCATGTTGAGGCATGAGGGGGTCTCTGACTGAGAATTCTAAATAACTGCAAGTCTCAGGACTACATAAGATGAAACACTGGCATTCAAGGTGGAATCATTGTAGCATTGCGTTTCCTGTATCAAGTTTGTTCTTGTCAAATATTCGTAATACAGTAGGCAGTGAATAGACACTAATATCCTCTTCGTCACCTGTCCCTCCTGAGAACGATATATAAAATATGGTAAAAGATCAATTCTTCAAAATACTTTTTTCCTCCAGTACCTCTCTTAAGGCACCAACAAAGTAGTGCCCGTAGCCTCTGCTAGGGGCACTCATTATAAGAAAAAGATAATAGCTACAATCATGATTGCTTAGAAAAAATGTTTAACAGAATAATAGGTTATAAAGAATATGGGACTTCTTCTATGAACAGCAGTGCCATGCAGAATTCTTCTTTTACCACTGTAATGTGTCATACAATTGGGCTCATGATTGATGTGATTATGCTGTTTGTTTCCTTACTCTGGTCAATTTTATGGTTGAGTTTCCACATCAGGATTCCAGAGAGAGAGAGGATTTTGGTACTAACAATGGAAAAAAACTTTTTAAAAAATGGGAGGGGGGAATGAAAAGAGTCTTTGAGTGTCTTATTTTATTTATTTATTTATTTTGTTTATTTATATCCTGCTTTTCTCCCAATAATGGGACTCAAAGCATTAACAATATATTCAAAAACAATACAGATTAATCTTTTAAAAATAACTCTCAAATGTGTACTTTTATTGATGCCTTTCTATACTTTTAAAAGTTTTATAGAAAAGATTAAACAATTGATAAAGTTAAAACATCATACATTAAAAACATTAACATTCATTAAAAGATTATATGCAAACCTTGAAAACAGCACCACACAGCATTAAAACCTCACCCTAGTCAGTTTCTAAAAGCCTGATCGCACAAAAAATGTTTTGGCTTGCTGATGGAAGATAAGCAAGGGCAGGGCTATCTTGGTTTTCTGTGGAGGGAATTCCAAAGTCTGAGAGCAGCCACTGAAGAGTCTCTCTCCTTTTTCCCATCAAACAAGCCTGAGAAAGTGGTCGAACAGAGAGAAGGGCCTCTCCAGATGATCTTAGAGCTCTAATAGGTTCATAAAGGGAGATACGGTCTTCAAATAATCTTCAGAGTAGGGAATCCTCCAGGAACAAGATGCTGGCCTAAGTCCTGACCTTGACCCTGATGAGAAGCTACTGCTCTTTCTTACACTGTTGTGCCAAGGAGTAAATTTTTTTAAAGAAAAATTACATAGATATTGTGATGGGGAGAGTGAGGAGATTAGGAGCTGCCGGCAGCAACAGTGAGGATAGCTGCATGCCAAAGCAATTGCCAATGGTGCTCTTTGGTTGGCCTCTACCTACCCTCTTCTGCTGCTCATGTAGTGGCCATGTGGGAAGGAGGGGGCAGTGGGAAAGCTGAGACATCACGGCCCTTGTTTGGTTCTCTGGCTCCTGCCAGCCACTACATGGCTGTGTCAGGGACAGGGAGAGTAGAAGCTGAGCAACGATCATCATTGCTGGCTAAGTGAGGATATATTGATGGCACTTCTTGCTTGGCTTCCTTCCCCCTCCCCTCCCCGCCCTGCTAGTAGCTATTACGTGGCCATGGGAAGGTGAAGG
This sequence comes from Ctenosaura bakeri, assembly GCA_948474755.1. Classification (NCBI taxonomy): domain Eukaryota; kingdom Metazoa; phylum Chordata; class Lepidosauria; order Squamata; family Iguanidae; genus Ctenosaura; species Ctenosaura bakeri. The sequence goes on along the minus strand of CAOLHI010001718.1, from coordinate 139,283 downwards.
AAAATGGTGAGTTTTAAGGGGAGATTTTCTCCTTTCTGTGAGGACAGTTCTAAAAAATACACAATTCTTGAAGATGTTCCTGCAACAAAGAAAAAAATGATTGAATTATTCATTCTCCTCTGTGGGAGAAAAAATAGTTCAACAACCATATTTATATCTGGTATATGCTCCCTCATTGCTTCTGCTACAAACAACAGCCACTGACCAACACATGGTAGCATGCTGGCTTACCCTTAACAAGCCAGGATTCTGTGGAACCATAGCTTTTTGTAAGGGCTTAATTTTCCTTCTCATAGTGATAGGACCTATCTATTCCTGTCAGGAAACATCAGTATGAGATATGTTATGTTAATTGGGGGAGGGAGAAATGGAATTTACAGCTTCAGGTTTTGATAGCAGACAATGTTTCTCATAAAACATAATTTAAAATAATACCTATTGTGACCTTTTGCATCACAGTTAGACTCAGATGACTTTCTCCTAGATACATTTCTCAGGGGGCTTCTGCATGAGTCAATCCTAAGTGCGAAGTTTGTGGTTGTGTGCCTTTACGTCATTTCTGACTTATGGCAACCCTAAGGCAAGCCGACCACCGGGTTTCCTGGGGCTGAGAGTGTATGACATGCCCAAGGTCACCACATGGGTTTCCATGGCTAAGGAGAGAATCGAATCTTGGTCTTCAAGGTCATATTTCAGTGCTCAAAGCACTACACCACACTGGCTCTCAAGTGTGAAGCACTGTTTGCTAACATTAAGTACAGACATTTGATTGTAGATGCAAAACTGCATTCAACCCAAAGAAAACTTCTGATTAAACAAAAATGTCAGCAGAGAATAATCAGACCTACATATCAGCAAACTTGCCAGAGGAAGTACTTCCTTTTTTTTAATTGATTATAAAAAAAAAAACAGAATAAAAAAGAAAAGCACCATGTGATTCACATAACAGTGAAAAAAGAAAATTTCAATAAACCAAACTTACATTGTTATTTCTCTCCAATTCCATTACAATCATATACTTATTCAACATATTCTATATCATACTGCTTATATACTTTTGTTACCTATATCTAAATCTCATTCTCATTATACTTATTATTATTAAAATAATTTCATTCTTAACTCTATACTTTTCCATTACATTTAATCTATTACTATTACTAAATATGATCTTATCACTAAATATATCAAACTATTTCTAAAAGTAAACCTACCCCCAAAGCTAATTATGTTTCAACTTACTCCACCTTCCAGAATTGTAATTCTTCTTGTGGAGGTATGACACCTTCCTCTTTTATTAAAGCCTTTTCCAAAAATATCTTCCATATTGCTTCGAAATCATTCCCTTTCGTTATTCCTTTCTTGGCCTTAATTGAACATGTTAACTTATCATTAATCACAATTTTCCACACTTCTTTATACCAATCCTCTATTTGAAAATCTCCATGAATTTTCCATATTCTTGATTTAATTAACCCTGCTGCAGTTAAGGAAGTATTTCCAAAATATCCTGGCATGGAACGGTGCACAAATACAAGCAACATGAGTTGCAACATGAGCCAAATGCCATCCATAATTTTAGCCATAATCTGCAGTAGTTGTCAAAGAGATGGGAAGAAGGCGGTGTTTCTAAACAGCTTTTCAGCCATTAGGAAGTACTGCAAATGAAAGGGCAAGATACCATCTCAGGCAGCTGGCACAGGGATAAAGCATTTCCAGTCAAACAAGCAAACCTCCAATGAAAAAACAAACACACCAAGAAGGATGTTTCCTGAGTGACATAATATGCTCTGGGGAAAGACACCACAAGTGGTTTTCATTTTCTCAGTGTTTCCTTTATTGCATAATGGGGTTTTCTTGACAGTGAGAGAACTGAAATTATTTTTCTTGGGGGCAGGAAGCAAAGATTATGAAACATTGCTCCTGTTCAAACACACAATGGGAGCTATTTCTCCCTTGCCTTTTTCCTTTTTTAATTTTTTAATTTTTTCCCCATAAGATCTTAACTCTAATTCTGAGGGGGTCTGAACTCTTTATATGGGGAATTTTGTTTTCAGTGTATGCAAGCCCCAAACAGCATAGTTTCTAATTATGAAAAGATTTCTTAAATGAATATGGTGGGATAATGGTTGCAGTGCACTACAGTGCCTGTAGCCATCTCTATACTAAAAATGGTGGTACAATGCAGATTGCTTAACAGTTATTGACTGAATTATCATACTTTAAGCAGAATTTTGAAAGGGAGCTTCAGATCAATTCAGAAATGCCATGTCCATTATTATTCCACACTTTAATCCCTCAAAATTTTGGCTTAACTCAAAAATAAGTTTGGCTCAGTTCCAAGCTTCCTTATCCACTTCTTTCCCTAAAAGGAAGATGTAGTGAGAGGGAAGCAATCTTTAAAGCTTTATCAGCAGAAATTTACTAACTGGAAGCTACCTGAGATTTGATGTTCTGCAAATTACAGTTCACAAGGATACTTATGCTTGGCTCTTGTTACAACCAGAAATCCTCCTTCACGTCCAACCCTTCACTTGTTAAAAGGCAAAAATGAAGGAATGGTGATTGAAAGACATTTGTGAGGCCTCCATATCTTGTCATTTTCCCACTGACACTATTTGGGAGTGCATCGTCTGGAACATATAGTAGAGCTAACTTTATAATATATTAATTTCAGCCTGATCTTTATTGAGCCCAAAATTGCTTATGTTAATAGTGATTTAATCTGAATAAAGACAGGAATCTGTTGTCAATCTGTCTGTCAATCTATTTTTGTATTTCTAGAATTTGTCAGACATATTGTAACAGAGTGTAGGTCATAGTTCCCAGGGCATTATACAATAAAAGGACAAATGAAATCCCAAACCATATAAAACAATGAATAAAAAGGAAGATAAAACAACAAGAACCACAAAAAAGAAAACCTAAACATGTGGCCAAAAGAGAGCAAATCAAATCAAAATAGGAATGCATCTAGGGAGAGAGAAAGGTGAGAGTCTTGAGAAGATAAAAGGGATTTTACCCAGTTTTTAAAAATAACAAAAAGACTAGGCAGAGCTCTCCTGGTAAGATATTCCAGAATGGCTAAGATGGGAGAGAGGACTCCTACTAGCTTCATGTAAGAGGACATTTTGGGCAACAGCTCTGATGATGAGCTCAGGGTTTGAGTAAGAAAATGCAGAACAGGTGCTCCTTTACATACTGTTTAGATACTCTTGTGAAGGCTTTATAAGTTAGTATCACCACTTGAGTAAGGGGTAGAAGCAAAGTGGGAGTCAATGCTGATGATAAAATACTACTGTGATATTATCATACATCCCAGTTTCATTGAACATCCTGTCTGCTATATATTGTACTCACTGGCACCTCCAGTAAAGAGCATGTGAATATTTACAATTTTCTTCATCTTTGATGAGAAAAGGAATCTCAAAAAAAAGGGGGGAAATCTCAAAAAAAATGAGAATGAAATAAGAGAAGATTTATGTCCCTAGTGTCTGAACCATCTTCAGGTACAACTCCACAATGGCCCTTTTCGCAGCACCGGCACTTGCGTGACGGAGGAGGGTGGCTCGCGCGACAACCGTCTCCCGAAACGCCACCGCTTCCCCCGCCTCCTTACCGCACCTGGCGTCTTTCCCTCGACGGGCGCTCTTCAGCCACGCCCCCAGCTTCCGCAGCGCTCCCTGGGAGCTGTAGGCGGCGCTGGGGGCAGAAGTGTGGAGGAAGTGCGACAGGCTCGCCTGCGATGGCACTCTGCACTTTGGTAAGTGCGAAGCGCCGCTAGGAGCCTTGCGCAAGCGCTGTTTATTTTCGGTTCCAGCCTAAAATAAAAAAATATGCGCTCATGCAGCGTCAGCCCCGTGAGCGCCGCGGAAGTGGGAGTGCGTCGTGCAGAGTGACGGTCCCACTCCCGTGAGGCTCAGGGGGCTCTTGCGTGACAGAAAGCCCATGCGAAAAGGGCCAATGCAACATACTGTGGCAATAAAGGGAACAGTTGAGGGACAGTTTCTCCATAAACTTAACTCTTTTTCTTCCTTCAAATGACAGCCTTTCCTGTGACAGCTAATGAGTCATCACTTTGGTGCCTAGGGGAAAAAACGAGCCATGGGAAATGGAATGGTGGCTTTGTGAAAATTTATCCACTTCAAATGCAGATGGACTGAGAGTTTCTGGTTCTAGTGGGGACAAGAAACTCCTGAGAGTGAATCCCTTGGAGAGATGGAGTAGAAATGTAAGCATCTAAAGTTTCAGATGGGAGGAAGTGGAAAGTGAGGTAGGGAAGACTGAAGACCAGAGAAAATTGAAACAAAAGGGCTGAAAAGATTCCACCAGGAAGGAAAAATAAAGAGCCATCTTTCCTGACAAGATGTTTCATTCTGTGTAGAGTAGATGAAAGAAAGAACAAAGGGATGATTCAGCTACAGTTTCACCTTTATTGAGCTTGAAGAAAAGACCACCTGAACCCAAGAAGAGATTAAGTGTTGATATATTTGGGGAACACAGCATTCTCAGTTATCAAGATTTCACTTGGCCTCAGATGAGTGATACAGGAGTTGAAGTGACCAGGAAAAGTGAAACTTTAAATCTTGAGGAGTAGAAGTTCTGTTAAACTTAGTTTCTGGAGGGATCTGAAGAGGAATTTTATGTAGGTTGGCTTATTTGATTAATGACAACATTTTGGACTAGAAATACTTAACAGCATGTCACTGGATATAAACAAAGGGACTAGTTAAATAATCCTTGCTTGCTCAGTTTCTAATTTCCTGTCCTGAAGAATAAATCTAACACTTTCCCAGAGAGCGATAAGAAATGTACCATCCAATATTTTGTAAAAGAAAATAGCTACTCGCTGAGGAAGAACAAGCAAATCCTGCATTCTTGTTACATTTTGTTGAAGGTTCTATTGTTTCTAGTGTCTTCTGATTCTTTTTCCTGTCCTGGTTGGTTTTAAAAGCCTGTCAGTTAACAAATGGTGTGCCTGCAGTCCATAGGCATACTTACCAACTGCTCCTCCAATCTAATTTCAGTCTGTTATTAATAATAAGGCCCTATTCAGAATATCAGGTATTGTACAGTGTGCATACTCCTGTTTTATATGCTGGTGAGATTTAAGCTCTATTCAGCAATTATTAATGTGGGTAGAAATGAATACATTACAAGGGGGCATTCTAGCCCTGTGTCGCTGTATTGGTGCTCTCCTCACATGAAGCACAACTTCCATATAGATGTTACCCTGATTTCTGGGGGTCCCGGTAGGGACACCTAAATAACCAAATAACAACACAACCTTGGGGAAAATTAGCTGGAGCACTCACTAAAGCTAGCAAGAGGCAGGGTAACTTAGCAGGATCTTGCAACCCAGCGTCTACGGGGTCAGGTCAGTCAAGCAGCCAGATGGGTTAAAATAATAAAATTGATGTTTATTAAGTACAGTCAAATATTAAAGACACCACAGTCACATAGATATAAGGAATCAGAGATTGACTTAGGAATAGGGACTTTCAGGGGAAAATGGGTGATACGACACCTGTCTCGTAGTCCTGGACCTTGAGAGCAAAGTTGGGGTGCGATGAAGAAGCTCAGCGTGATAGTGTGGTCAGAGCGATCTGGGGTTGAGCAGTCTCCGCTACTAGAACTGAGGGGAAGGCTTGCCAAGCAGAGCGGCGGCAGGGCTGGATGGAACTCAGGAGTGATCCGAGGAAAGTCTCGGAATCAGGGGTTTTTATAGGGTGAATTGTGACTGCAGGCTATACCTTACTCGGTGAGAACAATGTGTTTTAGGCATGGGACAACGCTTTGGAAAGGTCAGAATTTAGCATGATTGAATCAGAGCCGAATTAACAATAGTGTAGCCGGTGCAAATATGGAGTGCTGAGTACAGCTTTGTCAGGTTGCCTGCTCGAGGCAGGGAGCCTTTGTTAGTATCATGCATATGCAATGAGGAGTTTGCCGGAGAGGTCCCTGAAGCGACAAACCGGCTGTATCTGGCCTGCCTGGGTGGAGAATGGAATGTCCAGCAATTATCAGCCGTGCCTGTTTACGTGCTTGTCCGGTGGCCTCACAAACACGTGGAGCGGGGTGGCAGAGGAAAGTCGAATTGTTTGATATCAAAGTGATATCGAGTGCTATCTCCGGGTAGGCCTGGACCGCAGTAACATAGAGAGCTGTCGGGATACCCTCCATGATATAAGTATGGAATATGGAGTCTGTAGTCTGTAGCTGTTGTAGTTTAAAACTGAGAACCAGTCTAGATGTGGGAAAATCAGTACTTCTGATTGCACAAAGAATGGATAGGAAAGGATGTACCTCTTCAAAATGTCACTGTTCATATGAGAAGAATGGTGATGGAAGGAGCAGGGGCAGCATGTTTCCCTTCCTGAGCGGTGCCTAAAGTTCTTGCTTACATTTATACATAAGTTTGTTAGAGACTGGGGATCTAAATCTTCATCTTCATTTACACACGCAAGAATGAAGGATCACACTCTTTCCCCCCAATTTGATTATTGTTTGCAGTTAAAGACTTCACCATCACACTCAGAGATTTCACATCCAGAGATTCTGGAGGGAAAAGGAGTTGAATCCTAAAGGCTAGCAGTTCAGACTAATAACATTCCAACAGGTTATTCCTCCTAGGTGCAAAAATAGGAATAAGAGTATATGGGGGTGGAGGGAGAGATTAGGACAGACCATAAAAATGTTGTTGTTGTTGTTGTTGTTGTTGTTGTTGTGTGCCTTCAAGTTGTTTCCTACTTATGGAAACCCTAAGTCAAACTTATTGTGGGGTTTTCTGGGGCTCAGTGTGTGACACACCCAGGTTCACGCAGTAGGTTTACATGGTCAAGAGGAAATTGAACCTTGGTCTTCATGGTCCATAGTCCAATACTCAATCCACTACACTGGAGTATAAAATAAGAATGTAAAAATGACATTGTTGTGAGTCATTATTTTTTTGGCAAAAGGAAATAAAGGCCAGCATCTTGTTAGTGAAATATGTAAATATAAGCCCTTGTTTGGATGAGGCATGGGAATATTCTTTTCTGCTCTATCCCTAAACCTCCCCACACCAAGGCAGCTGTTAAGCATTAGGAGGGGCAGCTGCTGCTTCTTACCACTGAGAAGAGGAGAGAGGAGGAAGCGATTCAGACCATGAAGATGCATCTTCTCCAGGTTCCTGGGGGAAGGAAAAGGAGGATGCACTCTACCCATGAGTGTACTTCCATTCTCTTTCTCACTGAGTCCAGCTGCTAATTAATAATCTCCATTGTCTCCCCCTCCCCATAGATAAGCAACAACAGCATTCCTTCTAGAGGCTTGACACCTGCTGGGACACAGGAAAAGACATGGAACTATGCGGCCAGAGCTACACTGTGATATAGGGTCTCAACCAGTAGCTCAAGCAGGAGCACACAATTAATGTGAAAATGCATTGAAAAAACTGTGGCCTTATCTTATCAACAAGTGACATGATTCCTTTTGCTGCCTGTGCCATTTTAGGACTTTTTTTTTTTAAAAAAAAATGGAATTCAATGCTTTTTTTAATTACAAACAGGAATTAGATCAAATATTGAATTGGATTATACATTTGGATTACACATCTCTGTGCCTATGTCATAGGCTTTGAGCATGAGTTCTGCCCATGTGAGTAAAATGGATGTCCCTGCAGACAGCTTGAGGTGCTATCTTACGTTTGACAATGGCTTGTGACAAGTATGTCTATTTGAAAGACATTTAGGTCCTCAGATAAAATGAAACAGATAAAACTTACCTTCACTCCAATATTTGGCTCTCTGCTCCCCTCTGGATTTTCACATGTTCTTTATTTTAGCAGAACCATTGTTAGTATAAGAACAGATCAGAAATCTTTCTATGGGAGTTATTTACTCTCAGAATGATAGTCTGTTTAAAGATATTAGATTCTCTTCCATGATGCTGGCATCCTTCAAGAGGCTTTTATAAACTATGAAGTGCTGAGAATTTTTTTTTCCAAAAAATAAATTGCTCATTTTTGCATATGTTGCTATCTTTTAAAGGGAAGCAAGATGGTCCCCAAAGACATAATACTGATTCCTTTTTACATTGCTGGAGAGATGGCTGTTCCAGGAGATGAAAAGTACAAGCATTTGCCAAGCATATTAGTCTCCCAAACCCTAAGTTGTGGCTAAAAGAACAGGGAGGTGGGAGGAAAGAAACATTGCTAAGCACTAGTATATGTAATATACATTTTCATGCTTACATGGGTTGTACACAAGAAGACAGCTGCCTCTATGGGCAGAAGATGAAGGATGTATGCAAAGTGTAGAATTCTTGAACTGACAAATATTCCCTCTGTGGGTTTTAGGAGAATCCATAGAGCATGATTAGCTCATGGTTGGCATTGCTTCTGATAGAAGAATGATGGCATTGGGCCTGAAGTTTCCATATCAGATTCTCTTCACTATTATTGAAGTTCTAACTTAATGAGACAAAAATACTGTTCTTTAAAGAGCATTTTTGGATCACTCATAGAGTTTGGGAGTATTTGTCTAGAGGGCTCATCGAATCTAGCCTCTGTCTCCCAAACATAGACATGAGGTATCCTTGGAGTGCGTGCACAAATTTGGTTTTCACTGGTCTCCAAAGGACCTTCCTAAGCAGTTCATTCATTATTCAACTGCTATACAGAAGCAGAATTTTTCTATTAAGCTGCCTTTATCCATGTCCTTGATTGGTTGATTCTTAGTTAAATTTTCTCAGAGCTAGTTTGTATGGCCAGGACCAGAGAAAAAGAGATGGAAACAAAACCATTTTTGGCTTCAGTGCCATGCCTTGAATGATGCTATATAGGATTTCAGCCATACTAGCAATCTTGCATATAAAAATGCATATTGTGTACTACACTGGCTGTATGAGTCAATATTATATGGTTCCATATTGGATTTTTTCTAGCCTGGTCCTTCTTGACTGACTTGTTTTGCACTCCAGGGCAAACATCAATCCCGCCTCAAGGGGCTCCTCTGCAACAGCAGCACCTACTGTACAGTTTTTTGAACATGTGCAACTACCTTCATCCTCCGTGCCTCCTGCTTCCAGTGAAGAAGACAGCCTTTCCTCACATCTTCTTCTCCCAGACAGCATCAGTCAACTGGAGGAGTTTGGACGGCAAAAAAAGTGGCACAAGAAGCAGTATAAAAACCATCGCCAAAGACAATTCAATGACCTGTGGGTCCGAATAGAAGACGGGTGAGTTGAGTTCACAGAGCAGTATGTGACAGTTTTTAGCTTCTGCAAGCTTTTCCATATGGCGTCTCTTACTTCATGGGTGTGTTGTAGAAATTGTTAATCAACAAGTAAAATGAATGGTTGGGTTTTGTAACACACAGCTGGAAGTTGCATTTGATCCACTGACTGAATTGGTTTTGGGTAAAATCAGGGTGCAGAGAAAACAGGTCTGACATCAGCCTCCAGCATACTTGAGTATTTGTTAGGGCCTCCATGCTCTCATAGGGTTCATAGAAACTGATGTGTTTGTCACTTTCCTCCCTGCCAGTGCCCACAGCCACTCAGGTTTCTAGGCAATAGCACTGCTGCAGCCATCAGCCTCCATCTCATGAACAGACCTACCTGCTACCAGTCCTGTTGTAAGGAACTAGGAGCAAAGCAGCCAATTACAGCTTCACTGCTGGGTTAACCCACTCATGAACAAAAGAACATGAAACTGGAGGGGGACTCACCATGCAGTGATCCCAATGATAACGGGAAGATGAGAACAGGGGAGGGGATGGCAATGGAAAGAACTTGCCTCAATCTTCCCAAAATGTGGGAATTGTTCCAATAGAGGAGCAGGGTTTGTTCACAAATACAGAAGTCTGGATTTAAATTGATCCACAGGTCTATAAACTTCTGAAGCAGTGATTACCTAAGGTATCCTTGTGGTTCCATGGTCAACAATAAAGAATATTCCTACCTTTAATATGTGGAAAGACACAGTGAGAGACAAGGTGAAGCCATCTGCCTCTGCAGCCAGTTCATATGTAGATATAGGAAAGGAAATGGAAGTCATACTGGCCATGCAGTGGCTGTTTTTTCACTTTGCATCTTTCCTTCAAGGACTTCACAGTATCATACATAGGGCACAGCATTCACCCTGATCAATTTGGCTCTCATGCCACATCTTGACACATCTGTATCAACATGGATGAATGAATTATTTGGCTGGAAGAACTGTTGCTGTTGTTAATTCCCTTTCTTTAAAAAAAAAAGAGAGAGAGAGAGAGAGACTTCAGGTGCTTTATACAAATGCAATAGAATACTTATTTTAATATCAAAGTAATTGATGTAAAACTAAAATAAAATAGTTTAAATAAGAGTTTAAGACAATGAAAATTGTATTTGATGAAAAACAACCCTCCTTCCCAAATGTGCTACTGATACTGCTACAGTGATGGTTGTTTCAGGCTACTTGAATGTGAACAGATGTTTCTTATCCTATATAGTTATATATAGCACTGTAAATGTGTCTAAGATACCTGATTATTATTACTTAAAATCACAGCTTAGGATGAGAGACCAGTTCTCCCATGTCCATGTCCAGTACGTTAGTCACTTGACCACCCCTGCTGTCATGATGGAGATACAGTAGACAAATTAATCCAAAAATGATGGCATCTGTAACAAGCTGAATGGTTAGGGTTTTGTTGGCAAAACACTGAGCATGCTCATCAACCCCCTGAGAGCTTTCTATTTATAAGAAATAAAATGAGGGAGTAAACAGGAAGACAAGATGATAGTGACATGAGAACTTCCGTTATCACGTTGCTCTGCAGAGATAACTTGTGTTTTGTAGTGAAGAACTACCTTAAGATTATTCCTGGCCTTCAGTCCCAACTTTAGTGTGGTTTTGGTATCCACATTTTATCAGTTCTAGGGAAGAACTCTGTCCCTGCTTTTCTACAGTAGGTGCAGAAGGCAAGCCAGCCATAGGTCATGTTTGGGGTGTGCTAAGATGTTCACTCAAACATTAGCAACTGTCAGTGTTGTGTAGATATGACAGCTTTTCAGCCTAAGCGTTAAGGCATGCAAGCACACAAACACATACCCCTGGTGATGAAGGCAGGCAAGTGAAAAAAAAAAAAACCTGCACTAATTATAGCTAGAAAGAACAGCGGTTATCAACAGTTGCCTGTCCTTACAGATAATGCAGTGATATAATATGGGATACTGTAAGTCACAACAAACTTTCTAGCTGCCTTGGATCCCATCTTGGAAGAAAGGCAGGATTTTAACTCAAAGAATAAAATAATAAATTTCCTTTAATAAGTTCTAAAAAGTAAATTTAACTTGAATGAACACAGATCCACTGTGTTTCCACACAATGCCAAAATATGGCGCTTATGGTACTTATCTTTGTGAAAAAAGAAGCTACTTTTTTTTTTTTGGAAGACGCATAGTTGCTTTTGAAACTCACCAGGGATCATTTCACACAGCAGAGTTATAGCACTATGATTTCATGTTTACTTCTGTGGGCCCAGCCTATGGAAATCCTGATATCTGCAGTTTAGGAAGAGATATTTTACATTCTCAGTTAGAGAGTTCTGGTGCCATGCCAAGCTACAGATTCCAGGATTCCACAGGATGTAGCTATGCCAGATAAAGTGAGATTGCTGTGTTATAGGTATATGGTGTGAAAGAGCCCCAGGTAAACATTTGGAAAAATGATTTACTCTCCATACAGAGCAGAAGAAGAAACTTCATTAAAGAAGTACCACAATTCTTAAAACAGCTGAGCACTGAACTTGACACATCCCACAGCTTGGCAATATTGCTTGTTTGGAGTGAAACTCCCAGAATTCTCTGGCCAGCTTGGCCAGTGGCCATGTTATGTAGGGTATTCTGGGGGTTGTATTTCAATAGAGTAACTTCTCTCAATTCTGGGACATACAAGTTTTGTGTCTTCAGATATGAATACTTGGAGATATATCAGGACATTTGATTGTCCTCTTGAACATTCAACCCCAGTTCACCTGCTACTGTAGCTTCAGAGGATTTAGGAGCAATGCTTCAACATGTCACACCCTCACACTGTCCTGATAGTCCCAGTTAATCCTCTGTCATCCCACCTTTTCAATTGTTTTTAAAATATCCCAGTGTCTGTCTCCTCCCCCCTCCTTCCCCCTTTGTCCTCAGTGTATTTTCATTGGTGCAAACTAAGGCCCTTTTCGCACGGGCCTTTTCTCGCACGACAGCCCCGTGAGCCTCACGGGAGTGGGAGCGTCGCTCCGCACGACGCACTCCCACTTCTGCCGGGCTCACGGGGCTGAAGCGGCGCGAGCGTGGGTTTTTTTATTTTCGCTTCGAAGCGAAAATCACCCGCGCTCGCGTAACTTTCCCGGCGCCCGCGCGCACTTACCTCTTGTGCGGAGCGTCGGGGAGCTGGCCAGGTTGCGCTTCCTTCCCTCTGCCCCTGCGGAAAGAAGGGACGGGGCGGAGTGCTAGCGCAACGGACGTGACACGTCCTGCTTTGCGCGCGCGGGGGGGGCGGATGCGACAAGCTCCTTTCTCGCGTGCGCGGGGGGGATGGACGGGACAGGCTCCTTTCTCGCACGCGCGGGGGGGGATGGACGGGACAGGCTCCTTTCTCGCACACGCGGGGGGGTGGACGGGACAGGCTCCTTTCTCGCGCGCGCCGGGGGGGGATGGATGGGACAGGCTCCTTTCTCTCGCGCGCGGGGGACGGACGCGCGAGCCGCCTCCGCCTCCGGGAGGCTGCCACTTCCCCTCTCGTTCCTTCACCTGCAGAAGGAAGGAGGGGGAAGCGGCAGCCTCCCGGAGAAGGCTTCTTGCGCGAGCCGCCCTCCTCCGTCGCACGAGCGCCAGCGCTGCGAAAAGGGCCTAAGTTCAGAGTGAGAAGGTAATCTGCACTCAATTAACTCATTGGGGTGAGAGGAGATGAGGGGGAAGTGTCAGAATGCTCAGGCAAAAGTAAACTGTTTCAACTTCTCTTAGCTTGTGTGTTCTTCCTCCTTTAATAACTTTTGTCATCTTGTCCACACTCTGATGTTGCTTGTCTGCATGTGTCCCAGTTTTTGTCTTTGAAATATTGGAGGATATGCTGTGTAGATAATGTAATGTCATCATGTAGATCAGCCGTCCCCAACATGGTGTCCTTCAGATAATCTACAGTTTCCAGCAGCCACTAGTTAGGGATTAAGGTAGGTGTAATCCAAATCATCCAGAAGGCACCAGGTTAAGGAAGGCTGGCATAGATCCTCTGTAATACACAGTTAAGCGCTTTGTTAATTAGAGCCAACTCAAGTTTGCATATGAATACCAAATTGCCCAGAGGCACTATTTGCCTCCCCCCCTTTTTTTTGAAAGAGAGAATAGATATATATGGGGGTTCCACATATGCTCACACTTGGGCATCCAACTAAACAAGTATTTGTTAGGAGGCCCACAGACATTGGCTGGCATTGTAATGGTTAGTCCCAGTTAGAACAGACTCTTTCAGTCATTGTTGGGTGGTGAGTTGACACATAGATAAGTTATTCAATGTGCATACAGTAGCCAGGACTAAAGGAGAATTTGGGCCATTATTGTACAGTGGGCCCTCAATATCTGCTAGGGTTTGGGTCCAAGATTCCCCATGGATACCAAAATTTGTGGGTAATCAAGTTCCGTTATGTACAGTGGTACACTAAAATGGCATCCCTTATATAAAGTGGCAAAATCAAGTTTGCTTTTTGTTTTTTTTTGTTTTTTGTGTGTGTGTGTGTGTGTGTGTATGAAATATTTTCAAGCTATGGTCAGTTGACTCCATGGATACACAGTCTGTGGATATGGAGGGACAACTGTATACCTGGATGGGAAGGAAGATAAACATAGGAAATAGAGTTTAGTCTTTAGCTTCAATACAGTAACTCTGACAAGATCAAATTATCAGCAGGGCCTATGAAAGACTATGTGCACCTGTGAACAACTACCCGAGAAACCCATCTGATTGTGTAAAACAGACTCATTTCCATTTCCCTCTCTTCAGGAAAGAGCAAATGGGTTTCCTGCACTTGTCACAGTTTGAGGTTCTTCTCTGTTTTTCTTTTTTCAGCCGGTAAGCAGGACTGCACATGCAATCCTTATGCTAAGAGGAATATTTGATTCTAAATTAATCTAAAAATGTCTGGTTCACAACAGGATATAGCCAAACTACCCCAAGCACCAGTAATTGTCTTTTGTTCTAATGCTGACTAAAAATGGAAAGCTTTAGGATTTTATTTCTTCTCACAGTTACCCTCAAGATCCAGCATGGTATAGTGACTGGAGTGTTGGACTAGATATCTGAAAGGCCAGGATTGAAATCTATATTGAGCCATGAAATCCACTGGGTGACCTCGTGCAGGTCACACTGTCTCAGCCGCAGAGGAAGGCGCTGGCACCCCCCCCCCCGAATAAATATTGCCAAGAAAACTTTAGGATAGGGTGAGTTGTTATCAACTCAAAGGCACATAACAACAGCATTTGCACTCACAGTGGTGTGAACGATTCTAGGACCCTGAATCACCCAGATCCTCTGAAGAAAGGTTGCTAAAACCCCCAAACCCTAGGATAGGGTTGCCATAAGTCAGAGTCAACTTCAAGGCCCCTAAAAACAATATAGTAAGCATAGATAACCATCTCCCTGTTTTCACCTTGTAGCCCTCCCTCTCATCTTAATGTTTATAAATTCAGCTTGTTAGAATAGTTTAATGACACGTTAGTTTTTGGCAACTATTTTAACTCCAAATTAAATGAGTGTTTGAAATCCCTTTATCCCTGTCAAAGCAGCACAGTTGCAGGAGTGAAAGGCATGTGGGGAAGAAGATTCTCAAGGTAGCCAAGCTGCATTATGTAATCTTGTTGAATAGTCTTTAAATTACACTCACATGTATTTGTTCATCCTGGCAAGAAACTCCAGACATAAATCAGCTCATAGAACAGAATCATATCCACCTCTCAGCTAGATCAGCATACCTTGCCCAAGCCCTTGAGGCCACACCTGCGCAACTGGTCCGGCATCTGCTTTTGGCAGCCCTAGTTTCCGATAAATATGATGAATGTAGACAAGCTGTGCAAGGAAAATAATGGCACAGCATAACTTGATAGGTTCCGTGAGGAAGAAGTAAATCTCTTTGCTCATTGTCCTTTGCCAACACAATCTCTTTCCCTGAATAGCTTTTACTATAGCTTTTTGGATTATTCGTCTGCTCAGAGTGTGGAAGACATATTAATTAAAACCCCTGAACATGTGTTCCATGTTTATGTTCATCAACATCTCTCTTTTCACATTTGTCAAAGCAGTTCATATTACTTGGGAAACAGTGTCATAAGGAAGCTTTTGTTTAAAAATAAAATAAAATAAATAAATAAATTTACAAGAGAATCTAACAATAATAGTAAGAATGTACTCAGTGGTAACCCGTGATCTGAACAAGAAGGCCACCTAATACTACAGTGAAAGGATAGGATGCTACAATCCTGCTCAGACCACAGCCTGACAATAGCTTTTCTAATACCTTTGTTCCAAATTTGTACCCCAAATAATCTTATTTGGTACATGTATTGATGTATATTCAATTTCTAGGCTGTGCATGAAGGTTACTCCCTCACGAAATAAGCAGTGTCTACGTCACAATGCCCATTGAATTTTACAGAATAAGACCATTTCTGCACTAGACTGTTATAGCGCTGTTATTCCACTTTCAACATCCTATGGAATCCTGGAATTTGCACTTTCGGGAGGGGCCTGCTCTTTCTGCACCTTACCTTGCTCTGTCATTATCTGGGTGTCATTCCAGTAGTGCCTCTGCTGGGATGTCCCCAACACTCCCCTCCACACTTGACCGGCTGCCTGAGGAAGGGAGCACGAGGGACATGCTCCTTCCTTCCACAATGCAGCTAGTCTTCTTCCCCTGCTTTAGTGAGGAAGGAAGTGTGTGATTGCACTTCCAGTCCTTCTGCACGGCCAGCTGCAACAGAAGCCTTGCACAACTAGGAACCACTGATGGAGTTTTTCCGTCAATGATATACCCTGCAATCGCACCAGCTGGGGATGCAAGAAGGGTGAGACTGCAATGACATCTTGTGGAAGTGTTGTTGCAGTCCTGCTCCTCTTGTGTCCCCATGCTGGGATGCCACTATCCTGCGGAAAAGTTCTAAGTATCAGTCTACCTAAGCATTTTGTTTTATATATACCTGGTTCTAAGATGGTCCACAATTCCAAGAAACAGAGAAAGGTACAAATTGCTTCATGGTGGTGGGAGATAATTAAAAGAGAACAAAAGAAATGTGCAGAAGCAAACATATTCATATTCAAGCATACATACATTTCATAGCTGCACAGGAAAGGCACAGCTGAGGTAGATAAAAAATCAGCTCTACCTTCCAGTTATTAAAATCACATTTCTAGCTCTTGTGATGGTAAGGAGAGATTTGTAATATGTTGAAATCTTAGTGGGGTTAAATAGAACTTCCAGTGATCAAAGATTGGGATGACAGAACCAAGCATGTCCCCTAAACCTCCAAAGTCTCTCTCTCTCTCTCTCTCTCTCTCTCTCTCTCTCTCTCTCTCTCTCTCTCTCTCTCTCGTTGTTTCCAATAGTGGATAAGAAGGGGACAATGTTTTTCTCTTTTAAGTCATGGTGTGCTGTTTCAGGTGACTCCATGGAAACACTTCCTCCTGGATATTCTTCCTCTAGCGCTTTTACAAATGTGGCACCTCCTTGAAATCTGATGGAACCTTTGACTTATTGTGATCTATCATAGGGTCTTCTTGGCAAAATTTATTCAGACGAAGTTTGCCATTTCCTTCCTTTGAGGCTAATTGCTCAAGGTTCACCAAGTGGGCTTCCACAACTGAATGGGGACTCAAACCCTGCTCTTCCAGAGACATTCCAACCCTCAAATCACTAAAGCATGGTGGCTCACTGTTACCCAAATCAATGGTGTGACCACCATAGACTCTACCATATGTTAGAGTTCTAGTTGCTGCACCTTTAAAAAAGCATATAAATGAGAAAGTTTCAGAAAAGAGAGACCGAAATAACCAGGGACTGGAGCAGCTCCATAATGAGGAACATTTATAACATTTGGGACTATTTAACTTTTAAAAAGGCAATGAAGTGGGGACAGTATTGATACATATAACTATGCATGGCGTGAGGAAGTAGTCAGAGAGACATTCCTTCTGTGTCATAGTACTCAAACACAATGAAGCTAAATGATGGGAGAATCAGGACAGATAAAAGAATGTATTTCTTCACCCAACATATCATTCAGCTCTGGAATTCATTGCTGCAAGATGTGCCACTGCTGCTATGATTGCCACAAAGGACAAGGGCATCAATGGTCTTATAGTCATGATGGCAGTTTGTTATCACCAGCATCAGAAGTAGTTGTTGAGAAGAATGAATGGGAGAGTGCTATTGCCCTCATGTTCTTCTTGTGGGTTTCCCATGAGCATCTGATTGTCTACACTGCAAGGACAGAATGCTTAACTAGATGGGTCTTTGGTCTGATCCAGCAGTGATGAAGACTACTTGAATGCATGAAAGATGTCATGTTATGGGAGAGTCAATGTGGTTTAAATGTTGGACTAGGACTCTGGAAAATTCAGGATTAGGTGACATTGGGCAAGTCATATTCTCTCAGACTAGGAGGCAATGGAAATTTCCTATGAATAAATCTTGCCAAGAAAACCCTAGGATAGTGTTGCCATAAGTCAAAGTTGACTTGAAGGCACATAACATCACTAAATCATCCTATGTACCGCAATAAAGTCAAGATTGGATTACTACAGTTACTATAATACATACTATTTGAATCTGCTCTTGAATACTTCTCATACATTTCACGTGTTTGCTTCTCCGTGTCCCCCATATGCTTGTGAATATGTATTATGTTGCACTCACTGTCTCAGATTCATCAGGTGATGGTTCTGGGGTCTCTTTGGAATGATAATTTATTCAATGAAACTGTTTGCCCAATATGAGCAAACTGTTTCATTTTTTAATTTTCTGACAGTGATTGTGATATTTCTGTTTAGGAGGCTGTTTCCTATGCTGAGAGATTACTGGGCTGTGCATTGATTCTTTCTGGATTATATTTATAGATTGGACTAGACAACCGTTAGGGGTTTAGTGGACTACCCAGACCAATACTGGTCATTTTATTAGTATTACTGTTTTTGAGTGTGCATTTTATATGAGATGATTTATTGCATAGACCTGTATTTTAATTACTAGCTGTAAGCTGCTCTAAGAAGCTTCTGGGACTTAGAATGTCAAGAGCAGGATAAGAAGATGGATAGATGACTTGAAGCTGTTAAATCTCTTTGTAAAATAGATGTTTGTACCTGCTAGACCCAAAAAGCTTATGTACATATCATTTCAAATGGAGACAACTTGGTTTCTGATAATTAACATCCACATGGAGAAAGTAATAGCACTCCCCACTGGTAGCCATCCATCCTTACCAGTGCTTTGCACCAATGGGTCACATTTAGTGCAGTCAGCCAATTCTTCTCCATCTCTAGTGCTTTGGATGAACTCTGTGCATGATCTCCTTCTATTGACGAACATCAGCTACCAAGATCAGTAAAAGAAAACCAGTCATTATGTAGGTTGATGAGTTTTAAATCTCATCATTTGTATTGTCATTCCACTTCCTGCATGTATTATATGAATGTTCAGTTTGTTCTCTTTAATTTGATGTGTTTGTTTTAAACTTGTATATTGCTTTGGGACGCAAAGATAATTTAGAAATATTTGAATAAACAAATGAAAGGATGAGGTAAGTTGTAGAGTCTCTCTATAGTGAGTCCCTTTAAGCTGATTTGCAGAGGGTGGCTGAGAAAATCTTTTCAGCTCAAGTAATTCACCTTGTACTCTTACTGTGATTCTTTCTATTAATCTTTTTTTCCCCTCTCCTGGCCCTTTTAAGAGCTTGTTGTTTTAAGTTCTATAACAGTAACAGTGGGCTTAGCTCCTTGATTTGCTGGTTATTTTTTTTTAAATCTCTGGTGTGTTGCATTACACTTTGATTACACTTTTTGTATTACATTTGTATTACAGTTCTTTGTGCATTGAGAATTTTATGCTGGCTTGGAATGTTAAGATTTATTGTCAGGTGTTTATAGTTCTAGTCCCTACTGAGCCATGAAACTCAGTGGGTAACCTTGGACCAGTCTCTCCCCATGTTCTCTCCCTCTCTCCCTTTCTTTGCCTGATCTGCTTCACAGGGTTGGTTGTGAAGATAAAGTGGAGAGGAAGAGAACTATGCTTTAAGTTTACTGAAAGCATGGTGGGATGTAATGTAACAAATAAATGACTTCTTGAATGTATTTTGTATCATCTCTATACAAAGCATTTTATAAAGTGTTTAAGAAACAAAACAAACAATCCCATGTGGTCGTTTAGCCTGAAAGAAATTGATTTATCCAGGATCAGTCCTAGGAATTTGGACATGGGTCTCTTCATGTTGAGCCTTTAACTTATGAATGGGGGTTACACAGTCAGGGGGCTGGAAGTGGCTGTTGGGCAGGTCCCATGATGTCTAGACCATTGACACTAAAACAGGTCAAGGTGTGCAGGTTTTCTTTGTAACTTGAGAGAATTTTTTGTATATATGAATGTTTGTGGAGTGTCATTGACTGCTCAGATTTTAGCTTCACATAGGAGTAGTCCAGGCTTCTAGTAGGATATGGGCTTGAGGATAGTTTTCTTCTGTTTACAAGTGACTGGATCCAGATTTACTCAACCTTAGAACAAATCCATAAAAACCAATTGATCTAAATTTAATCATAACTACCTAAGTCCCATTGATTTCATTGGGTCTATTCTGCATGGATGCAAACCAAAGCTGCAAAAAGAGAGACAGAGGGAAAGAAACAATGAGATAGGCAGTGCATATCCTCCAACATTTCACAGATGGAAATTGATATGTGTATGAGCAAACAAGATCCAGTGTGTGGTCAAGATGGCAGTGGTTATTGATGAGGAGGAACACACAAGCCATGAGAGGCTGCAGCAATTTGCCTTTACCTGAGCCTAATGGGAAGGGCAAGTGTCTGCCCCCTCTGCTGCTCTTACCCTCCCTAATTCAACTAATTTTGACTTCTTTCTCAGTTTGTACCAATGGAAGTAAGCTCAGGACAAAGGGGGAGAAGGAGAGAGAAACTGGAAAATTTTAAAAGCCACTGAAGAAGTGGGGTGACAGAGGACAAGACTGTCCCTGCCAAATTGGGATAGTTGGAGAATATGCAGTGGTCATGAAACCACCATCCCAACCTTCTCTTCTATGAGCTGTTCTTGTTGGCCTGCAAAAATGCTGGGGAAAAGCTCTGCAAGCACTTGTAATTTTCTGTAGCAAAACCAAGCCATACTTGACTGCATATCTACTGAGCACTTCAAAGGAAGGGGTAGTCTCTGTATATGATTTGTGCACATTTTTATCAATACAGATGGGTTCCGAGAGACAACTTCATAGCAAGTGTTGTAATGGGTGCTTTTAATTTATAAATAGGAACCACTCCATTTATGTTTCCACATCCAAGCTTTCACTTGCCAAATGTTCCTTGAGACCAAGTCTGAAACCTATGACTATGACTTTTTATGAGTTAGCACTTGGTTGGTGCATGTAGGCAACTTCTGGGAGAGGTTAGCACGCCTGCTATCAAATACACAAAGGAAGGAAGGAAATCCATTTCAAGAAAGGCTAATGTACATAATACACATGGTCACAAACCTTGTTTTAAGAGGATGTTTAATACACAATTATCTTCAAGTTTTCTTTGTTGTCTGTAATGATTAAACAGTGGCTTCCGTTCTCTCCTTGAACTTGCTATTGTGGGATTGTTCTGCATCCCATTTAGCTTTGTAGTTAAGTGTAGATGAATTGTTTGTTTCAGAAGTATCAGATCATGCCTCAGGAGGGAATATGATTAAAGGAGTTGTTGTAAAAGTTAGGAACCACGGAGCTGAAAGGGCTTCAGTTTTTACCAAGCTCATCTCCTTGTAATGAATTCTATTGAGCGACAGGCATTTCACATGTTACTTCTTCCAACTTATATGTTTCACACATGAAACATATGTTGAGGTAGCCTGAGAATGATTTTAAACTTGATCACCTGCCAGGTTAATTTCCCACATATGAGTTGGGTCAACCAGTTTCTTGTGCCATTGCTGTCACCCATGGGGAGAAACAGTGTCAAGATCCCTATTGCAATTTGAGCTAGAAGGGAGGAGGCGACCAAGTTCAGATCACATAGCAGAGAAGGCAGATCTGGGACCAACAATTAGTTCACCAAAGCCCTTCCTCCACACAAAAACACTTCAATGCATAATTTAATCTTTCTTCCCTCCTCCTCCTCTATTATTATGATGGTGGTGGTTGTTACTGTTGTTATTTCCAGTAATGGGGTTAAGGCAGTTTACAAATTATTAAAATGAGTCCAGATTAAAAACATACAAAGACATCAGTAAAAAAATAGATAGAATTATTTAAGAGGCAATATAATCTATAATCTATAGAGTTAAAACCATTTAAAATTCATCAAAAAACAGAATGTATGTACATCTGTACATATGTATATATAAAATGAAACAGCATGGCATGAAAAACCCATCACAGTCAAGCCATTTTGGGTTCTCTAGAGAAGGAAGGAGTTCCAAAGTGTGGGAGCAACCACTGTGAAAGCCCTCTCCTTTGTTCCCACTAAATGAGCGTGGAAGGGTGATGGGGCAGAGAGGAAGGCCTCTCCCAAACATCTTAGACCTAGAACAAGTTCATACAGGGAGATGCAGTCCTTCAAATAGCCTGGACCCAAGCCAAATAGAGCTTTATAGAGCATACCTCACACTCTTCATAGCTGGAGATAGCAAAACAAATTCTTTTTGACTTTACAAACATTCTGAATTTTGCAAACAGTACTTCTAAATATACAATAACCCTCAGGAGTCTACCACTGTTCACAAAAGTATGACATGTTTTGACCTCCCTATCCCCACCCTAACTGAATACTTTTGGATACCCAGTTGGATAATGTCATTGCACAGGGTAGTCATTATATGGCATAGGATATAGTCACACCTATGCAGAATCAGGAGTTCCTATTTGTGCCAACAAATTAACGCTTGTCTATGTTCCTGGTGGATCATCAGAGCCTTTCATGACACTACTGTTACTGTTGCAGGTGAAGGGGTTTACCAGTGTCAGGAAGATAATCCAGCTCAGTAACACACAAACAAACAGGTTGAGAGAATGACTAGATGAAAAAAATGTCAGGTAGCATACCCTCCAACAATTCACAAATGAAAACTGAGATATGTGTGCCAAGCAATATCAGACTGTGGTCAAGACTGTAAAAGGAAAAACACACAAAGTAGGAAAGGCTGCAGCAGTTTGCTTTTGCCTGAGTCTACAGGGAAGGGCAAGATTCTGTCCTGTCATCTTCCTATTGCTGACCAGCTGAGTGAAAATTATGTACTTTTTCACTGTTATCTGAGTTTGCAACGACAGAAGTAAACTCATGACAGGGAGAAAGTTGGAAGAGGAGAAGGAAATCAGTATTTTTTAAAAGAAGCTGAACAAGTGGGACAACAGAGGATACCTGGGACTGCTCCTGTCAAACAGGGACAGCTGGAGGGTGTAAGGTAGGAGGGGAGACTGTACCAGCTTGCCAAGCTAAGCTTGCTGAAGGTCCCTCTTCTACACAGTCTCTAAAAGTGCAGAAGTCCTGTTCTCTTTTTCTTTTGTTTTCTCTGGTCACCCGACCAGCCTGCCTTATTAGGTCCAAAACTTGCAATCTCATTTCCTGCTAGGATCAAGGGATTTTTCATTTGTTCTTCTTTTCCTCTATAGCACAGTCATCCCTCCACATTCACTGGGGTTAGGGGCACAGAACTCCCATGAAAGTGGAAAAAATGTGAATAACTCTAGGCCCTCCCAAACCATATTTAACACACACAAAAAGCATGGTCACTATATTCAACTCACCATGGCATCAGGGTTCCTTCATAAGGCAAAAGTAGGTGGCTGGTGGGGCGTACTGCCACCTCCACTGCTGCCCCACACCATTTTTAATAAGGACTTGCAAGCCTCATTTGCAGTTTCTCAGTTTCACAGGGCTTGCAGTCCCTATTAAAAATGGCATAGGGAGGCAGCAGAGGTTACAGCAAAGAATCAGTGAATAATCAAATCTGCAAAAGTGAAACCCACAAATCTGGAGGGCAGACTGTAGTGAGTCCTGCTCCTTTCTATCATTGGTTCTGCTTCCTAATACTCATAGGCTAGGATGCATTACCAATTGTTCAGGTGGTACAATTGTTCCAGTCCCGTCACTGGCTAGAGGTCCAGTTTCTCATGGTGAAAAGGTATTGCTTGCTGTTGTTATCATGTGAGTTACTATGTAAAAAATGAATGGGACCAGCTGTTTAGTTTTACTGACGTTACAGCATTTAATAAGAGCTCATGCACAAAGATTGCAATACTGGCTATTGTGCTTTGCATATAATCTATCTGGCTGGCTGCCTGGCTTTCTATCCATTCATTTAATTTTCATTTGTTTAATTGCTCCATAGTCCCCATCTAGCTTTGGTCATGGGGCAGTGGCAGGACTGCTCGGGAAGAGAACGAAAGCAATTGATAGAAAAGTGATCACAGCATTGAAGCTTGTTCCAGATTTCTAGGTCTGAGCTGACGGTTTCATCATATTCTAGGAGTAATGTAGCTTTTGCATATCTAAAAGATTCCAGAATGTCACCCCCTGGCATTAAAATATAGACATTTATGAAACAACATTACCACCCAAGGTTTGTATCTGTTATGGAATTTGTTCTTCCTTTGGTGTCTGTGGAGGGCTGCAAAACGGCATACACAGAAAGTCTTGTCTCTGCACAGGGACTTAAATGAAAAAGGGTATGAATTCTTAAGGAGAGACTGTGTTGACTGTGATGGTAAATCATGGTATGGAATTATGAGGGGGTGTTCCCATAATATTACTAAAGCATCAAAGCATTTCTGAGGTGGTGGGGAGAAGGGCAAAAGGAAGAGTTAATGTTGTCATCTCCTGCCCAAGGACCACACAGATACTGCATGAGAATTCGTGCCATTTTTCAGCTGCATAAACTTGAACAGTTATAGTAATTTTAATGATTTTTTTTAAAGCAGTGATATATCGTTTCCTGACAAACTGGTTTTAATAAGAATGAAATTCTTGTTGTTCCCAAATCAGAAAGGGGACTCTCACATCTTTAAATCATTAGACTGGGGATGGAGTAATCACTCTGAGGGCATGCTTCAAAGGTTATTGGATTTTACAAGGCTTTCACCCCTCTCCAGTTGTCTGAGAATTAACCTAATTCTTGTTCTTATTCTCGGTGGATGCCATATTTGAAATATGGGGCATTTCCAGATATATTTCTGCAACTTCTCAATGTAACTGATTTAGGAAAAGAACTTTTTTTAAAAAATGATAAAAGCAAATGTCAAAGTCTTCGGCAGTAGATGAAGACAAGCCTGGCCATTGTCCATGTTAAAACTGTTGATTATGTGGTGGCAAGAAAAGATGTTGGTGAGGCCTTGTGATCATTTAAAACATTGGAAGGATTAGAGACTGCACAATGAGAAAATGAGGTAGTCTGCTCTAATATCTGAACCTAGAGTGCTTAAGACAAAGGGACAGCTTTGAACTAAATGGGCAAGAAATTTTCAGGGTCATGAACTAAGCACAATGGAAGATGAGGAAAATACTTTTTGGGGGAGGCATCTTGTTCAAAGTCCTAAAAATGTCACTTGTTGAAATATATTTTGTAGCCTGCGTATGATAATGGCAGAAATTCAGAAGAGGGAACTTTATGCACCACTTAACTTCTGATTTCTTGCTATGCTCCTTAGTTTTTCAGTTTGTCATTTGCACTGACATACCACAAACCTTAAACACATCATCAGAATCCTCCCTGTCCAACTTAATTTTCATGTCTTAGGCCTGTGGGTTTTAAAATGCTGGGCATAATATATTTATATTAATAATGATTTTAGCACTTCAACTGAAACAATTGACTAAAGTAAGCACACCTAATTGTGGCCCTTTCCGCACTTTACCTTTTTTCAGCACTGCGGTGCAGGGATTATGTGAGCAGCATCCAGTGAGAGGCTCTCAAGTCCCCACTGCTTCAGCTCTGCATGAGCTGCCTGCTCTCGAGCAGGTAGCATGAGAGCCCCGCCTCTTCCTTCCACAGCACAGCTTGGGAGTTTCCCAGGCTGTGCTGGGGCAGGAAGTATGACTGCCGCAGCTTCGGAGGCTCTGCACACACAGCAAGCGTGCGTGAGGCCCTCGAGCAATGCACGATCACTCACGATTTTCGTCTGAAAGCCGAAAATGAAAAAGTGCATGAGTGGCATCTGCCCTATCCTGAAGCATCACGCAATTGTGAGTGCGTCGTGGTGATTGCTCCTCACAATCGCGTGACACTCCAGGCACCCTTTCACATGACAAATGCCCTGCGAAAAGTGCCTCCATCTTACTGCAGAAATAAGAAAAATTATAATGCACCATTTAGAGTATATTCCTACTGTGAAGGAGATATTTCAGTTGGCATTGTCACAGAAACAAATAGAGACAAAGAGTCATAAAATGCAGGCAATACAATTTCAACTCACTTAGCAACAGAAAAAAATAACTTCCCTTGAGATACAGGCTGTTTCTGGCTGGGTTTTTTTTTTTAATTTATTTCTCCTGTATGATTCTCAACACTTTTGCCCGATAAAGTTCTGTTTAATGTTTTGTCAACAGGGATAGGGGTACATAATCTGCTATAGTTTGACTCTGATCCATCTTGCTTGTATCTGTTCTTATACCTTGTTCATTTGTTTGTTTCTTTGAAGGGGTTTTGCAGTGGCCTTTGCTGTCTAGCTTCTTTGATGGCCTCTCCACCTGTTCTGGGGTGACTGGCATTAAAAAAGCACATGGTTATGGCTTCATGAGACCTCTTGGGGAGATCTGGGACTTTATCACACCATAGGTTTGTTGTATGATTGCACTGGCTTAGTTCCATGTTTGAGCTTTCCTTATCACACAACCTATGATAATGTCCTTGTTACCCTACTTGCTGGAGGTCCCTTAGGGGGATTCCCAACGCCTGTCAAAATTATCACTTGTGCAGAAAATTAGCTATGAACACTGCTGTAGCAGTGCAAAGAGGGCAGGGTAATTAGGGATCTTAAGCCCAGCTTTACGGAGTTGGATCACAGAGAATCAGGCTAACTGTTCAAATTTAAGTATTTTTTTTTAAAATAGATGTTAAATCCATACAATCACTCAGCTGCATTCACTCTCACGAGCATACACGGCTACAGAAATTTAGAAATAAGTGAAAATGAGAGAGACAGAAGGGTTTTGGGGTAATACTGTACCAATCCAGAAGTCTTCAGCTGGGAAAAGACAAGCAAAAAGCCCAACTCAGCCTCAGGGGACGGGGCTGAGGGGAGCTTTTCCACTGGCAGAAGCATTGTTTGCAAGTCTGGGAGAACTCTTCCAAATGGAGGAGAAAAGGGGGTCCAAGTTATAGTGGTGAACAGAGCTAAAAAAAAATGTCCTGGAGATCAGATGGCTGCATTTTTATGAAGATGGATCTTAGCTTTGTAGTTTGAAGAAAATACAGCCAAGCATCCTTGTAGTTTCCTGCAAGATGAGTTTCTCATCCAGGGATGCATGCCTCCAAAGTGTAACATTCCTGGCTGTTTGAAATGTTAATTTGATCCCAGAGACCTCTTGTCTCCTGTTGGCACTATTATTGCTGAAAATCCATTCAAACGGTTTGTGTGAACCATTTGCAAAATTCACCTAGGATGCATGAGAGAAAACAGGGCTACCCTTTGATCTATTTCCATAGTTCTACTGCCTGTGTGCCCTTCCAGTAGATCTCTATGGCTCACTATGTTTGATATAAAATAATTATGATCCTCAGGACATAGCATGCACGTGGGTTAGGTGGGGTAACATCCTGACTCTCCTTGTTGCATTGCATTTCTGTCATTATTAGATTGCATTTTTCATTGTCAGAAAAATCATTAATGTCTCCAACATCACTTTTGTTCAACTACAGCGGAACTTCACTTTTGCAGGGAAGTAAGACCCCTACAAAATTGGAAAAAACATGAATATTAAGTAAAAATCATGAATGCTATTTTTTTAACCTGAGAAAACACTTCTCTGGGAATCTCTAGGTCCTCCATCAACTTCTGATGGAACTTGACCATAGAATTACACTGGGACCTAGGAATTCCTAGAAAGCATATATTAATGAAATCCATGAATCATCAAATGTGCAAAAGGGAAAACAACTAATGTGAAGGGCTGACTGTATTGCTTCTTAGTATGATCATTTCATTCCACTGCAGTTCCAATATTTCAGGGGTTATGTGCTATGAGTAGTCATGATTCTCCCCCTCCCTATCACCAAGCAGGATGAAATCACTCTACTTGTGGTTTATAGACAAAGAGAACATCATGGTGCAGAGGAACAGTTGCTTTTAGTCTGTTTCCTGCTATATATTTCTTCTCTTAAATTTGTTTTGCTGTAATTGCACGATTGCATAGTTGTGGTAGTTGCCAACATGCCACAATTATACAACTAAAGCAAAACAATTTTTTTAAAAAATACGTACTGGGGACAGAAATTGTGCAATTGTGGCAAAATAAAAAGATAGACAGGCAGACAGACAGGAACAATGTTGCTCCATTCCTTGGTACATACTTCTTTTTAAAATCTGTTTTGTCATACAGTGGGTCCTTGGTATCCACTAGGGTTTGGTTCCAGGACCCCTTATAGATACCAAACTTTGTGGACATTCAAGTCCCCTTATATACAATGGTGTCATAAAATGTTGTCCCTTATATAAAATGGCAAAATCAAAGTTTGCTTTTTAGTTTTTTTTAATACAATAGCCCCTCCACTGTATGTGAATAATTTCTCCCCACAATCCCCCTCCCATTCCCTTGCCTCTGCCCCCGTGCCACACTCTGGGGGGAAGAAAAAAGACAAGGTAAAAGGCTTACCAGTACTTTCACCTCAGATAGAGAAGAGAAGAGCACAGAGAAGAGCAGAGCACTGAGAAGAGCAGAGCACAGAGCATTTCCACACAGAGTATTTAAAACGGTGCAGTGCGTCCTCCACGGAGGACGTCTGCACCTTGGAGCAGACTGAATCCGGACTTCTTAGTGTAGATCCACACCTCAGTCCACTCCGGAACAACCCCAAGTGGTCCTCCAGCATGCTTTTGAAAGACCTGATTTTTCTGGTCTTTCGAAAGCACGGAGCACACCATTGCAAGCCTGCTCCCTTGTGCAGATTCACAGGCTCACACCAATGTGAGCCTGCGATCTGCCGAGGGCGGGCTTTAGGCTGGCAAGTTTCAGTGGTTGGTCAAGACCCACGACCAACCAGAAGCCGCTGTTTTGGACACCAGAGCAGTGCGGATCGACGACCATGCCCTGCTCCGGAGCAACCTGGACCAGACCGGGGAGCCAGAAGATCCAGAAAGTAGCGGCGCGGGGCAATTCCCTCACCCTGCGCAGAAATGGCCTGAGTTCCGGCATTTGAGCTACTGCCAGTTGCCATCTTGAGAAAGGAGAATCCTCCCTGGGGGAGGGGGAGGAGCAAAGAGAGCACCTGATCAATCAGCAGCCATTATGCAGCAGAATATGCAGCAATGTGGCAGAGAGAACAGTGGAAGGAGGGAGAGATTTGCTCACCCAAAAGGAAATCAATTAAAACATCAATTTTAAACAGAAGCCTTGCAAGTCTTGGGTTTGGAATGCAAGGGAACAGGAGGAGGAGAACTGGGGGAGGGAAGGCAAGCATATGTCACGTGAATAATCAGATTCATGAAAGTGAAACCCACAAATGTGGAGGGAGGACTGTATTTTCAAGCCATGCTTTGTTGTATCTGTTGATACAGAATTCATGGATATGGAGGACAGACTGTAATTGTGGAATTGCACTGCCATGGTGGTCACCAGCATGCCACAATTACACAATTATGGCAAAACAAATTACCAGGGAACTGAAATTGCACAGTTGCAGCAAAAAGTAAAGGAAAAAAAGAAACAGCATGCATACATAGCATAGACACAGGTAGGAAGGTGAGGTCAGTGGGGCAGTGCCAAAAACATTGCAGCAGCATTCATAATCAAAGTGGCATCATATCATTATTACAGATAAGATGTGAAAATGATTGCTTCCACATCTGTATGTTTTTGTTTGCTTAAATAATGTGATTGCTGCAAGACAACAGGCTGATGTGATAAACCACTCAAGGCTAAGGGCCTCAGACCAGCCATTTGGTTTGTTTGTTTGTTCTTTCTTTGTATGGCCATCTTACAAATATAATTGCAAACATCTTTAAATGTTAAAAACAATTAAAATCTCTGACAAGAGCTGAGGTATGACATTGTGAAATGGAGCATATTTCATTTATACATTTTCAAATATTTGTACTGTCTTGTGTTTTCTATCAAAGTGTCTGAGGCTGGTGACAGATTTGTAAAGTAATTTAACAAAAGCAAAATTATAAATAGCTTTAAAGCTTAATTGTTCTTCTGTGTCTTCATATCATTTCTGACTTATGGCAACCCTTAGTTTGCCTTTGCCTTCCTCTGAGGCTGAGAGAGTATGGTTTGCCCAACGTCACCCAGTGGTTTTCTGTAGCCAAGTGGGGATTTGAACCCTGATTTCCATAATCATAGGCTGTCTCTCAAACCACTACACTACACTGGCCCTCCAAAAGTCTAAGAAGACTTTGCAAATTACAGTCCACATTATTATTACTGCTGTTGCTGTTAATCTCACCCTTCCTTCAGTGAGCTCAATAGTTTATAAAGTTCTTCTGTTCCCCACTTTATCCTCATAACAACCCTGTGGGGTTGGCCAAATGGGAAACAAGGGACCTGAGCTTGGATATCCTAAGTCACTAACACTCTAGCCCCTGCAAAAGACTGGTATTCTGATTCAGTGGCTTAATTACACATGCAAACCTCAAAAGAAAGGAACCTAAAAACCACAGAGAGTGTGGACTCACATTCACACATAGCTGTATTTATTGTTTAGGGTTTTCTTCTTTCCTGAGCCTTCTCTCAGTAATACATAAATCCAAAGTGTTTTCTGCTTAAGAAAGTGCAGTTTTATGTGTTTTTCTTCATTAATAATTTTTGCACTCAAGTTGGCTGGCTCTTAGAAATTCACATGTTTTTCCCTACACATTTTCATCCATGAACTGTTGGACAATATAGTCCCTGTATGTGAGAGACAGAAGGAGAAGCATGTAAGTGCTTGTGTGAAAGAGATGGAGCGAAAGTGGGGAGTCTATGAGAATGTTTGTTTTTGTAGATATGAATATTGGGAAGGAGAACCAGCATGGTGTAGTGTTTTGAGCGTTAGACCACGACCCTGGAGACCAGGGTTTGATTCCCCACTTGACCATGGAAACCCACTGGGTGACCTTGGACATGTCACACACTCTCAGCCCACAGAAAACCCCATCATAGATTCACCTCAAGGTTGGAAACAACTTGAAGGCACCCAACAACAATATTAGCAGGGGACTAAGACTCTGTTTCTCCAAGACAATATTCCATTTAAATTAACAGTGCAGTTATACACCTATCTACTCAGAAGTAAGCCCTGATGAGCTGATTGGGATGTACTCTTTAACAATTGTATACAAGATGGGATTATTGCCTGAGTGAGACATACTGTTTGCTGTTGGAAATGAATCAGTTTGTATATGACAGTCATTTCCCCCCAATAATATGTATTTTAATTTATTTCATTCCATTTTTCTCCTACAGGTGTTGTTGTTGTTTCTTACCCACTTCCCCCTATGGATTGAGGCAGGAAACACATAACACAGTTGAAAACACAAATGCTAATTAAAAACCCATAATCAGTTAAAAGAACACATCAGTCAAAAAGCATACATATTAAAAACAATCACTTCATAATTAAAAATTCATAATTTAACATCCATCTGGATAGGCCTGCTGGAAGAGATTGGTCTTTAATACTGTTTTACACAACACCGTAGATGTCATAAATGATTTTTCTCCATCCTACTTTTATCCTAACAAGAATCCTGTGCAGTAGGTTAAGCTGAGAGGCTGGAATTGGCTCATAGTGACTACCTGAATTTTATGGGGAATGTGGAGTTTGAACCTAATTATGTCGTCATGTGGATCTATAGAATTCTAGAAGTGTAGCACTGGAAGAGATCTGAAAGGTCATCTAATCTAACTGCCTGCCATGGCAGGAATCCACAACTGTGATATGGCGTGTTCCGTGTTCCACTTTGTCTCTCCAACTAAAACAGGGCATTGTAATAGTGGGAAAATTTGCTATCTGTTGCTTAGGAGCATTCCAAGATCAAAAGCTTTTGTTGAAAGAGGTTGTTTTTTTCAGCTCCAAAAAACAAATGGGAGTAATGAAGAAGAACAGATGTTTTGCATACCTACCAAATCTGAGATTCAGTTTACTATGAATTTTACTAACAGTTGTCAAGCATTTTTTTTTGTTATGTTTAAAACAGATTTAAAACTGTTGGTGCATGCCAAAAAAAAAAAATCAAATACAGATTTTCACAAAGATACCGGGTTGTGCGTCATGTAACTTAGGTTTGAAGAACATGGAGTATATGTTAGTTTTACAGAGAAATGCATGACAAAGATAACTGAAAGCAAGACTGTTATTTCATCTCAAGGAGGAACACAACTTTGTTAACAGCTGCTGCCTAACTGTTAATTTTAGGCATCATAAATCTTGACTGTCCCTTATTGCTATTTTTAAAACCTCAAACTCCTACAGGCAGCACATGCAAACAAATAAAAATAAAAATGTAAGAATGAAGCCCCAAATTCAGATCAGGCTTATTACACGGAATATTTACACAGAATTGGAAATCCTTGTTGCAGTTCACCCCTGCTTTCTTCATGCAGTTAAAAGAGGTATCCCTCGAGACAGCTTTGTTATTTGTTGTCATGTTTTGGTTTACCAATTATATATTAATCATTTACATTTGAATTTATTTTTTTCCTATCCAGAGTAACCCCATGTTTTACCCTAATCTTAACAAAATATGGAAGCCTGTATCTGTGTATAGCGGTAAAATGGGATTGTTGTAGAAACCTAAAGTAGAAGGGCTGGCTTGTAGGGGCAAGGAATGAGGTAAGAAAGCTGGGTGAGATGCGATAGGGGGAAAAATGGAGGTAGCAAAATAAATGACAATATTCTGAGAATGCCAATACTTCACTGAACTGCCCAGTGCATTCCACATCTGCATAATTACTTTTGGTCTGAACCCTGTCCCAATGGGATTTGCTTATTTCTTGATTTATAACTCAAAAATTGATTTCAGTGTATCCACAATATGGACTAACCACTAGGATTCGGGCCATTGGGTATAAATTAACAAGTAAGCCACCATCTTAGTGCATATGTTCATTTCTTTCAATATTACTACACAAGGTTCCTTTCTTTCCAAACTTTTCACACACTTTTTTAGATATGCATCATTTCGTGACACAGTAATTCAGTTCTACCAACAAACCAA
Organism: Ctenosaura bakeri; assembly: GCA_948474755.1. Taxonomy (NCBI): domain Eukaryota; kingdom Metazoa; phylum Chordata; class Lepidosauria; order Squamata; family Iguanidae; genus Ctenosaura; species Ctenosaura bakeri. The sequence goes on along the minus strand of CAOLHI010001718.1, from coordinate 106,676 downwards.
AAGTTAAACTAACCCCTTAGAAGAGATAAAGACACATACATGAATTGTAATAACAAAATGTATGGGGGCACAACATATCTCATGAAAATCTTTCATAGATTTTTTAAAATGTATGGTTTATAAGTAATAACATACATTTTCAAGATTTTAGGTGACATACTTATACACTTTGGGCGACACAGTAACGTGTCGTGGCACACTGTTTGGAAAGCCCTGCTTTAGATCATCTTATTCCATAACCAGTATGAAAATATGCTGGTCTATTATTACTTTCACTCAAAATGGTGGTGAAGTTCTACTTGACATCAGTACCCAGAAAGATCCTGGAGCAGATCATTAAGCAGTCAGTTTCTAATCACTTAGAAAGCAATGCGGTAATCACGAGAAGTCAACATAGATTTCTCAAAAATAAATCATGCCAGACTAATCTTATCCCTTTTTATGACAGAGTTACTAGCCTAATAGATGAAGGGAATGCTGTGGATGTAGCATATCTCAATTTCAGTAAGGCCTTTGACAAAGTTCCCCATGACATTCTTGCAAAGAAGCTAGTAAAATGTGGGCTGGACAGGGCAACTGTCAGGTGGATCTGTAACTGGTTGATTGACCATTCCCAAAGGTTGCTCACCAATGACTGCTTTTCATCCTGGAGAGAAGTGACTAGCGGGGTGCCACAGGGTTATGCCATGTAGAGCAGTGATTGGGCATGTTTTCTGCTGCTCCAGAGACCAGGACAAGGAGCAATGAGTTCAAGCTGCAGGAAAGGAGATTCCACCTGAACCTCAAGAAGAACTTCCTGGCAGTCAGGGCTGTCCAGCAGTGGAATATGCTGCCTCGGAGTGTAGTGGAGTCTCCCTCTTTGGAGGTTTTTAAGCAGAGGTTGGATGGCCATCTGTCGGGAGTGCTTTGAGGGTGTTCCTGCATGGCAAGGGTTGGACTGGATGGCCACTGTGGTCTCTTCCAAATCTTTATTTCTATGATTCTATGATTCTACTTTCAAGGCTCCCATTTACCAAAAAAGACATGGCGTGGGAATATGACAGTCTGAAAACATTTTGTAATTTTGCTCTTTTCTTTTCTTCCAGCACAACAAGCATGCCTTCCCACATCAGGATAACAAGTAGTTATAGCCCTGTTAATCCATCCATTTGGTTTTCAAACCAGCCGGACCAGCAGCCGCATCCAGACCTTGCATTCCGCCATCAACTCAAAAGCTCAGCTATTGGCAGCCTTATACCATCACCTTTAACTATTTCTATCTATGTGACAATGGCTTCTTTCCTATTGGATCTACTGAATCCCTCCTGACAGAACAAGAATTCTTAAGTGCAATATCCGGAAAAGAGAAGAAGGATAATCTTCTGTCTGATAGTATTTGTTCCTAATGAATAGTTTCACCTAGGCCTTCTAATTCAAGGAACGATAAGCACCTCAAACTGGTATACATCTCTCTCTTTGCCAGATATTATTTTGAAACTCTAAAGCTTTATTTTGTACACTGACTTAACATCTTCTTTTTGTAGAAGGATCTTTATTTCCCATACTGCTATGGGGTTTTGTAAAAAGAAAATATATATATATATATATAATATATATATAAAAGAAAAGAAAAATAGTGTATTTATTCAATTGATAAACTTATTTTTGTTGTTGCAGAATGTTATCTTTGTTGGAAATTAGTGGCAAAGTTGCAAATTTTCAAACAACACTAGATTTTTTTTAATCAACACTAATAGTAGCTGAATTACTATTAAAATGGCATAATATTGTGACTTTTCAAAGTTAAATTTTCTCCTGGGTCATATTTTCAGGGTGTTTTTAAATCAGCTGATGTAGCATAAAACTAAGAAAATTTCAGCTTTCCAGTCACATTTTTAGTTCTCACAGTGGCAGAAAAAGAGAAAAAGTTAATAAAATTTTCACCTGCATCTGGAGCATGAATCATGGTCAACAATAAGGGTTATTTTAGATATATCTTAATAATCAGAGGACTGTAGTTAATTTGTCATGATATGATAATGCTGAGATATATCATTGGTGTGCAAACTGCCCTTCCAGTATACATCTAAAATGATCTCCAAATGTGAAAATTTTATACCTGATTTATAGTGAGAGATAATTACAAGAGGATTATTCTTTTTAAAAAAATGCTTTCCCACTTCTGAGACTTTATTATATTTTGCATTGTTGTTTAAACCTTCCCTCTTCAACCACAACAGCTAGAAACCTTTTGCCTTAAAGTCAAAATTAAAGCTGTGATTCTGAAAGAAAGCGGAATGTTGTCCTATCCTAAAGCATAATTTATCACTGCAGAATGAGCCTACAGCTCACATGTTCTCTTGTTACCCCGTCTCTCCTTACAGATTAATCAGTTCAGTGAGTTATTTTCTGCATAGTGCAAATCATATTTTTCTCTTGCATCCAACCAACAAACTATGGTTTATTCTTGCCCTCCCGTGCAATCCAGGTTTAGAGGATGAGCATAAACTGGCAAGTACAGGAGTACAACCATTATTCCCGTAGCAAGATTTATTGTTACAACTGAACTGAGCTTATATAAAATTGTGAAACTTATGTTTCCTAATTTTGCCCTATAAAACTAGTCAAAATATTTCTCATATAATTCCCCTCCCTAAGTTCATTTATCTAATACAGCCAGGGCATTTCAACAGCAACACTATCCGTTTATTTGTATGTCACATTTTTATGTAAACCATGCTCTAAGCAGCTCAAAATAGCCAAAACTGTTGCAAAATAAAATATTACACCATTTCAAGACCATTTGCTAACAATTATACGAAACATCCCCAGCATTTAAATAAACAGCCACACAAATATCACTAGGCTAATCAAAATATCTCATATTAATTAATATATACTATTAATATTAAGGCTTAAAAAGAGAAAAAGAAAACAGTGTCCAATTAGAATCAGACAATGTATCCAGGCAGCAGTACGCCTTATCTAAAAGTGAAGGTAATCCTAAAAACAATCCCTAAATAAGAAAACCATTTCCCCAAGCCAAATAAAATGGGTCAGGCAGAGAAGCAAGGAAACAGAGCTCTGTAGGTACTAAGACCATCCACATGTGGAGGCATGCTTTTGAACACAGGATTGCCTCACTGGATTGCTCGATGTCACATGTGCAAAATGTACATACAACCCCTGCCTTTTTATTGCCCTTCCGCATGCACGTCCTCCAATATGTGACTTACATGGTTCTCACCAATGGTAGCTGTTGGCTTCCATGTCAATGGAGCAACAAACCCACTCCAGGTTTTAATCTTTACTTTAAAGATTCCATCAAGACACTGAGCCTATTCTGGGGATAGGATTCAGCTCTTCAAATAGACTTTTTGAGGTTCAGACTCAAAATACAGAACAGATTCACCATGCCACTGAAATGGAAACCACCAGCCACAAGGGATTCAGGCAGCACAGACAGCCTGCTGGATGAGTCAAATGGGGGCTGAATGCAGTCCCCCTTTCTTCCTTCACTCTGCTTGCAAGGGGAACACCACTGTCAGGAGGTACTGATGGTAAAAACTAGATCTTGGAATATTCCTTTTTTTTAAAAAAAATGAGTTATGTTACTCATTATGTTACTCATTATACTCACCTAACAGTTCATTATTTGTAACTGTTACTTTAGCCCAGAAATAAGTAGCTAGATTGCTTGCCACTATCACATTCCCATTACTGTTACTATTGTGACATGGGAAGAAAAACAGGAATACTGTCTGGTTCTCCCCATTTCTGATCATCATAAATCTTAGTAGACTACCCTGCCTTGACTCCACCCCCCCACCTACACTGGTATGGCACAACAGACCATGTGGCTAACATGTGAATTGTACACAGATGCTTTGAGCAAGCACATAGAAAGATTCACTCATTCATTAATTCTTCCTTCTTCCCCAAATGATTGTTGTAAATCACATGCCTGAGCTAGACATAGAGAAGCATTCTCTTCTTCTCTTAAATGCTCTCTAACAGCTCCCACCAACCAAAATATGTGTCCTTTGCTGCTGCTTGGAGCAGTTCCCTCTTCGCTCCCCTTCCATATACTCTCAGTGATCCTTTATTTCTTACATTAAAAGCAGTCTCTCATTTGGGCAGAATGGAGGAAGGCAGAAAATGCAGTGTTGGTTTTTTTAATCCAGCTAACTTGAGTTTCTACTGCATATTTTCAGTGTATCTTCTCCTTCTCCCCCTTCCTCCCATCACAGTATCCTGAAAGGAAGATTACATGTGTAGCCACCCATGTGAATTTTTCTCCTCTGCTTCTCATTGCTCAGACTGAGGCCATTTCAACACATTACCTGATCCCGTCATCCTCCGGTCATGATCCCAGAAGCATCTTTGGTGGGAAGGGAGTGTGATGGGAATTTTCCCCTCCACACCTGACCAACTCCCTACGGAAGAGAGTACAACAGACACACCTCTTCTTTCCAGAGCACAGCCAGGCATTTTCCCAGGCTGTGCTGGGGCAGGAAGTGCCTCCATCACAGATTTGGCCCTTTTGCATGGCCAGGAAGGATGGGAGCATTGTGCAATCGGGGTCATTGACAGAGCAACTCTGTCAATGATTCACCCCTTAATCGCACTGGCTGGCAATGGGAGAAGGGTGAGACCACGATGACATCACACAGAAGTGTCACAGTCCTGCTCCTCTCGCTTCCCCATGACAGGACGCAATGTTCATGTGGAAAAGGCCTGAGTCACTACACACTCAGTAATGAATAAGTCACAGAAACCTTGTTAAACCTTGTTAAATTACATTGAAAAGTAGTTTGTTGCTTCCATGGCTGTTACAGGCAAAAAAGTTCCAAATCATTGCTGCAGGAAAATACTTAGTTATCAAAATATCTTGTTACAGATAATACATTACTTCCAAACTCTGCTACTGACCTTTTCTTCTTCACCTGAACCTGTGTGCATAAGGTGTGTCCAGTTACTCTTTCTGTTTATTCTTGCTACTGGCTCTGCTAGCTTTTCCATGCCAAGATCAATAAACATGTTACTTAAAGGAAGAATGAACTCTGTCTTGCCACAGACATAGCAGTAAGGCATTTTACTTGAGCAAAAGTGTTTGGTTTTAAAGTGTTTGCACAGAAAAAAAATGTGCTATTGCTTTCTACAGTGTACCAGAAACTTGTTCTCTACTCAGGACACTACAAATAATCTTGAAAAATTGTGTAGTTTTCAATTACTTTCTCATAGGAAAAAGAAAAATGGTAAGAAAAAAAATGACCTTGCCTGTGAGAGTAAAATTTCTAAATATTTATATCTCTAACCCCTGTTGGCCTTCTGTACACGGCAAAGCTGAAAAGAGGTAGTGAGCTATTCTCATTATGTAGATTTGGGCTAATGGCTACCCAAGCCACTATGGCATGGCTGGGGAATGTGCAGACCAGGGCTTAGATGTCATCCTTGCTCTGTTTTGCTGGCCTCCCTTTCCAAACATTCAGCACACCCAGATCTCAATCTCTCTCTCTCTCTCTCTCTCTTTTTTTTTTTTTTTTGTGCTGCCAAAATCAACACAAAAACAGCCAAACCACCACAAAAATTGCACTCTAGGTCACCTTGCATCCCTACCCCCACTCCCACTACCCTCCAGTGCCCATGGAAAGTTTTCATCCAATAATCAAAAACACACGTGAGACGTCAACATTTCCAGTCATGGCAAAAGTGATGTTTTGGGCCATTGGGGGGCATGAGTGATAAATGGTCCTCACCCCAAGTCCAGTTGTCCAGGGCAATGGCAAAAAGACAATGAAGGACATAGAACAGGGTTCATGACCTTTTGTCTTGAATATGTTTTAGACTTGGGCTCCTTGAATCCCTGCCGATTAGCTGCACTGTCTTTGGCTTCTGGAATTTGAAGTCCAAAACATCTGGAAGACCAAAGGATAAAACCCACTAATACAAAGTGAAATCCAGAATCATTTCACTTTTCAGACTCATCCAAGGCAAAACTGATTTTCAGTTAAATGCATTTTATTGGACTAGTTCATCCACAGTCACTGTTACTGCTTCTCTGTCTGTCTGTCTGTCTGTCTGTCTGTCTGTCTGTCTGTCTGTCTCTCTCTCTCTCTCTTTTCCAGGCATACACATGCCAAGCTTTACAACTCACAACTTTATAAGCTATCAATACCTCAGCCCATTTCTGCAGGGATTACTGCAATTACATTAGTACATTTAGAGGGATTGGAAACGTCTGCAATAGGCATTTCTGCCCCTTTTCCTCCTTTCAAATGATACTTTCTCCATACTGCCCTTTTCTAGGCATAATTCATATAGAGAATATGTGATCTAAAATGATAATCTGAACCCAACTGTAAGAGGCAGTTGAATTTACCATCAGTCCCTAAACAGAGTTGGTTGTCCCAATGATTTGGAAGAAAGAACTGTTAACAATTTATCAACTTAAGATTTTTAGCAATGTATTTCTATTTGGAAATTTAGCCTAGACCACTAGGCTTACTTGTTAATTTGCTTCCAGTTAAGTTCATGTTTACTTGAGTTCAACTTACCTGTGCGAAAGATTGACATGCAGGACAAAGAACTTTACAATATAATCCAGTGTATGTTCCTTTTTGATGTTGCAATAGAAAGCCTGGTTGCCAGATATTGATCACTTTAAGGAGTTCCCTTAAATGAATGGCCCTTCTTTTCATAATGTTATAGCTCCTTGGAGCATACATCCTTATTCAGTTCCTCCCTGCAATCCATTATCTATTAGAAACCAGCCAGTTTAAAACCTGAAATCTATCTCTTGTTGAGTTAGACTCCCCCAAGCCATGATCCCCAAAGCCTAGTGCCTTAGCAGAGGATTTCTGTGATCAGGAATGATACTGTGCTATGTCATAAGTTCCTGACAACTTACTCTCCATGCACCTGCACTTTTGCTTAGTTTTACAGACCCAAACCTAGATAGGGAAGATGAGAGTGCCTGGGATCAGCAAGATGCCGCACACTGTCATGACCCAGTATTGCTTTATATGAATAGGATTCCATCCTGAATGTGTAAGAGCTCAAATCAGACCATGAGATTTCCAAACCATGTTTTCAAGATGTGAGATTCATAACAAGCATTATATAAGATGCCTGGCTCCATGGGAAGACAAACATATAAAATCTTCCTCAGACCAAAACGGATTATGTGGAAGCCTGCAGAATGATACCTGAAATACTCACAGTGGTAAAGTTCTGTGTTTAAAGTTTGTCTTACTTTGTTGTAGCTTTTAGCAGTCAGCTTGTTCATCTGAACAAGGGCTGAATAATATTCAGAATAATGGTACACCTTCTTGTTTCTGAAGCTAGCAGGTGGGAATAAAGACTGCTAAACAATACTGTAGTTTAATTTCTTGCACAACATTGCATAACAGCCATAATCTATGACATCCCATGAGATGTATGGTGTGATAAGCTGAGAAAAATTACTTTCTGAGTATATTTTCCAGAGTCTCCTAGCCATTTGACTGGGGGATTCTGGAAACTGTAGTCCTAAAAGTACTTTTTCCAAGCTCTGGATAAGATGCATGTTGAAAAACAACTCTGTATCTGCGTTACAACAGATGAGTCAAGAACTGTGCCTAATGAACAAAATATACCGGGCATTAAATCATGTAATTTATCTTTTCCCTCCTTTAAGCAGTGTCTTTGACATCCCTGATCTGTGCTGTAGTCATGGTGAAGTGAATGGAATCTTCCCCATGCCATTTTCCCATAGGATATCCTCCCTGACTGTATTATCTCACCCTACTGGTCCAATTTATGAATAGATAGGGAGCAGTGTCAAAACAAGTAGAATCTCCAGTGTTCCACTGCAATACACTCCCACACTAGACAGGTACCTTCAGCTGCTGTTTAACAGAGAAGAAAGTGAGATACGAAGCAATGACATTTTAATGTCAGATTGAGTTTGACTTTAAAGGGGTGTAAGGAGCCTTATAGTTAATTGATGTTAATAAAATGGGAGTCTTAAACCATGGCAGTCCCATTGTACCTTCTGTCTTAGGGGTAATCTTGGAAAGACTTGGTTTGTAAAACTACAGGCTACATCCCATATTGACTTCTCGCACAACATCACCTTCCTCTCTCACTCATTTCATCTATCCCAAATCTGGCCAAGGGTCACTGGCCATCCTGGTTTCTAAGAGGGGAGCAAGTCCCACTGAATTTCATGGGGCATATGCATAGGTTTGGAGCCTTATTTGCATATACAGATCACTTAAGAAGAAGGGAAGAGGAGAACAAGGAAGGGTGTCCTGAAGAGAGGAGTCTGTTCTACCAGTGGCCTTTCCAATGACAGATGGATACCTTTTAAAATGGAGGAAACTGAAGGGCACATGATTTTTCTCTTTGGGAATATAATGACAGGTTCTAGCAGCGTTGCAGCTGCTAGATGCAGCAGCAAGATGAGGATATTATCACCCACAAATAAGAATTCTGTCCCACCCAATGAAATTATCTTTCAGCCTCCAAATTTCTACTATTGCAGAAGCTTAAAGCATCAGTTGAACATTTAGAAATACAGTTTAGACATCCGAAGACAGAATGTAAACACAGCAAATACAGAAGTTTTAGGTATGAATGATTTTTAATGTCTCGGGCCCTTTTCATACCTTACCTGGTCATGGAGACATCCATTGTGGGTCCCAGTGTTTGTCCCGCTGGAAAGGGAGCACAACAGGAGCTCTTCCTTCTGCACCAGCTACCTCTGGGATCCAGGAAGCGCAATGGCCATGGCTCTTCCTGCCACAGCACAGCTGGGTAGTGTCCCAGGCTGCACTGGGGCAGGAAGCGCACTTCCAGGTCCTCTGCAGGGAAGGTAAGTGTGGGCACATGGCAAGATGGTGACACGATCGCCAGTCATTGACAGGAAAAATCTGTCAATGATTTGCAGTGCAATTGCACCACCTGGGGACAGGAGAAGGATGGGACTGCAGTGACATCATGCATAAGCATTGTCGCAGTCCCATCCTCCCGTCTCTATGGCAGGTTGGGAGGGTGGAGAGGAAAGGGTCAAAATCTCTGCAACACTAGAAGTTTGGGGACTAGAAAAACGATTTATTAAGAAGGTAGAACTCTTATTTGGGGGTGGCAATGCCCACATTTTCCTGTTTATGTAACTATACCCCTGACCTGCACTTAATTTTGTTTAAAAACCACCCGCTTCCTCTCAGAATAGTACAGCAGGTAAAACTGCTTGGCCTGTTTCTCTATACCATCTCTGGTGGGCCCATGTGAGAAAAGTAACTAACCAAGAAAGAAAGAAAGAAAGAAAGAAAGAAAGAAAGAAAGAAAGAAAGAAAGAGGGACTGGCAACTTGTAATCAGTTGTCTTGATGAATGCAACATTCTAAATGGTCTTCCTATAGTGTCCCTGGATGAGAAACTTCAATACAGACTGTTGGCTTGTTTGTTTTCTGGCTCACTACTCCACTGTGCCCATGTAGCTTATAGGTTGCAGTATCTGGAAAACATATAAGCATCACTTAATGCAATTTAAAAGTTAAAAAGATTAAGCAGAAGTCTGCATCATGTGCCTGCCAAGTGTACAAAGTACCACTGGTGTGGAGATCTCCCTTAATAGCTTCTGTGCAGGCCTTAATTTTTGGATATTACAGTCACATTGCACTTTATAAACATTCTCCCAGATGTTTTCAAGCAGATGTTTTAGATCAGGACCATTTTTTTAAAAAAAAAATCTGAATGACACCTCAGTGTCTAACAAGGTATAACTGAGGGTGAAAGGGCAATCTCTATGAAAGACACTCCATTTAAAGCATGTTACTATTTTTTTAAAGGACTCCTATACTAGAAAGGCATGCCCAGATTCAACAACGCCTACTTAAAAGTGGTGGTCAGTCTTTTTTGATAAATAGTTTTGTACCAAAAGGAGAAGAGCCTTGGTCACAGGACTAGGGACATTCAGTGTGCTGAATGTAAGGATCTTTAAAACAAAAATGAGATATGTCAGATATGGGCCACCACAGCACTTTCACAATCCAAAAATGTGACTCCTGTACAGAAATGTATTTCCATATGCCTGTTGCTCTTGCAGTACTTAAGTGTGGAGAAGTATGGCATCTAGAAGGCAATGAGCATCCTTGCAGATATTGTTGGGCTGCAACTTCCATCAGTCTAGCTAGCATCACTAATGATCAGGGCTGGTGAGAGTTGCATTCCAACAACATCTTGAGAGCCACAAGTTACTCAATTCTTATCTAATGTCATAAGTAAAGTTTGAAAAGAGTTGACTTTTACAGATATGTTCTGAAATCCATGACTGCTTTTGCTTTATAACTGGTTTTTGTATTTCTGTTTTTGGCTGCTATCATTCTTTTTTTTTTTATGAATATGATGGAAGATTACAAAATGAAGAGAACTGAAAGCCCATCCCTCCTCCTTTGGTTCATTTGCCCTCCGTGTTAATGTGGAAATACTTTTTGAGTACAAAACAGAACCTAATGAGTGTTTTTAGCAATGTAATTTAGGCCTTTTCCGCATCTTACCTTTTTCCGGCGCTGGGATGCGGGGATTGTGTGAGCAGCCTCTGGTGAGAGGCTCTCACATCCCTGCTGCTTCAGCTCTTGCCTGCTCGTGCAAGAGCCCTGCCTCTTCCTTCCGCAGTGCAGTCTGAGAATTTCCCAGGCTGCACTGGGGCAGGAAGTGCGACTTGCGCGGCTCCAGAGGCTCTGCATGCCAGGTAAGTGCACACAGAGCCGGGGAGCAATGCAGAATCATGCATCGTTTTCGGCTTCCAGCCGAAAATGAAAAGGTGTGTGATCGGTGCCTGCCAGCCCCTGGAGCATTGCGTGATTGTGAGTACATTGTGCAAATCACTCCTCACAATCACACGACGCTCCAGGTGCCCTTTCGCATGGCAAATGCTGTGTGGAAAGGGCCTTAGTCAGCTGTGATGCTATTCATTATTTGGTTTGTAATTCTAGTTTGTCATTGTCAAATACAAGGATCTTAAATCTCAGTGGTCAAATCAAGAAGCAGTTGTTTCACCTTCCCTTGAAGAAAATCTTGGAAGCCTAAAATTAAACTGAAAGGCAAGTTAACAGCTTCACTAGGAGGATTCTATCTAAATTTCTGTATACGTGTCTCTAATAGCAATATGGGGCCCAGGGTGGAGGTTGTCGGTTAATATCGGGGTATTCCAGATTGCCTTAAAACTAATAAAATACATGTCTTTTAAATATTTATATGATTTTCCATATATAGTATATTATAGACAAAATCCTGATACTTAAATGCACATAATTTCTATTGACCTATATGTGTTGAGGGAGCTTGCTGGCATGAGTCCAGTGCCCAAAATTTGACTATCTGTCCTAGGCCCTTTTTGCATCTTACCTTTTTCCGTGACGGGGGAGGGCATCTTGCGCGAGAAGCCTCCTTCACGAGGCTGCTGCTTCCCCGCTCTTTCCTTCCGCAGGGCACTGTGGGAGCTGTAGGCTCCATGGGGAAAGGAAGCGCTTCCTGCCCAGCTTGCCGACTCACCGCATGGAGGTAAGTGCACGAGGGCGGCGTGAGCATTGCGCGGGCGCAGGCTATTTTCAGCTTCAAGCCGAAAATCAAAAAATACGCCCAGGCCCCGCTTCAGCCTCATGAGCGCTGCGCAAGTGGGAGTGCGTCGTGCGCAGCGGCGCTCCCACTTGTGCAGCGCTCAAGGGGCGCTCGTGCAAAAAAAAAAAGTGTGAAAAGGGCCCTAGTCAAATGGCCTTGCTGAAATCTCTCTTGCATTATCAGTGCTACTTCCCTGGAGTCCCTCCAGTTGTTCATGAGAGAAGGAGCCAATTGTAGTCTCAGAGACTTAGCACAGCATGCTGTTTGGTCTTTGGCTAAATCTAAGACTAAACTAGATTTACTTCCACATTTTTCAGAAAACCTCTATTGAACAGTGGAACTGTAAACAAATCTCTGCTGAGAGATTTGAACTGTTCCATTAAGAAATGAACCTACAGTGCCACAGGGAGGAAAAAGCGATCTGTCTTCCTGTTTGTGCTTGTCTTGCCAATATTTACTTAAATATGTTAATCTCAAGTACATTGATTGTTGAAGAACCAAGGTTTTCCTCTTCTTCTGCAAAAGGCATATTTTCAGTGACAGTCACAGAGGTTGTGAAATAAATTGACACCTCATTGAATATGTTTCTGGGAATAACACATAATAGCTATGTTTTGTATTGGTGTTTCCACACTCTGTTTGTTGATTTTTCAAGCTTAAAAGGTAAGGCATGCTGAGAATATAATGAATCATCTTACATTTGCTGTATTGTTGAAGCAACAGGGTAAGGTATCACAAGTTGTCCTTGATATGGAGAGGCCTGCTAGTATAATAAGGTATTTCTCACTTAGGAATATCTTCCCCTTTTTTGTGACAGAAAAGACCAAAGTAAGAATATCATCTATTTTTTAAAAAACAAAAACAAAGCAACTGTAACCATTCTCTGTTCAAGTGTCCTTTCCTTGTCTTGCAACTAAGGTAATTTTGACCAAAAAGAGTTCCACATTCATTTCAAGTATTCCTCACAAAGAGTATATTGACTTCCATCTTTGATTTTTATCAAGTTTTAAATCTGTAAGCCTGTTTTTTTACACTATAGCAATCGTTTTCAATGTTGAAATGTATCTCTCAACTTCTTAAATCAACGTGTAAAGTATTTTATGATATTAAGCTGTGATTTGTTCCCAAATGCTTTTATTATCCCACTGAAATCTAAAAATACAGTATATTTTTTTAACCAGTTGTCAACTGAATTCTGTTTGCTCCAGAAAAAAAAAGAGAGAGAGAGAGATTGGGGGTGATTTTCTTTTCCCTTTCCATCCATATTTTATGACTATCATGGGATTAATGACAAAACAAGATGTTTTCTAACATTATTTGATCAAGATATTTTTGTAATGTAATATATAAATAAAAATTGTTATGAATTCATAGCATAAGTTTGAATATCGGGCTTCTCTGTGTTTTTACCCCTTTAGTGTACATTTTATGCAAACCACCTTACTTTCTGTCAATCAACACTGAGCAAATAAATCCAGACAGACCAACGAGCGTGATTGATTAAAAATTCTATCATGCAAATTATATTCAGTCCAACATAGAAGGGTAGTTAAATGGAATCTCTGCTAAAAAAAATACCTAGGCCCTTTCCACAGGAAGAGACTATGCCGCAGTGGGGCCAGGATGATAGCGATTCGCTGGTCATGCTTCTTCATGACGTCATCGCCAGCTTACCACCATATTGCCCCCAAGCAATGTGAGGATGCAGTATTTGCAAAATGGAAAAACATCTATTTATATCTTTCATTGCGCAACACTGCCACCCTTCCCAACCATGGAGAAGGGTGGAAATATGCTGGCAATGCCTCTTTCCCCAGTGCAGCAATGGCAAGTACCTGGCTCTGCTCTGGAAGGGAAGGGAGGGCAGCACGCTCTCCTCCTTAGCAACCTGGTGAGGTGCAGTGTTCATGGCGTGCTCCCTTCCCTGTTGGGACTGCAATGAAAGGACTTCACAGACCCCACTGTGCAGAAATGGCCTTAGCATGAACAGTAGCAGGGCACTATTTCTTGATTGTAAGCAGAAGAAAGTGAATGCAGGATTCAAATCACATTCAGCTAATTACATGAAGAGTCACTCTTCAGACCTTCCTGCCAAATGTGGAAAAGTCAGAGGTGGAGGGTGCAAGATAAGGATTAGGGTGGCCATTACACACCATCCCAAAATAGAAAATATATCACTTTTAAAGAGGGCACAGTTGAGTGTAAAATTTGCACATGTATAGATGTATAAGATTGTCATTGTTATATGCCTTTAAGTCATTTCCGACTTACGGCAACCCAAAGGTGAATCTATCACAGGGTTTTCCTGGGAAGATTTATTCACAGGGAGTTTTTCTTTGGCCTCGTCTGAAGCTGAGAGAGTGTGACTTGTTCAAGGTCACTCAGTGGGTTTCCATGGCTGATCAGGGATTCTAACCCTCATCTTCAGAGTCATAGTCCAATGCTCAATCCACTTATTATAATTTATAAAGAAATATAAGAGATCTCACTATGGTGGGAAAGACAGGTGATATGTGAGCTAATAAAGACAGCTATCTAGGGGGGCTTTCATGCTACATCATTCTTGTGCTATAGTTCCATTTTAATTGAGATGATTCTCTTCTATGGAGTCCTGGGGAATCTAGTTTGGTGAGGCACTAGAATTCTCTGACTGAGAATTCTAAATATCGCTCCCTCAAATGAAAATTCCAGGATTCCATAGGATGAAACCATGACAGTTAAAGCAGACTCATACTGCAAGAATTATGTATGTGAATGGCCCCAGGAGCTCACTGTTGAGGGACATCTTCAAAGCCTGTCAATGGCTCTTGAACTGGAACAACTCTTCAAGTACAGGACAACGTATCAAACACAGAGTTGTCCTTGGTAAAGTAGGATATGCAACCACTGAAATGAAGAAGCTTTGAGTGGGGCTGGTATGCATGTTCCCTTTTCCATTCTTTGAATGTATGAGTCAAAAAATATATGAATAGGGTTTCAGTTAATTAAATATAATGTCAGCAATAGCTGAACCCTAACACAAACTATAAGCACCAGCATGGTATAGTGTTTTGAGTATTGGTCTATGACTCTGGAGACCATGGTTTGATTCCCTGCTTGGCCATGGAAACCCACTAGATGAACTTGGATGCATCAAAACACACTCAGAAAACCCTAGAAAACCCCATTATAGGTTCACTTTAGGGTTGCCTTAAATGACTTGAGGGCACACAACAACAACAGCACAAACTGCAGAACTATCATAGAACCCCCGGAAGGTGATAACAGTCATAGTAGTAAGGAATAACATAGCTACAGTGAGAAAAGACTTTTTAAAAGGTCTCTATTGGGACAATGAAATGACAAAGTCAATATCATTTACTTCAAAATCACAACATGACAATTGTTCCAATAGAGTTGTTGCTACTATATGGCAATATGAGACAGAAAGAGAGATTAGATCTCTTGTGGATTTGTGGAATGAAGGCTTAGGCTTCCTGAGTCCTTTGGGGTATTGTATGGAGACTCAAGCAGATGTCAGTATCTCTTCTTAAAAGCACACAATTCAGTATAATGAAGTGATAGAAACCTTTATAAACCATTTCACATGGGAAAACAATATACTTCATGAATGGTGAGTACTGAGCCTTTGCAATCAAGGTCCTTCACAACCAGTAGATAGCTTTATGGTATCTTTGCACGCACCAGCAAAATCCTTCAACTATAGTGGTGTCACAGAAGACTTTGTCAGAGATCACCTTTTAGGAGGTCTTTGTGATGGTAAGCTGTCACAGAGATTACAACTTGATCCTACGTTAACACTTCAAAAAGCCATTAAAGGAGCTCATCAGTCTCAGTTGTTCAAGCAGCAGCAAAAGGGAATTAAAAGTGCTCTCAAGCTCAATCAGATCCAATTGAAATGTTATGCATCTCAAAGAAGGCAACAACAGGGAAAATACAGGTCCACACAGAGCAAAGGCAGTGAACAGTCTCTTAACACCATTCATCTCCATAAATGTTACCTTGATTTATAGGGGAAGGGCAAAAAGCATGGAAACAAATACAGTTCATATTACTGCACTTTAGGATATGGACTACTGAGTCAATAAACAATGATTACAATACCCACATTGTAGTCATTATCTATTGACAAAGTAATCCAAATCCTGAATCATAATAGAATGAATTATATTTGTACTCAAAGACAGCCTGCATGGTGTTTTGGTTTGAGCACTGGACTACCATCCTGGCGACCAGGCGATGGAAACCCAACAGATGACCTTGGGCACATCACACACACTTAGCCCTGGAAAATGCCATGATAGGCTCACCTTAGAGTCTTAATAGGTCAGAAACAACTTTGAAGGCACACAACAACAAATACCCACAAAAGCTGTTCCTGGCCCACCCCACCCCACCCCCAGATTTGGTATGGTTTAATTGGTGAAATACAATTTAATTGGCAAAATATATTAGATTGGCATAGATATAAAATAGACTCTGATGTGACTGTAAGACCAGGGAGAGGAAAAATACTGGCTGAACATATGTGCTTCAAAGTAGGTCAGAGATCCCCTCTAGGCATAGCCAAGGCCATTGTCAGGACAATGACTAGGTAACTGCAGAGATAATAGGCATAAGCTGAAGCTGTAACTTCTCTGCTACCATACAATGGTGACAGGAAGTTCTGACCAAACCACTGATTGTTTCAGTCCTCCTTCCTAACATCTAGACATTTCCCTTCATTGTCACTTTACCTGTCCACTATTACAGAGCTATTATGACAGCTGTTAACTCTTTGTCACCTAGCATTATGACCATTAACTTAGTCTGGACCCCATTGTCCACATTGCAACCTTCATTGTTTGCTTGGCCAGAGAGCCATTCACATCCTTGTCCTCCAGGCAGACTTTGGGCATAAAAACCCTCCATTTTGGACAGTCTGATGCAGTATTTCACTTACTGAATGTCACACTATTGCTCTGATTTCCAAACAAGTACTCTCCTTAGGCATAACTCTAAGCCACACTGCTGCTTTCTTCGCTGCTCTCTGGATCAGTAATTATTGACCATTCCCTAAAACTCAACTATCAACAACTTTCCCCCCTTATCTTTCTGTTAGCTCTTATGAGAGTGTGTGAGTACTTGGCTCTTTTGCATGTGTGACTGAATTGTTTAATAAAACATATTTTAGCTTGTTTTGGAATTTCTGGCTGGTTCTTTCCTGGAGAGACTGTGTAAACATTGGTGGAAGATCCCATTAGGTTATCCCCACTTTCACAGGCTTCCTAATTGAGCTGGAAGTACTGGCATTGTGAGTGGATCCCTAAGTCACCCACATCTTGGAGTAACAGAACTGTTTGGACTGTCTACATGTCCTCCTTGCTAGTTGTACCTGGAACTCCTCTGGGTTGAACTTCATTGTTCCTTTGATCTCATAAATTCAATGATAAATATAAAGAGCTTACACGATTCCTCTAATATTTTTAACCTTTTCATAATGTTCAAATGTGTCCTGTCTCACCCCAAGCGGCAAGCCAGAACTTGCTGCTGCACAGCTGATAATTAAGTAGCAAACAAAGAAACAGAACAACTCAAAGTCAGTCACTTATTCAACTCAGTAAGCAAAAGGTCAAAGGCATAAACAAGATCCAACACAGCACAAAGACAGAGCAAAATAGTCTAGTGTCTACACAGTCTAAGAAATATGACCAGCAGGAAGGTCAGATAAGCTTTGACAATTCCTGGAGGGGAAGGGCTTTGTTTATATAAGTTAGCAGCATAACACTGCTGTTGCCTAACTAATTGCTGCCCTCTATTAATCCTTTGAGACTGGCACAAGTTCTCCCTTTCCTGTTTACACTTGGCAAAGGTAGGTATAGGTAAGTTGTCTTCTGTATCTGAAAGGGCAGGACTCTCTGCTGGAGCTGGTACTACACCCTGTTTTGTCTCCAGGATTTGTGGTTCTGTAACCTCCTCCTGTTCACCCGGCCCTGGCATGTCCACTGTATCAGTTTCAGAGTGGGAGTCTATTTCCATGTTCTGGAAGCAGGGCATGACAAAATGACTGATGACTCAATTTCTCTAACCAGGTGCAAATCAATCAAAGGATTCAATCACTCTCTAGAATATTCTAGGTACGTTCATGGGTTACCTGCCTGTTTTCAGCCAGTAAACCAACAAAATCCTACAGAATGTAGATCTACATAAAGTGAAAGACATGCCTTTTTGAAAGTGCTTGAGTTTTGAAATACTTGGAGGAGGACTTTCTCTTGGTCCCACCACCACCTCAGGTATGTTTGGTGAGGATGTGTGAAAAGAACCTTTTTGGTGGCCACTTCCTGGATGACAAACTCCCTGTGTTGGGAGGCTGGTTTCTCCCTCTTTGCTTTCCGTCTTCTTGCAGGCAAAGACCTTTATGCTTGTACAGGTCTTTATCTGTTAACTGGTTGCTGAGGATGGGACTTTTAATGGGGGTGAGTGCTGTACTTTTATCCTCATTGTTAAATTTTAAATGTTTTTCAATTGTTTTAAATTACTGCTGTTTTAGATAAAATAGTTTATTTTTTTACATTGTTTTTTGCCAATGTGATTAGTTTTTAACTGTATTTTGTTCCATACTAGAAGGAAGGCAGAATGAAGTAAAAGATAGCGCTGAACTGAACAAAACGGGGGAAATCACTTGAACTTTGAGAAGTAGGTGTGGGTGGATCAGAAGGGATGTAACTGAGGGTGGAACTAGCAGTAAGTTTCTCTCGTGTGTGTGTGTGTGTGTGTGTACTGCTGGTAAGTCAGTGACAGCATAACTTCGGCCATTTCCGCACTAGACAGTTATAGTGCTATGATTCCACTTTCAACATCCTATGGAATCCTGGGGTTTGCAGTTTAGAGAGGGGCCGGCTGTAACACTCTAGTGCAGAAATGGCCTTCATTTCTGCAAAGAGATGGAAATATTGGTTGCCACAAAGAAAAAGGGAGGGGCACTCCTACTTCCAAATGATTGATGTTGTTGTTGTTGTTGTCATTGTTGTTGTTGTGGTGTGCCTTCAAGTCATTTCTGACTTATGGTGAGCCTATTGCAGACCTATCACAGGGCTTTGGGAGGCTGAGAGAGTGTGAAGGTTTCTATGGTCTAGTGGGAAACTGAACCATCATCTTCAAGGTCATCATCCAGCACTCAAACCACTATGCCACAGTAAGTTTCCCTAAATATCTTTCTGAATTCCAGCTGATATCCCCTGCCATCCTTGCACAGTATATGTAATTACACACAAGTAATGTAACTACACATAAGTTGTGCTCCACCCCTTAGCTGAATATCAACATAGTGCAACCAACTGTGTATCTGCCAATGAGCCTGATTGTGATCTGTTTGGGCAACAGGGAAATCACAATTTCTGTTGCTGCAATCCCAGTGAATGAAACAGTACATTGAAGGCGCTGATGAATAATTATGCACCATCCAAGAATGAGCACCTACATGCCCAGAATCCTGTTGTTCAATCCTGATTAGAATAATCACACTGAATCAATTGTTGAATTTCCTGTCAACTTATAGTTAAATCCCTTTGATTCTGGCTTTAATCTAATTAGACAAATCACAGTTTGAGCCCATATCAAACTCTATTTACACAAGCCTAAATGGAATATACATAATGCACAATGGCCAAAAAAAAAAAAAAAGTGCAACAACATATATGAAACCAACAAAATTCCATCCATTATTTCTTTGTAGAAAAGTTAGTGGAAATGGCCTTCCCAGTTTGCCACCTCCCAATGAGATTGGTGGATTTGGGGAGAGAAAGTTTTGTCTCAGCTTCATGCAGATAAAATTTAAGTTTCTTCTGTTGATAAAAAAGACTATTTTTTTTCTACCACACAGCTGAAGCATGAGATGTACTACTCTCTTGCTTATGCAAGATGACCACTGAGGAACAGGATGGTGTTTCATACTCTAGTTCTTCAGTTTTGTTAACAATGTCCTAGAACTATCTAGGTGGCTAACACAAATTACCAATCACAAAGAAAAATGTTACAAATGTGGTAGAAAACTAGGACATGTTTATCCTTCTCTGTTCTTCCCAAACAGCAGAACTTCAATGAGGGAAAGGGAAAGACCGCTGTCTCACTGCATATTAGTCTTGCCTGCACTGGAGTCATGAAGATAGAGAACGAGGATCAACTTGTGAAAGAAAATGTTTCTGCAAAACCCATCTAAGCCTTCATCTGATACTGAGACTTGGGGGACAAAGATATAAACAAACATTAGTGGTCACCCAAACAGATAATGAGTCATTCCACTTTGATGTAGAATTCTCTCCCTTCTAAAACAATGGCCATTTCCTCACTAGACTGTTATAGTGTTATTATTCCACTTTCAACATCCTATGGAATCCTGGAGTTTGCAGTCTAGGGAGGGGCTGGCGAGCCCCTCCCTAGACTACAAACCCTAGGATTCCATAGGATGTTGAAAGTGGAATAATAGGATGTTGAAAGTGGAATAATAGCACTATAACAGTCTAGTGTGGAAATGGCCAATGTTGTAAAGACTGGGAGATACTGCAGTCAAAAGTCTTTTAACAGTAAAATGATGACAACAACAACAAGCGTGAACATAGAGTGGGCAAGACTCCTTTCTGTAAGTCTGGAAGGATACTGCCAGTTAGTGTAGACCAACCACTCTCAGTGGGGGTCATATGACCCCCAAGGAGGCCCTGGCACATTTGAAGAGAATTACAGACTGAAAACTGTGAGGAGAGCCTGAGGGTTTATGAGGGCCCTGGTAACTGAACTGATGAAATGTCCAAAAGGCAATCTTAATTGGATTCCAACCACACCATTTGAATTGGTATCATGACAAGAGGTGACTTCTGACTGTCATTGTCTAGTCTGGAGCCCAGTATTGTGAAATTTGCAGAAAAGCGCCAAGTTCAAGGATCTCATTAGGCTTGACAGATGTTTAATTTCAAACATTCTTTTTAAAAGCTTTGTTTATTATGTCAGAATGTTCAAGTTTACTTGGTGTTCAGTAATGAATGATTTTCTATCCATCTGTTTGTGTTGTATGCCTGTTTGATGCGGGGGTGAGCTCATAAGGGGGCCATGGTTAGAAAACAGTTGAGAATAGCTGGTGTAAACAACATTTGGCTAGCTGGATTAAAAGTCAGTCTTGGTTTAAGGAAGTTGTCTATGTCAGTCTTGCCCTTGGATATTTGCACAATCCCTACCCCAGCACATCAAGATGTGGATTCTTTAATCATTGTGATTGTACCCATTTATCATAGTTGTGTCGTCGTCGTTGTCATCATCGTCATCGTCATCATCATCATCATCATTATTATTATTAGTTTTATCAAGTGCTGTGAGCTGCCTTCTTAAAGCTCTGTCCTGAAGTTCTATAAATAGGGTTATAAATAAAGGACCCAGGGCTACAGTTATACCAAAAATGTATCAGTGGGATGGGCAGAAAATAGCAACCTGTGCAAAAAGAGATTTATAGATTTGAAGAAAACTTTGTAGGAACTTCAGATTTCTGCAGGCAGCTGTGAGTTGTGCATGAAACAAAAACACCTTTCACAGCATGCAGTTGAGAGGTATAATAAAACTCCAATCATTTGCTGGGGTGCTTGTTAATGGGCTGTTTTATGTCTGTCCTGTTCTCCTTTTCTCCTGATTGCCAGAAATGAGTTTCAAAGATGGGGAGGAAAAAGTGGAGAGGAATGGGTAACCCAGCAAATTCCTCCTTGGGAGCTGAATTACACAGCTGGTCCAAAATTATCTTTCTATGCCTGATATAGTCCAGGCACACAGAAAAAGGAAAGTGGATCAGAGAGGAGTTCAACAACAAATGGTATATTTAATTTGTAGGACCTATTGAAACATATATCCATAACTATCACAGTTTTCCCGTGCCTTCAGGGAGGAGCAACAGTGGAGGTGGCAGCAGCCAGTCTCTCCTATATCCCACTGATGGGCTGCACTGTCAGGTTTTGGGATGCATCATGTCACTTACTCCTGGCATTTTGGCTGGTTTTTGGCTGTATTTTGGAATTTTGTGGGATTTGTGAGTTTGGTAGGCTAAGAAGGGGTAGGGGAAGTAAACTGCCACATTTCCAGCTCGATTTGAGATCATCTGGACAGTTTGGGGCACCAAAGATTATCATATTCTCATGTCAGATTTGTTGCAGCCAAAACACCAGAGTACATGGCACCTTAAATAGTACTTTTCATAGAATTACAACTTTTACCCTGTTTTGCCCAGGTATCTTGCTCTGCAGTATTTTTCCTCTTATCCATTTCTATGGCTCAGCTCCATTGCTTTCTATGCACTGTTTGCAAGTAGTTCTATTAGAAAGGACTTCATCTGTCTACACACAGACCAGGCTTTCGTGTAATACTGCAACATTTACCTCATGAATTGGGAGAGGATCAGTCTACAGTTTAAATTTCTGTGATTCTGTGAGCCTTCACTGGTTGGCTAAGCATGGAAATGATGTCCTTTCAGAAGAACTCGCTCCACATTTACATGTCTTGAGATCTTCGAACTGCTTAGTTAGACATACATCCTGCTAAATAAATTTTGTACTTAAGTAAATATGTAGTGTGATATATACTTTTATATTTATTAGCGATTTATACTTTTCCCTACTGCAATATAACCTGGAGAAGGCAAACAAAATTGTAGCTACAATGTAGGTTGAAATGTGAGGCTGTAAGATGGATATACAGTTGACCCTCCAAATTCACTGTGGTTTGAAGTGTAGGACCCTCACAAAAGTGGAAAATTGCAAATACCAAAATGTGTATGTGTCTATGGGAAGGGGACCAAGGCATGGTGAGGAGAATGGGCAGCCAGGGTCCAAACCAAGTCAGGGAAAGGAGACGGAAGGGGGTGTTGGCATGGTGGTCCTATATTTTCTTTCTCACACTCATCTCCTTCCTTAGATGTGGGGGGGGGGCATGGGGAGAGAAATCAGTCTGTAAGCCACTCTTAGCTGGCCAGTCAGTAACTGGTGGAGGAAGAGTAGGACCAGAGGTGAGTTTTTAAAGGGTTGTATGGTCTGAACAGAGCTGCCAAGAGGGAATGCTCTCCTCGAAAAGAAATACCTGTGATGGAGAGGGGGCAGGAGTTGGAGAAACTTGCAAAATAATCAGATGACTGACTGAATATTAAGAACAGGAAATAAAATGTGCAAGGATGATGTTAAGGGGAAAAAAAATTGTGCTTGCTTGAAGCCATATATTTTCTTACATGAAGGGAGAACCTTTCAAACTTCAGGGAGGCAAGCATGTTATTTTGTTGCAGACCAAAAATGGGGTCTTGCTATAATCAGTCTCTCTCTCTTTCTCATCTGAGTGTGTGTGTGTGTGTGGATAGTGATAGCCCAGTTTCTCCTACTACCTGAAGTGGGAGAAGAACAGTTCCTGCCCTGATGTTGCAGCTGTTTGCCCATCTCCCATTACCTCCATGCTCCTTCAAAAAGTTACAGTGTAGTTCTTTTGCCTCTGTGCAGGCAGAGGAGCAGACACCTAACAAGTGGGCAAGTGGGAGATACAGGGGTTTCCCAGGTCACTGCAGCAGCAAGGAAAAAAAGCAGCAGATGCCATCTCTGCACAAGAAAGCAGGGGAGAGAGGAGATAACAGGTAGGGCCAGCACTGAGCAGTGGTCGGCCTCTGCCATACTATATAAGTGCAGTGCTTTTAATCTACTTTAACTGCCATAGTTGTACCCTATGGATTTTTGGGATTTGTAGTTTAGGAAAGGTATTTAGGATCCCTGGATAGAAACCTCACATGCCTCACCAAACTACAAAACCCAGGATTCCATAGGATTCAGCCGTGGTGGTTAAAGTGGACTGTTGTGCTGCTTTGCATAGTGTGAAAGTGCTGCAGCTGATACATGAGAAAGTGAGAAATGGAAAGGGCAGGAGAGAGAGCACGGGCAGGTGGTGGAGAGGCAGTTGGAAAGGTGGTAAGGATGGAGAGAGAAGCAGAGACGTGCTGCATTGGTGAACTAATAATGGAAGATTTCAGAGAAAAGCAACAGCAAAGTGAGGTAGATTTGTTTGGGATGTGAGTGAGATGTGGCAGCAGTGTTGGACTCTCTCAGGATAGGGAGCAATACAGTGCACCACTGCCTAATGGCAGAGCCAGCTCAAAAGTCTTTCATGAGGGCCTGAGGTATTTGCTTAGTTGTCTTCAGTGAGAAGATTTTGGCCATTTCTGCACTAGACTATTACAGTGCTATTATTCCACTTTCATCACTCTATGGAAGGCTCTTCCCTAAACTGCAAACCCCAGGATTCCATAGGATGTTGAAAGTGGAATAATAGCATTGTAACAGTCTAGTGCAGAAATGGCCTTCGTCAGATGTGTTTTCAGTCCTAGTAAACAGAGTCTATCAAATCATTCTACTCCACCTGTTTATTAACATTCTGTCAGTGAAACAGAACTTACCATTCCATTGATTCTTTTTCAGCTGGATTCACCATTCTACATGCAAGTTAATTTTACCATAAGTAACACTTTCCACCAGTTCACCTGAAAGAGCCTTTAAGCTAAGCTATAATTTCTTAGATTCCCCATAGACCTATAAGGCATCCCTCAATAATTAATCTGTAAACCATTAGAGACTGTTCTAACTAACAGAATTGAAAACTAAACAGAGATATATCTGAGATTTTATTTAAAACCAATGTGATCTTCTAGTATCTCAAAAAGTGTGTATTAGTGAACTCTGCACGTTAAAGGACAGGAATTGTTAGTATCTTTCCCATGGTCATAAATGTGCCAACTGACACTGAATATACCAATATACACTATTTGCGCTTACAACCATCTATAATTATTTTGGAATATTCTGAGAGCAAAAGAGAGAATACTGCAGCCCTCCTGATGTTGTTAGACAATGGTGAGTAGAGTTGCTACATCTTAGGGCCTTGCTCTGAGCCTCAGAGCTTAAGTCTTCCTCTCTTGGCCTCAGAGAAAGTGGAGGAATCTCAGGACAAAAGTGCTATCTTGAAAACTGTGTGCATTTACCCATTTGTTAGATGTGATGGGGTTTTTTTTTAAATGGAAAAACATACTCTGTGCAATTGCATTTGATGTTTAATATGCCATGCTTAATGACTTCACCTGGCCCTGCCTCTCATTCTCAGGTTTTGGTCCTAAAATCTCAGGACATGGGGTAGCTTTGATCTGGAGGACCTCATGGTGAGGGATATGGGAAATTGCAGTCTATCAACATCTGGAGGGCCGCATAACTACTACCCCATTCTAGAACTTTAAAATTCTTTTAAATATATTGCCCTTGGCTCTGGCTTCTGGATATGTAGGGCAGAATACTGTTGATAACTTTATATTTGCATAACCAGACAGATGTGCAAGTGGTGGGTCTTTTTATTGGATTGCATAAGGAGGTCTCTGCGGCCTTCTTATGCAAGAGGATTCCTGGGTTGTGAAATAGCCTGAAGTTCCTGGAATGACATGTGGGCTTTACTTTTCCTCCACCAGTCTGGATGCTTCATTTCCCTCCATGGTCCCATGGAATTATGGCAGTGAAATGTTATGCTATACCATCTCTCCATAGAACTCAGCCTTAATTTCCCCCTTTTGAATTCAGTGAATAGGTGGCTGGTCAACTTTTCATCTATCATTTCCTGAACTGAACCATTTGATTTGTGCTTGAATCTAAGATGGCACCAATCATTGTTTTTTGATGATGTGTTGCGATACAGTTCTTTTATGAAAAGAGAAATGAGGCTTGTCTGGAAATTAGTTCCATCTGATTCAAATGACAGTGGGTGGAACTGAATGGTGGTGGAAGATTAGCAAGGAAGATAAAAAGAGCTAAGTGCTTGGCTTTTGACTCTCAATAAATAAGAGTAAGCCAGAGTGCCAAACCACAAGGAAGTGGTGAGGGCTTCAAAATTAAGTCTGGTGGCTGCACAAGTGTTTTCAAGAAAGGAACACACACGCACACTTCAACAGCATCGCCCTCACATTATGAAGAGAAGGAAGCAGCAGTGAAAAAAAGAGAGGGAGCAGGAAATTCCAACAATTGGAAATATAAATGTTTTAGACTACAGTTCCCAGAATCCCGTTTTTAATGGGAGATTCTATGAGTTGTAATTCACGGAACTGTTAACTTCAAAGGTCAGCATATTTCCAACTCATGGTTCTGCTGTTGAAGTACATACCCCAGGACACACCCTGTCATTTAGCACAGTGAACAAACACACATAAAATAACAGTATCAGAGGAACGAACGAAGGCAACAGTGTTACAGCACCGTGCACCCCCTCCCATGAGTGGCATGGTTTAATTGGCAGATAATATTTAATTGGCTTTGTTAATTGGTATTGATATAAATCATACCGCAGGTGACTGGGAGGTCATGCTGGAAGGGGCATATTACTGACTCCAAATGTGAGATAGCAAGGCAGGTCAGCCACACCTATCTCTTAGGCAGGAACCAAGTCATTTTCAGACTAATAGCGCGGACTCTCTCAAGACAATAGGCTTAAAGATAATGAGCTGGACATCTCAGAGCTGAATGGGGAAATCTCCACCAAATTATGAGTGTCTTAACTCTGATCCCAAACACCTGGACGTTTCTCTATTGTTTCCCCACCTGTCCATACTATAGGGCTATTACAACTTCCATTAGCCTTTTTCCACCTAAACACTGAGACCATTAGCTCTGTCTGGACTTCATTTTTTGTGTTGCAACTATCATTGTCCACTTGG
This sequence comes from Ctenosaura bakeri, assembly GCA_948474755.1. Lineage (NCBI taxonomy): Eukaryota > Metazoa > Chordata > Lepidosauria > Squamata > Iguanidae > Ctenosaura > Ctenosaura bakeri. The sequence goes on along the minus strand of CAOLHI010001718.1, from coordinate 80,363 downwards.
CTGGGAGAGTGATTCACACTCATACATCCAAGATATTTTTGGCTTATAAGAACTCCTGATTACAGGCTGTCCAGTGCAGTCTCTCACCTTTCTGAATGCCACGCTGTCCATTTGATTCCCAAATAAGAACTGTCCTTAGATGCTTACCTAAGCCACGTTGCTACTTTCCTTGCTGCTCTCCAGACTTTCTTTCAATAAAACATATTTTTAATTTACAATTTAAACTCTGACTGGTTCTTTTTTGCAAGGGCCCCATAAACATATGTAGTAGATCTCACAAAGTTAACCCCTGCCTTGAAGGCCTCATAACTTTGGGATAATTATTCTCAACATTTGAACTGGCATTGCTGGTGGGCCCTCGTGGTATCTACTTTTCAGGGTAACAGCAGTGGGTTCTGAATGATGCAGCAAGACTTTTGTAAATGTTAAGTGGCATGGGGGAGCACTGGGCTCTATTTCAGGCAGCAAAATGCTTTGGACAATCACGGAAGAGTGGAAATGAAACACCAGAAACAGTTTTTTACAAAATCTACTATGGGCAACTGAGCAATGAAACTGCCTCACATCATGACAGAGACAGAGCTTCTGCCAGACCCTCCATACAGAGAGAGGACTGTGCATTCTAGGGCTGGCTTGTAGTTGGTATGAAATCCAATGTGGGGGTGTGGGGGTGGGGAGTGAGAGTATGAAAGAGAGAGATTACTTCTCTATCAGAAAACACCGGAGACAACATTAAAAATTAACAACTTTAATTAGTTAAACAATCAAATCATGTAAAAATCCATTCAATCATGACATTAAAATCACTTTAAGAAGAGATATATCACAAAAGTAGTAGCAGACTTAGAAAAGGCTAAGAATTATTGACATAAAAAGTTTAGTTTGTCAAAGCAACAGCCTGTTTTGTATAGGCATTGTTACTTATATTTCTTGAGGTAATTTCTCTTTAACCTTCAAGTTGTCAAAAGGTTTAAGAAGTAATTAGCATGTGCTAGGGCTGGCCTTTTTCAGACTAAGCCTGAAGGAAGGATGCAGGACTGGACCAAGACATTTTGTTATCTCTGGCAGAACAACAAATCAGATTCATCCACCCAGATAAAGGTGTATAGTACCTGAAATAATTTTGCTACACAAAATAGAAACCTGTCATATACTGCTTAACTTAAATATCTCGCCTCACTCTTGGCAGTAAAAATGCAATAATACTGTTAAAACGTCTCTAAATGCAAAAAATCCCATCCAGTCTTGGAAGCTAAGGAGGGTCAGCTCTGGTTAGCACTTGGATAGGAGACTACCAATGAATACCAGGTGCTGAAGGCTATATTTCAAAAGAAGAAACTGACAAGCCCTTCTCTGAGTATTCTTTGCCTAAGAAAACCCTTTAAAATTCATGGGGTCATCATACATTGACAGGGGACATGAAGGCACACCCACACAAAAACCCAAAAAATTTCTACCACTTTGGCCATTTCCACATGGGGTTTTTAAAACAGTGCAGTCCGTCCTCCAAGGAGGAGGTCTGCACCTGGGAGTGGACTGGGTTGGACCTACTTAACTTAGATCCACACCTCAGCCTGCTCTGGAATGACCCCAAGTGGTTGTCCAGTGTGCCTTTGAAAAACTGCTAAAAACAGGTCTTTCAAAAGCATGGAGCGTGCCACTGCGAGCCTGCTCTCTTGTGCAGATTCACAGGCTCGCCCCAATGGGAGCCTGCAATTTGTCTGGGGCGGGCTTTAGGCTGGCGAGCTTCAGTGGTTGGTCGAGACCCTCGACCAACCGGAAGCTGCCATTTGGGATGCCAGAGCAGTGCGTATCGATGAGCATGCACTGCTCCGGAGCAGTGTGGATTGGACCGGAGAGCCGAAAAGTGCAGTAAGTAGCGGTGCGGGGCGATTCCCTCGCCCCGTGCGGAAATGGCCTTTATGACAGCACCCACAATCTGCTGCCTGATGCAACTGCCTCACTTTGACTAGCATCCTGTTAGTGACCTATGTGCATGTAAGTGTTGCTTATACACATGTATAAGCTGGTCCCTTTAGATAGGGCACAGAGGGCTATTTTCTTGCCTTATGCTCCATTAAAACCTTCCATACCCAGTAGCTGTTAAGCACAGAAAAGGTTGCTGGTGCTCCTTAGCAGATGAAAGCAGCTGGAGGGAAGAAATTCAGACCATGAAGATCCAGCAACTCTGAGCTCCTAGTGGAAGAAAAGAAGAAGTGCACTCTGTCTGATGATGCACCCTCCTTTCTCCCTACCCCATGAGCTGAGATTTAACTACTTCTTTGCGGTCTGGATTGCCTTCCCCCTCCCACAGCCACCAGTAACTGAGAGCAGCAGTGGGTGCTTCCTGCAGCTTACCAGGTACTGGAGAATGCAGAACTGTGCACAGAGCTATACACCCATGTAGGATCTCAACTTCTGCATAATAACAGGGCCAGACCTGAAAGGATGATCATGGGATCAAGAGATTTGCTGGCAGGAAGTCAAATGGGGAACCATTTACTCTCCACTGCTGCCATTCTCATCTTCACCTTTATCCTAACTCCACTGGTACTTCAGTCTGTTACAGCAGTGTGGGCAAATGCAGCAGATGAGGGGGGAGCTTTCTCTCCCAGGGCCCCCCACAAGCAAAGTGGGCTGTTAAAAATGCCAATGGAGTAACAACAAGAAGAACAGAAGTGATCACTCTGATCACTTCTGATATGAAAATAATTGTGTGCCAGTATGTTGATGTTAAGTTCACCAATGCAGGAGGCTTTTGTAATGTATTTTAAAAACTGAATGGCCAATCCTAGAGGCTTCCAGCAAAAGAGTGGTCCAGAAAGCACGGAGGAGCCACAGGCCACAAAAACCATTTTGGGAACCCAGAGTGCTTTGTCCACTGCTGCTGCAAAGTGATACCATTGCTCTTGCCATTTCCCACATACTCCCAGGGAATGTTCCTGTGTCATGAGAGACTGAAGACTCCCTGGGAAGCTGATACAGTGCAGCAGCAGATAGTGTTTGGGAGGAGGTGGATTCAGTGGGAGACTAGGACCAGTTCCATACTACACTCTTATAGTGCTATTATTCCACTTTCAACATCCTATGGAATCCTGGGGTTTGCAGTCTAGGGAGGGGCCTCCCTAAACTGCAAACCCCAGGATTCTGTACAATGTTGGAACTGGAATAATAGAGTGTAGTGTGCAAATGGCATACATTTTAGAAGGTGTAGAGTTCAAGTCAAAGTCAAAGACCCGACCTGGGCCAGTGTGAAGATACATGCTTCATCTTTGCAGTTACTCGGCAAAGCTCCTAAATGGATAATATTCCCCACAATGCAACAGGCAGCATTGATTTATATAACAGCATAATTAATAAAAGGCCACATGCATTAACAAGAAAAGAAAAGAAGCTACATTTGGGAACCCAATTCAAAACCCATTTCATGTTTTTCTATTAATTTCTACTGACATTGGATTAGGTGGCCCTTTGTCAGTATTATCCCTAATTCTAAGAGGCAGTATTATGGTATGGAAAGTGTCTGCACTGCTGTTGTAAAGGCCTTTGTATCATTAGTGAAAAGAAGTTGAAGATTCAAAGCTAAAGCCCCTCGTTTTGTATAAAACAAAGACATGATCCATCAGAGCATATTGCCAAGAACACATTAAGAAGCTAAAGCTTACAGAACCACTGAATAATCATGGAATCTCTAAAAGCTGTTGAAAGTAAAAGGGATACTTGTTAATCTGCTATATATGCTTAACTCTGAAATTTGCAGGATTTTATTCAGATGGACGCCTATGGAGATAATATGAGAGCCAAAAATGCACCTGACTTTATAGCCTTAGTAAAGGCACTGTTTTAATTCTGCTTTTTTCTAACTGACGTATGAGGATGACAATACAGTCCTACTTTACTGGATTGTTGTTGGAACTGAAATAATATATATGGAACACTTTAAATACCCTAACAGTGAAATCTTATACACCTCCCTCTAGAGGGAATTAAGCTCCATTGAGCTTCTCCCAAAAGGATAGAAGTGCTCAACCTGGGGGGTAGGGAGCAGGTGGAGAAGTTGAGGAAATGCAGCACAGAATAGATAGAGAAGTAGTACAGGAATACCTGGGTACACTAGATGAATTCAAGTTTCCAGGGCCAGATAAACTACATCCAAAGATATTAAAAGAACTGACAGAAGTAATTTCAGAACCACTCACAATAATCTTTGAGAACTGTTGAAGAACAGGAGAAGTCCTAGCAGATTGGTGGAGGGCAAATGTCATCGTCATCTTCAAGAAGGGAAAAAAAGACGACCCAAATAATTATTGACTAGTCAGACTGACATCAATACCAGGAAAGATCCTAGAGCACATCATCAAACGGTCAATTTGTAATTACTTAGAAAGCAATGCCATAATCACTAAAAGTCAATGTGGGTTTCTTAAAAACAAATCATGCCAGACTAATCTTATCTCTTTTTATGATAGAGTTACAAGCTTGACAGATGAAGAGAGTGCTGTGGACATAGCATATCTTGATTTCAGTAAGGCCTTTGGAAAAGTTCCCCATGACATTCTTGCAAAAAAGCTAGTAAAATGTGGGCTGGACAGTGCTACTTTTAAGTGGATATGTAATTGGTTGACTGACTGAACCCAAAGGGTGCTCTCCATTGGTTTCTTTTCTTCCTGGAGAGAAGCGGCTAATGGGGTGCCACAGGGTTTTGTCCTGGGCTATCCAACATCTTCATCAATGTCTTGGATGAAGGAATAGAGGGCATACCGATCAAATTTGTAGATGACACCAAATTGGGAGGGGATGCTAATACTCCAGAGGACAGGATCAAATTTCAAAATGACCTTGACAAATTGGAGACTGGGCCAAAGCTAACAAAATGAATTTCAACAGAAATGTCAAGTCCTACACCAAGGCAGAAAAAATGGAATGTACAAATATTGGATGGGGACCCATAGCTGGATAACAGTATGTGTGAAAGAGATCTAGGAATGTTGGTGGACCACAAGCTGAACGTCAGTCAGCAGTGTAATGTGGCAGCCAAGAAAGCCAACATGATTCTTGGTTGCATCAATAGGAGTATGGTATCTATATCAAGTAAGTATCTATATCAAGCAAATATTAGTAATGGTACCAATCTATTCTGCTTTGGTAAGACCTCATCTGGAATACTGTGTCCAGTTCTGGGCACCTCATTTCAAGAAGGATATTTATAAGCTGAAGTGTGTCCAGAGGAGGGCAACCAAAACGGTGAAAGGTCTGGCAGCCATGCTGTATGAGGAATGGCTTAGGGAGCTGGATATATTTAGTCTGCAGAAGAGAAGGTTAAGAGGGGACATGATAGCCATGTTTAAATATTTGAAGGGATGTCTTGTCGAGGAGGGAGAGGACTTGTTTTCCACTGCTCCAGAGATTAGGACAAGGAGCAATGGATTCAAACTGCAGAAAAAGAGATTCCACTTAAATCTCAGGAAGAAATTCTTGATGGTCAGAGCTGTTCGGCAATGGAATATGTTGCCTCAGAGTGTGGTAGAGTCTCCTTCTTTGGAGGTTTTAAAGCAGAGGCTGGATGATCATCTGTCAGGAGTGCTTTGATGCATGTTCCTGCATGGCAGGCAGTTGGAGTGGATGGTCTCTGTGGTCTCTTCTAACTGTATAATTCTATGACTCTATGAGTAAACTGGGATTTCCTCATTTAAATCACAGGTTGCAATGCTTCGTAAATATAAATGATAGGAATGTGTTCATATATGCTTAAAGATCAACATGGTATGTTTGTTAGAGACTTGGATTCAAATTCCCTCTTGGACATGAAGATCTCAGGATGACCTCTGGTTAGTCACTTATTTTCTGCCTAACCAAACTTACATGCTTATTGTGGTGATAAACATGGTAAGGAAATGAATCTTTCTTTGAGCTCTTTGGAAGAAATGCAGTATGTATTGAAACAACAACAACAACAGGTGATTAATTTAAGCACTGTCCTTTCTTACCCACTGATGTTTATCTTCAGCTAGTCCACATTTATTGCAATCTTGGAGATACTTGCTATACTAAAGAGGCATATGTAATGGTATTACCAGAGAAGAATGCCTCATGATGTTGCGAGAGAAGATGTCACTGACAACAGCAGGGATGCATTTACTTGTTTATCTTCCACGGTGATATGCCATCTTCAGCCATCTATGCCATTATGCATTGTATATAGAATAAACAGGGCAGTCTCTACACCAGTGATTAAATGAACACAAATCAGATGTTAGAAGTGGTAATATATCAAAAACAGTGCCAGTCTCCCAGAGCATTCCATCACTGCTGGCTGTTGTGGAACCAAGGAATTTCAAGGGAAGATTGGACTGGAAGACAACTGAATCTGGATACATTCTCCAATTCAAATTCATCAGGGAAGATGTGATTGGCCCCAACACCTCCTTATCACACAATAGACATGGATATGTTACCCTTCACTAGCATACTATCCCTCTCTAAGAAATGCCGCTGTGCCCAGCCTTCACCCTGTCCCACTGCTCCTGACTAGGCAGTGGGTTGGGATTTTGGCGGGGGGGGGTTGTGGCGAAGCTGTACTAAGACAAAAATGTTGTAACAGCATGACATGCCAGTACACTATTGCACTTTTGCCCTATACTGTTTAAAAGTGTATTTAAAAAAATAAAAAGTTTTGACTGGAAGGAGACATTTAAAATACACAGGGAGAGGTGACAGAAAGTTACTACACCATGGGAGCTGCTAAGGGAGGGACAAGCTGGGCATACCCACAGCCCATCCACTGCTGGATCTACCATAACAGGAAGTGCTATCAAGCACTATGATAGTACTGCACTAGGATGGCTGATAGGATTGAAGCGCTATAGGAGGCTCTTAACAGATATTTTTCTGGAAATAGGATATGGCAATTTGGCGATGCTTGGGGATGGGACAGCAACTGGATAGCGATGACATCATGCAGAAACACAGCTCCTGAATCAGTAGCAACCTGCTGCTATAGTGTTATAATGACATTGTGCAGAATGGCCCTAGTGTCTCTTACTTTTCTTCCAGGCTGCCCCTCTGAGGCCCTTTTCACACAGCATTTTCCATGCAAAAGAGGGCCTGGAGTGTCGTGTGATTGTGAGGAGCAATCTGCATGGCACACTCACAATCACACGATGCTCCAGGGGCCGGCAGGCTCCAATTGTGCACCTTTTCATTTTCAGCTAGAAGCTGAAAATGGAGCACAATTGCACATTGCTCCTGGGTCCCGTGCGCACTTACCTGGCGTGCAGAGCCTCCGGAGCTGCGCCAGTCACACTTCCTGCCGCAGTGCAGCCTGGGAAACTCCCAGGCTGTGCTGCAGAAGGAAGAGGTGGGGCTCTTGCGCAAGCAGGCAGCTCGTGTGGAGCCGAAGGACCCCAGACATGAGAGCCTCTCGCCGGAGGCTGCTTGCGCAATCCCTGCACCCCAGCACCAGAAGACGGTAAGGTGCGGAAAGGGCCTGAATCTTCTGCTCTGCTCTACTCTACTCTCTCTACTCTGAAGCCTCATTTGCCTTTCCCCACCTGCTCTAGTCCTTCCTTGTAATGTTATGTTTCTTCATGAATTCTTCTCGCTACTATCTGCTCCCCTATTCTGCTCCTTTCCTTCTATTCCTTCTGTCCCACTTCTAATCTCCTTCTTGCTTCTGCGTCCCATCCCTTCCTCCTTGTTTCTGGCTCTTCCAGTTTACATCCTTCTCACCTCACTTGTTCAACACCTCCTTCTCAACCAGGGTTCCCAGATGTCAGGACCTGGCCCTGTGGACAATCTCCTCTGTTTTTTAAGGCAAGAGGGAGGAATCTCAGGGAGAGAACACTGCCTTAAAAAGTGTGTGTGTATGTGTGTGTTTGCGTGCTTCTCTTCATTTGTTAGACTTGATCATTTGGACTTGAATAGACTACATGCTGAATGGAATCATGAGAGGCTTCCCATCATGATATCACCAGGGCTCATCTCCTTTAGACTCCTTAGTACTCAGGCTTTGGAACTGAAACCTCAGGGTCTGGGCTGGTTCTGGGGCTTTCTCTTTCTGTGAACTGTGACCAGCAGCCATGTCTCCTCGTTGATGGTGTGCTCTTTTACTAGCACTTAGGCACTCCCTTGTCAATGGCCAGAAAGCTGGCAGCTTCTGGGAAGAAGAAATTCTAAGCCCTGAGAGACTTTAAATCACAGCACAGAGATCTGCAGTTGCCACCAAATAACTGTTTAACCATTCAAATGTAATGTGAAATTTTACCACACAAACTGGTATTTGAATTTTTAAGCCATAATTATAATTTTACCTTTGAGGATAGGAATTATACAGCCTTCCAGATACTGTTTTACTGCAAGGATCAGTAATCCCAGTCTGTACAACCAATGGTAAGGAATGCTGGGAGTTGGAGTCTAGCAACATCTGGCAGACTGCATGAACCTAACTCCTGTTTTTAAGTGTCAGGTGTTCTGGGTACCAGCAATGAAAAAACATAGCTGCTCAAAAATTAAATTTGATTTTCTTTAAAAAAAAATTAACTGCAAATAGTTTATAGAAACGAACTTTGACTTCCATCAAGTTTCTTTCCTTCCTTCCTTCCTTCCTTCCTTCCTTCCTTCCTTCCTTCCTTCCTTCCCTCCCTCCTTCCTCTCTCTCTCTCTCTCTCTCTCTCTCTTTGGCCTTTTTCGCATACCAGTCAAGTTGTGAAATGGCCTCGGGAGCTTGGCATGATTCCAAGGACTGTTTCACATGACGTCCTGATGCTTCTGAGGCTAGTAAGCAGCGATCACATATTATATTATTTTCGGCTTGTTGCCAAAAATGAGGTATGATCGCGCATCCCTCCCGGGCCCCACATGCACTTACCTTGCATGCAGAGGCTCCGGACATGCAGCCATCGTGCTTCCTCCCCCAGCACAGCCTGGGAAATTACCTGGCTGCACTACGGAAGGAAGGGATGGAGCGCTCATTCTTTCTTGTGGCCAGCATGGAGCTAGTGCAGAGGAGAAGCAGAGAGGATGTGAGTGCCTCTCGGAAGAGGCTTTTCATGTGATCCCCTCACAATGCCAGTGGCACCAGGTAAGGTGCAAAAAGGGCCTCTTTCACTGAGTCCATCATTCTTTCTGGATGTGTATGGCTGCATGCCTGTGCATGCACCCAGATCCGCAGGATACATCATCTAAAATTGTGTGGCAACAAGAATTTAATGGAGATGTTCTGAAGACAATAAAAAAAAATCAGATTTTCTCTTTAAAACTTAAGATTTGGGGTTTGAAGAAAGCTATTTCCTTTTGGCTCTGTTTAGATACATAACCATATCTTACCCCTAGCTTTGAGCAGCAGGAAGAAACATGAATTCACTAAGATATCTCAGCTGGATAGACTGATATAGCTCCACAGATTTTAGTTGGTGAAAAAAACGGCAAGACTACTCCATATGAAAGCCCAGCAAGTGGCTTCAGTTTTATCCTTCGTCTATAGCTTCAGTTTCAGACTGAGAGCCTTCCATTCTCTTTGTGTGGGCCCCTTCTGCTCAGCTATATAACTTCCTGAGTCTATGGATAATGGCTAAATGGAGTTTTAGTGCAAAGTGTAATTTTCTACTTTCCTTTCAATCATCACTTAATGGAAATGCTTCCTAATTTCTTGATCTCCATAGCATTCTTCTTGGCTTTAAATCACAGCTTTTCTCAATGTAGGGTGCAGAGCAAATTGTCTTATAAAGCTACAGTTATCCAATAATAATTTAAAAAGCATTTCTTTGATAGCCTGATACTTAGAGTCATTCAATTCTCACAGCATGTTATTAACTTCAAAAGGGCCTGGTGCAAGACTCTATACGTGTATACCTAGCATTTCAATGAAATAATACAGCTTTGTTTTGTCCACTCAAACCCCCTCACCCATATTAGTTTTGAGTCTATTAGACTCTATTGCCATTTTCATTGTGGCATTTTTAAAAATTGTACCTTTCAGTTGCACTGATTGAAAAGCCTTTATAAAAGCTATTTTTATTGTTCTTCTGTAAAAGCTGTTGCACAAAGCCTGGGGCTAAACTGAGGCACCTGGAATACAAAGATAATGATAAAAGTATAAAGTTTCCATTGGAAACAATTATGTATCTATAGTTAATGGACAAACACACACACACGTTTATGTAGCACACAAGATAAAGCAGAGAGAGGCAACTTGGGGCTGTTTCCATTGTGATCAACAAAACTAGGGGACCTGCCCATTTTTCTATATTGCCCAGTCAATCCAATAGCTGGTGTGGATGGAAAGAATATTTGAATGTTTGAAGGGGGAAAATGACAAAGGGCCTTTTTGAGTGTCTAAAACCCGCAACAACCAGAATCCTCCTTGAGCTGTTTTCTCATTTCTCATTTCTCTTCCCCAAAGTCTTCAAATAGATTTGCCTCCTGATGTGCAACAAGAGGGCACAGGAAAGCAAGGAAAGGATCCTCAGCTGCCTTCCAATGTCATACCGAATGGCGGGGAGACATCCCTTCCAGATCCTCAGTTGACTTCCTTCCACCATCCACTTATCAAATCAGGGTGAGTCAATGGATTTCCTCCACCCTACTGCCAGAGGCTTATTCCTATGTGAGATGAGAAAAATGGTCAAATTATTCATTCTCCCCTGAAGGAATAAATAATTTAACAAATCAGATCCTTAAGGGAGGACATGGCAGGGAGAAGACCACTGTTCCACTACTGTTGTGCTTGTTCTTCACCAAGAGCACCATCCTGCAGGAAGAAGAGTAGAAGGAGTAAAAATGTGGAAGGAAACAGAAGCAAGGCACTCTTAGGGTTCTTAAAGAAAACTGTTGTGCTTACACTTGTGTAGTCCATATCACAGAACCAAAGAATCATAGTCCATTTCTGCACTAGACTGCTATAGTGCTATTATTCTACTTTCAACATCCTATGGAATTCTGGGGTTTGCACTTTAGGGAGGGGTATTTAGAATTCTCAGCCAAAGAGCTATTTGGCCTCAGTAAACTGCAAAACCCAGGATTCCATGGGATGTTGAAAGTGGAATAATAGCACTATAATAGTCCAGTGTGGAAATGGCCAGAGGTGGAAATGATGTCAAAAGAGTTACAGGCTATCCCCCTGCCAGTGCAGATATCCACAACTAACATATCTATAATAGGTTGGCATCCAACCTCTTCTTAAAAATTTGCAACAAAGACACCACCACCCCTTAGTAGTATATTCCACCGTCAAATAGCTCTTACTGCAAGGACGTTCTTCCTGCTGTTTAGTCAGAATCTCTTTTCTGGTAATTTGCATCTGTTGGTTTGGCTCCTGACCTTTGTCTTCTGGAGCAGCAGAAAACAAGCTATCCGTGACAGACATTCAGGTATTTAATGATGGTTATCATGTCAATTTTCAGTTTTCTTTACTTCAGTCTAAGCACACCCATCTCATTCAATTTTTCCTCACAGGGTTAGTTTTGTAGAACATTTGCCTTCTTGGCCATCCTCCAGGGCTTAGAAAAGATACTTCTTTGACTTCGACTCCCAGAATTCTACAACCAATCTGCTCTGGGATTCTGGGAGTTATAATCTACAAAGGGAATTTTTCTGAGCACTGATCCACATGGGGAAAATGTTCAGCATAGTCTTACAGTCAAGTGAGTCATTCACAGGAAATTATGAGATGTACCTGTGACTAGAAAAACTGGGGACTTTTGAGGAAATATTGGCATAATTCAGCTCCAAGGTGGCATGTCCCTTAGCTATCTACATGCTTGTACATGTCATTTTGGACAATTTGGGCTGATAGATTGAAGGCTGGGGCTATGAGTTCTCCATTGCTCCCATAGCTGGCTTTCATATCACCAGAGAGGATGTAGCCATTTTTTTCCCATGAGGTCAACAGCATTTGCAGTGAGCTGCATAGGTGTGAAGGTTCCACCTACAGAGATGATGGCAACCATGTCACTGGAGACTTTGGGTGCACACCAGTGGGATAGAGCTGGGGGAACCAGCTGTCTATACTCCTGCCAACATGCCAAACTATTGTTTTATCTATCAGTTGGAGCCTTGGCTTCTATCTTTACGGTTTGGAGAAGGTGTATATATAATTGTGCCTATATGTAACTTGTGCTACAGTACTGGAGTCCTTTCTGGGTTGGTTAGGCAAAGTGCTTCCCTCTCCTGCCTGTGAAGAATTTGGCTTTCCCCTGTTCCTCATCCTATCTCATAGTGCTTCTCCACAGGTGTAAGTTACCTGGCACCAGAGCTTCATATCACATCTAACTGACTATGGATGGTGAAGCAGAAGCCAAAGATGAGGCTTTTTGGGTGCCATACAATTGGATCTACTGTCATGTATTGTCTTGTTGCCTCCACACACATATGAGTTGGGTGTTGAGGGGTGGGATGCCTCTCATCTTACTTGAGGACCTTTGCCTCCCACTGACTGATTGGAGATGTGGGGAAAGTGTGACCTAATGATAGCTGACTCTTTCATCAGCCACAGCAATGGGAAACATCAGAAATGTATCTACAAGTGCATCTTTGCTGAAGCCCTGTCAGTCAACACCATTATAGCACTTCAATACTTTAACTACCATGGCAACATCCAATGGAATCCTGGGCTTTGCAGTTTGGTGAGGCAATATCAGTCTCCCCACATGCCTCATGTACAGTAGTTAAGGCCACAAGGAAAGCAGCCCCCTACTGGGAACTGCAACTACTACAGTCTAACTACTGATGAATGACTATGCTCACCATCACCATATTAATTAGCTGGAATTTTCAACGATTTCCTTGACATTTACCAAGATTCCCTGATGCCCATTTCTACAATCAGCTGAACCAAAAGCAGTTCTGATTTGATGTGTATCACTGAGCTGCTGTATGGGAGTGAACACATATCTATATCATGTCTCCTGCTCAACTCTTCTATGTTCAAAAACCGGACAGCAACTCTTCCTGGAGTTTTTAGTAAGAGCAAAGAGGAAGGATGCACTTGAAGATACATTTCTGATGTTTCCCATTGCTCCACAGTGGTCATTTTTGTCTGATCTATAACACTGGGTCCACAAGCAGCAATTCTTAACTCAATTATGAAAGCGTAAGCAACCCAGACTTAATGGGACTTATGTCCGAGTAGACTTGCATACTGTTCACTAGCATAACATGAGGGATTTGTTAGTCTAAGTACTTTTTAATTACAGTGTCAAAGAAGATTCCACATGTCTCCTTACAGAGCACCTCTGCACTGGACGTAGAGGGGCAACCAGAGACTCCCAGGTGTAGCATCTCTGATGCATCCCGCTAGTGACAGCAATTTTTTTGTCCCCCTGTGATACACAAGGTCAGCTAGATACCTCTGCAGTCAATTACTGCTTAGATCAGCAGTAGCCTCCAGCTACCCATGCATACTTCAGGGAGAAGAAACCATCATACCAAGTTGACTAGTAAAGCAAGGTAGAAAGAGCTGCACTCTGCCAGCACTGGTGTTACATCTTGTTGACAATCATGCACAAGCCAGAAAATGTCAAGTATTTCATTGTAAATTTTGATTATTTCAGAAACCCAATTCAGGACAGTAAAATATTTTTAACTGTGGTATATCTCCAGGGGGAAAAAATCAGAAGTGGAACCCATGATTACTTGCTATTTACAAATACACTTAGTATACTTTTGTATCTCAGTAATGAGATGGAATCCAATGCACTGGACATTGGGATCAGTAATGAGATGGAATCCAATGAACTGGAATTTATGCTGTTTTAGTAGCTGGTTGCAAGACAAACTCAAAAAATGAGCCCATGTATGTTACTCATTTTAACTCCCACTATGTTCAATAACAGTGACATGTGATCAAACCTTAAAGGTCCAAAAGACAGAAAGAAATTGGGCAAAATGATGCACAGATCCCGTGGAAATCTATCTTTGCATGCACACTCAAAGCAACACTACATTCAGATATTTAGAAATTTTTAAATGTATTTATTTAAAGTATTTATACCCTGCTCTTCAGTTATGAAGGCTCCCGGTCCAGCTTTCAAATTGTTAATTTGACATTTCCCTTCCTTCAGTCTTACAATGTAAATAGGATTAGACGCACAAGAAAATGGGAATGGCAGTGGGGGAGGAGTTATATCCTGCAAATACTACCAGTTCTTCTCTCTCTCCAAGGCCATAGTAGTGGCATTTGGAATGAAGAGAGGGTCTTTCATCTCCCTCTGGACCTGGACATGGTAGAACTGTACTTGCCTTGTGTTGTCTCTCTCTCTCCACAGCCAGGGCAGTGGGATTGTATTTATATTTAGAGAAATATTTCCTGTTGAACCTAAAACCATACCTAATTTGCAATCTGATTTAATTTTCAAACAGCAATGCATAATTGACCTCAGGCTTTGAAGCACATGAAAGTACATAATTTAAATGAAATAAATAAGTTGCATGTTGAATACTTATAGCATATTGAATGGTTTTCATGTGGTTTTGTAGCACAATGTAAAATATGAGGGGTTTTGCCCCATTTCGCCAGTTATAACAACATGATGATAATTAAATAAAGCAATGTGTGAACTAAAAGTACCATTCAGTTGCTTTACTATTGGTCAAAGCACAGTCCTATGCATGACAGCTCATTAGCAAGTGATGCTAAGTCCAATGGGACTCACTCCCAGTGGGTATGAGACTGTAGCACAAGAGCACTTACCCTGACTTAAAGAACCTGTTCCATAAACTGTTAGAATCAATGAGGCATCAGTCAGCCAAATCACAATATGAAGGCCTGGATGGGTTGCTGGAATAAATTCAAAGACAGCTAATCATGCCGCCAAATGTAGACAGAGCCTATTCACAAGGGCAACGATCCACCTTGTTTAGCAAGGTGGATCATTTTCCCAAATTCTATGTATTAGTGAACTGCTTTGGCAGTATATAATTTGATTCCTGCTTGAAAACTTCAGCTAGTTCAAAACAAGGTAGCCAGATTATTGACTGAGACTGGCTGCTCAGAACACATCAATACTGAAACATTTTTAAGGGAAGCCTGAGTAAGGGCTAGATAAGAAACCACTGACAAGCTGCATTATCAGCTGGCTGTCCAAACCAACTGGCAATTCCTTGAACTGTAAGTGTATTAAAAACTGCAGCTATTTGCCCCTACTTTCTTTATATACAAACATGCTAAGAATGAGGGATTGGGTTGCAACCTCCCTCTGCCATTTTAGAAACTAGCCATCAATGAATATACATCTATCACTTTCTTTCATATTTCATCAGTTGCAGATGTATTCAAAAACTCTCAAACAGAGCAAAAAGATACCCATAATCTACCTGGTAACCAATGATAGGTGATATGTGTGTTTTTCTCTTTTTCACATTTGTAGATCCTTGTCAGAATCTATTTCCACCAACTCGCATATCATTCCACAAGAAGATCAAGATAGGGAGATTAAAACCTTTCTAACAGTACAGTTATGAGCTGTGTTTTCTATACAACTACCAAAGAAACACACTCAGCATGACATACTAGGGCTTAAATCATGTTTAAGGGTAGATTCACTGAATCAATGGAATTTAACAGATCTATGCTAACAAATGGATAGGTGCAACTCCCATTTATTTTCATGGGACTTGTTCACAAATACACCCTTTTTTTTCTTTCTTGTATCCTCTCCTCTTTGTCTCCAAGGAACTCATGACAATATATGTCTGTTTCCCTGTCTTTCCTTTAGCCTCACAACAATATTGTGAGCTACTTTAGGTGGACAGCTGGTGCATGAAAACCTGGTAGCCTCTTATGACTTAGGCCATTTCCATACCACACTGTTGTTGTAGTACTATTATTCCACTTTCAACATCCTGTGGAATTCCAAAGAGTTCTCTGGCTGTGAATTCTAAATACCCCTCTCTAAACTGCAAACCCCAGGATTCCACAGGATGTTGAAAGTGCAAGAATAGCACTATAACAGTGTAGTGAGGAAAGGTTATTAGTCTAACATTCTATCATCAAATGACTCTTACTCCCAAATATGTGCCCAGGCAAGGGAAAACAATCCTTAAATACATTAGAAAACATGCACCCAAATGGCAACTAATGGAAGGAATATAGGAATAAAACAGACAAATCAAGTTTATCTTAAGTGAGTGAGATATAAATTAATAGTTCACTGAACCCTAAGAGCTACTCTTTATTCCTCCTGAATAAGATACATTTATTTTCCCCATGGTGTTTCTCTAATGTTAAACTGGTGAAAAAAAAGCCTATGTTAAGTATTCTTTACTGCTATGCTGCCATCTCGAGGCAAATACAGAAATGAAACAATAACCCAAATGTTAAGTGATGCTGACTTTGTGGTAATTTTCAGAGGGAGAAAGAACAAACAAAAAAACCACCATTGGTTTTAAGGGAAAAAGACCATATGAAATTTGTGTGTGCGCGCATGCGCACACACGCACCAAATCAATGGGACTTACCTGATTTACGAAGCTTCCACTGATATAACACACACACCTTTAGTTTAAAGGTATTTCTTTGTTGCCTCTTATTGTAAGATCCTTGGGTGGCTTACAATGAAATTAGCTGAACAATTTAAAATGTAGAACATCTGGGCAATAAAATATAAAATCAGAAGAAAAAGGAGACACACTTCAAGGTGCTCAGGATGAATAATTTATTTTTTTAAAAAAGCTCAAATGTTTTAGTCTGTATGTGTTTTCAAATACCTGCTTCAGGGGCTTTTTGAAATTTAACTTCATAAATTTCTGGAGCTGAGACACCTACACCATTTACTGGACAAAAAGAAGAAAAAAATGATTATTTTTGTCATCATCATCATCATCATCACCATCGCCAAAATATTATTTTGTCAGCAAAATATATCAAGCCATGGTGGCTGTATGGTAAGTAATCACTTCAGCAAAAATCTGGGGATTCTGAGTGAAAAATGGTACAGCAAATAGAATTCATCAGATCTGCCAGGGATTTTCTGTAAAACTGGGGTGGTTTGGATATCTGGATAAAAAGATCAACATAGTACAATACGTCCAACTGTTTCTTTTCCCCCACTTTAGCAAAGCGTAATCACATAATAATAATCTTGATTAGACATTCTACTGAATCTTTGGTTCCGGGAGTGCAAGTGACATAATGTTGAATCCCACTCATATAACCAGTTTTCTAAATTTAGGAATAATCAAATTTCTTGAGTAGTCCATGTGCACAAACGACCTTACGTAGTCCGTGAAATCACACTTTGTGACTTCAATATAGTCTGGCATCCTGTTAGTGACAAATGCTTACACAACACTGACATCTGTATTTGGGGGTTGTTGTGAGCGAGGAATTCACTACCTCCCTCACACAATGACCTTCATGCCCCTTAAACCCCTACTGCTTCATGCTATCCCCCAACCCCCCAAAAATGTGGCTGGTAGAGAGCAGAGAGGCAAGAGAGGGGTATTCAGCTGTATATCTATAGCTGGACCCATAATAACAAAGGCATCTTCCAGTATCTTCTGAGATCCCTCTGAAGACTGAGGAGGATTTGCCTTTGTATGTCCAGCTATGAATGTGTAGCTGGATGTTTCTCTGCTGCCCTCCACTCTCCACTAAATGGATATGGGGGAGCAGGATCAAGGTGAGTCCTGCAGGAGGGGATTGAGGAAATGGGGCATAGCTCCACTTGGACTGCACTTTGTACTATATTTCTCCATTCAAGATCTTGGCACTTAAATCAAGCTTTCATCTTCTCCTTCTCTCTCTGTCCTCAGCTTCTTTTTAGTAACATATTACTTGAGGAAGAGCTCTGAAGATCTCAAAATCTTGCACAATTTATGACACTTTAGTTTGTCTAATAAACATCAATGAGAATTTTTTCCCTCCTTATGGTTAACCAGCTATGTTGCTCTTGTTTCCATTTGACTTCCGACCTATTTGTTTCTTTCCTAACCTAACCTTCCAAATTCATTCATTGGATATTTACTATTTTAAATGAAGATAACCTTTCCCACAATTTGGGAAAGGTATGACATTTTAATGAAATCCAGCTAACCTCAAAATATGATAGCTCTTTGTAAAATGCAGGTTCAGTAGCCATCATCATGGAAAGATAGAAGAGCTGATGCATAATGGACATTAGTACATCCACTCTGCAACTCTTTGTTTACCATGAATGGTTCCTTATTTAGTGGTACCCTTCTTTGGAGAAAAACTTGTGCAGGGCACAATATTGCTAAGCCTCCACTTGAATGCATTTGTTTCCCTGATATCTTCCTATAATTGCTATCCAGGTAGTAAATGGAGCAGGGATGCCTTGAGTATCATATCCATTTTGGTCCTGAGTTGTAGCTGACAATCATAAAATTCCGACATAAAGGATCCTGTATAGGATTTACATAAATCTAAGCACTGTAGTTAAACTGCTATGTGGTGAATCCCAGACTGAGCTCCCCATCCCTTCTTAGCATGCAACAGGTAGGATCTGTTTCTTTGTTGCTAGGGAAGCTGTTGACTGCTCTTTCCCCCTGCTATCATGAGTGATCTCTGATGTGACAGGCAAAAGCAAGGGTCCCCACCAGAATTCTCCCTCAGGTCAGAGATTACTCACCAATGGGGTGGGTCCATTAATCAGATGCTTCTCAATTGACAGGGGAACAGATCCCCCCCCCCATTGCAGCTGATCCCTAGTAAGTGGAGACTGGGGGACTTTTGCAGTCACTGTGTAGTCACTAAACTAAAGGCTACTTAGAGATCATGAATACATAACAGTCACAATTTTGTAATTCTAGGTTATATATCTGTAACTGCCGTAGAGTATTCTGGCCCTAAATTCATTAGTCACAATGAACACAGGAACAGCTGTGGTAGATTGCAGCCCATATACATAGTATCATGTCTTCTGATGTCAGATATTCTCACATTTAAAATAAAATATAACATGTATGGGCCATTTATGGACAAAATTTATTTCAAATACTAGTGCGGGATGGTGCCATAAATCTTCCTTCATACATATGTAGAGATGAGCTTGTTTCCAGTGTACTTGCAACCAATAACAAAGAAAGAAGCAAACAAAAGAAAAAAATCAGAGATGTGAGCACACAACAGATATTTGTACTAGCTAATAATTCAGATTGCCTAAATACCCAAAAGGCATTAAATCCTGTCTGACCTTGCAAGCTAAGCAGAATCAGCCCTGGTTAGTACTTCAAAGGAGTACCACCAATATCGGGTGCTGTAGGCTATATTTCAGAGGAAGGTATGGACAAATCCAACTCTGCGTAATTCATTGCCTAAGAAAACTTTACAAAATTCTTCCTAGACCTGTTGACTTCAAGACTGCATTGGCGATCTCAAGGCTGGACTTTTGCAATGTGCTGCACATTGGGCTTCAATTGGTTCAAAACATAGCAGCCAGGTTGATTACTGGTACATCTAGAAGTGAGCATATCACATCAATATTAAAGTCACTCCACTGGCTGCCAATTAGTTTCCGGTCAAAGTACAAACTGATGATTATTACCTTTAAAGTCCTACATGGTTTGGGTCCAGGCTATCAACAGGATCACCTCCTCCTGGGTAATCCACCCCACACACTCAGGTCTTCTGGAGGACATTTATTTTCGCTGACCAGGACTAGAATGGCAATGGTCACCCAGAGGACTTTTTCTTCAACTGTTATCACGGTTACGATATGTCAGGTGAGAGCACTAGATATCCTTTTGATATCAAACAATTTGCTTGACCTTTCTCTGCCACCCTACCCCACGTGTTCGCAGAGGTCCTCCGGACAAGCATGTATTGGGCGCGGCCGTTAATGGTTGTACATTCCAAAACCTCATTCAGGCAGGCAACTTAAGCCTCTCCGATGCTTTAGGGAAAAACCTCCTTGCAAACCGGCTTTGCTCGGTGCGTATCTTCACAAAGCCGCACGGCCAAGAGCCGAGCCATTCCTTTATGTCGGGCCATCAGCGTACTGGCCATGCTACTGTCATCCAGCGTTAAGCTCGTCATGCAAAACCTGACCTTTTCCAACTCCTTTGTCCCGATCTAAAATCCCTTTGTTCTCACCGAGCATAGCATAGCCCGTAGGTAAGTGCTACCCTATAAAAGGTCCCCACTTTTGGGAACACTTTGGATCACCCTGGACTTCCATCCAGCCTTGCTGCCACTCTGTCCAGTGAAGTTTTCCCCTCAGTTCCCAATAACTGAGTCTGCCTCCCTCCTTCGAACCTCCTCTTCTCTCCAGGACTACGAGACCAGGTGTCGTATTACCCATTTCCCAAAAGCTCTCCATTTCTATTTCTAGTTAGCTGTGTGCATGTGGTGTCTTTTATTGTTATTTGTGCTCAATAAATGTTATTTGTGTTACCTTAAACTTGTCTGGCTATGCTCTCTGACCTGAAGCCATAGACATATGGTACAAGATCCTAGCTAAAGTTACCCTGCCTCTTGTTAGCTTAAGAGAGTGCCCGAGCTTAATTTCCCCATCTTGTGTTTTTATTTGGTTATTTGGGTGCCACTCCTGGGATCCCCAACATGCAGGGTAACACAACCACCCCTAGGCTGTGGCATAACCTGTCCAAATTCAAGCCAGCATTAAAAACTAGTCTCTTCCAGTAAGACTATCCAGATTATTTTAAATTGTGAATTTAACAATGCATTTTAAATATGTATCACCTTTTTATGGTATTTGTATTATTTGTTCTTTTAAGCTGATGTTATGCATTTTAACTATTGTTTTTAAGTGATGTTCTGTTTTAAACTGATATGTTATAGTTAATCTGTTGTTGTCCCCTGCCTTGATCCATGGGTAGAGGCAGGTAAGACATTATTCTTACAATAATAATAATAATAATAATAATAATAATAATAATAATAATAATTCATTACTACTACTACTACTACTATTACTATGCCTACACAGGGCTTAATTTTCAGCCTTTAGAGCTCTCCACCTCTGTTGTTGCAGTCATTGTATGGATTGGACCACCCTTGCATTCTTGGAGATTTAATAATAATAATAATAAAATTATTATTATTATTATTATTATTATTATTATTATTATTATTGTTGTTGTTGTTGTTGTTGTTGTTGTTGTTGTTATTTATTTGTATCCCGCCTCTCCACACGGGTCGAGGCGGCGAACAACATGAAATACATTATATATTACAAATAGCATGTATTTCTATACCGCTTATCAGCTAAGTGCTCTCTAAGTGGTGTACAGTGTGTGTGGTTTTAGCTAATTAACAAGTCACATCCAAATTTACTGGGATTTTCCAAAAATCTACCTACCATCATAGGCAGTATATTGTATGGTAATTGTCAAATACTTTTAAAAGATGCTTGCAAAAATGTTCTTGCTCATTCCTAACTAAACTAACAAAGATTTTTTTTTTCCTAACCTATCTCCAGGGTCCAAATAGAAAATAGAATGATGCTGCCTTCAGGAAAGGTTGTACCAAGAGCCCTGCTTTCCAAACAACAGAAGAGTAAGAGATTAGTTGGCAGCAGGAGGGCTGTCAGCTGCTTCTCAATTACAATAATTCACTGTGCTTACATAAGGCAATGTTACAATAAGGTTTTTCTTTTTCTGTCTTGCCTTTCACAGATTGTGAGTTTTCAACAAAAGGCCTCAACTAGCAGATCAAACAAACAATTTCCCTCCTTCTCCCAGACATTGTTCTCTTGCTATTTGGACTAGCTTGTCAAGACAATGTATTGAGAATTTTCCTGCTATTGGTTCCAACCCTGAAATGTTACACAGGAGCTTTTCATGGCAAGTGATGCAGCAATGTTCTACACTCTCCTATGATACAACAGCTTCCAGAAAAAGCCAACATATGATGTCTTTGGAGAATTGTTTTACCAGGCAACTAGCAAAAGATGTATAAAACCCTCAAAGACATGCCAAGTTATTGTGTCTAAGTACTGTTACCACATAGTCTTATCTACTTATGTGCACACAAATACAGGCATACAGACAGATATATGCACACAAATGCATACCTGAACATGTTTTGATGTCTTTATCCAATGATGTGCCACAACAGGAACAAGTTAGGAAAAGAAAGAAAGAAAGAAAGAAAGAAAGAAAGAAAGAAAGAAAGAAAGAAAGAAAGAAAGTTAGAGTACTTTAATATTTGGTTTGATAATTGTCTGGTTAAATCTGCAGAAGAGATGGAAGATGAGGGAAGGGCTACCTAGGCAGGAGCAGTGTGCAATGAATGTAGGAAGGCGAAGGAGGACAAAATAGTACAAAAAGATTACCAAAGCTCCTCGCACATACACACCGAAAAAGTATAGGACTGAAATAGGAACAATAACAGGAGTTGTCAAGATTATGATCAAGAGTGGGTTTGCCACAGAGCTCTGTGAGCCCTGCATGGCTCAGAAGAATCAGAGATGGATTTGGGACAACAGACTGAAGTTAGCAAGGAAGTAAGAGCAATGGGACAACCTGGCAGTCATGAATGGTGAGCCTTCTATAAGACATAAGGACAAACCAGGATATAGGCCCAAGGAGCAAATCAGAACCATGAGCTAGGATGAAAGATGAAGGCACACAACGGCAACAAAAGAACTTAGCTCTCAGTGCATTTAGACATTCAGCAGTATATGATAGGGCTGCTAAAAAAACAGGGTGCAGACAGATTGGGACAGTCCTTATTACGTCTTCCCACGTGCATGCTTATTATACTGTTTGAACATCTGGTGTGCAGATCGGCCCCGTGTGGTGAACCATTGAACTGCATGTAGCCACTTAGTGAAATTCCCAGAATGACTCTGCCTACCCAAGTTAATCGTTGCCTGCTTCTGGACAGGATAAATACACAGGAGTTCCTGTGCCCTTGTTATGACCTTTGAGTTCATCTTTAAGTCATTTCTGACTTACAGCAACCCTAAAGTGAGCCTATCACGGGGTTTTCTTGGCAAGATTTGCTCGGAGGGGGTTTCCTTTGGCTTCCCCTGAAACTGAGAGAGTGTGATTTTTCCACGATCACCCAATGAGTTTCCATGGCTCAGCAGAGACTCAAACCTTCATCTCCAGAGTTGCTCAAACAACTGCACCACACTGGGTCTCCATAGTCTGGATAATAATCTCTAATATTTCCTAAGTACATAAAAGAATGCCATACTCTTTTTATACTGGCTGGTATCCCATTAAAAGAACAGTTTTCAGATGCTTTTTTTCTGTGTTTTTCCCATCACTCTTTTTGTAGTATCCACCATTCTATCTCCTCATCCACCACAATCTCCCAGAATGATGCTAGATTTAGGGCAATCTGGAGTATGCAAAACGTTGGTTTTGTCCCCATTTCTCTGCCTCTAAAACAGGGTGGAGAATGTGGAGGGGCTGTATGTACACAACTCTGTCCTGGTGTGGATCTATTTGCTATTCATGGAGGAGAAAGGCCATTTCCACACCAGACTGTTATAGTGCTATTATTCCACTTTCAGCATCCTATGGAATCCTGGGGTTTGTAGTTTAGGGAGGATAAAGTGGATTCCATAGGATGTTGAAAGTGGGATAATAGTGCTATAACATGGAAATGGCCAAACTCAACACAATTCAAATGAAAAAAATAATAATTAAGATTTGTATTTTATTTTAAGGATGTGTGGTTCATTTTCTTTCTGGTATATATCACTTTCACTTGTGTTCATTCATCAGTCTATTTTATATCAAACTATCATTTTTAAAAAGTATGAAAATTCAAATCAAGTCTGAACATTTTCCCACATTAAGTTTGAACATCAAAACTTACACATTTTGGTACTTTCTGGAGCTTACAACTGGATCACAAAATTCAAAAATGTGCTAAAAGCAAAATATGTCAGAGACATACTAAAACCAAACTCTAAAATGTATTCTGATTTGTATGTTAGTTGAGAAAATGCAAATAAGTTTGATTGCTTAACAGTGCAGACAGAATGGAGCCTTCAATTATTCCTGTCTAATAGAAAATATAAGCCTGCTAAACCACATTCATTAATAATAAAAACATAAAACAATTAGTCCCGGCCACACCCTTTCAGTGCCACAGAAACATTTGATGTTCTCATTCCCAAGAATTCAGAATATCAATATATTGGTAGTAAGTGCCATGCATCATTGTGGAATCTTGATGTTTCCAATATACAGTACTGCTCTTATACAAAACAAATGTAGGTATAATGAAGAATTCATCTAAGGCTTTTAATCTTTTCTCATCAGTAGGATTTGCTAGGATCCATTTGATCACATCTTCTTTCCCAGCACCTTTACAAAATCTTGGTGTTTGGGTCAACTTACCATTTAATCCTCGATTAGTGCCAGAGGTGATTGTGATTGCAGAATTCATTGTCAAACTAGCTTATAAAGTCAATCCATAAAACTGTGTAAATCTTGTGTTGATCTTAGTTTTTACAAGGAGACTTAGGACCATATATTCCAGGTTCATTTACAAGGCCATTGCAGGTGTGGGAGCGGCTTTAGGAAAACAGCTACTACTTAAAGAGCACATTTTATGAGCCTGGAGAAACATCCGTTTGGGTTGTAAAATGGGGCTTGCAGCTTGTGTGTTTCTTTGCTTGCAGAATATGCCATTTTGTCTTATGTCTGAGCACCCCTTGATATGCAGCCAAGTTAAATAACGACCAAACTCTCTTTAACAATAATGCTAAGCATTTTTTTCCATTACAGTGAACTTTGGCTTTAACAGAAGGCATATTCCATAAACAAGCAATGAATATGCTCAACTGGGGCCCCTAAAACATTTACAAAGCAACTTATAAACATGTGTGTATATTAAGAGTCACAAGCAGTCATCTTGAAGTAGCACATAAGACTCTCCCAACAATGCAGTGTTACTTACCTGGACAGTTTAAGTGTGGTAGATTCGGGCCCACAGTGGTAGTTTGCTTAATGTTTCTCAACAGATGTCTGACAGATTTGGACTTAAATCTATAAAGTTGTTCAGTCATATCATCTAACCCTGTTCAGCCTTTTTTTTTTTTCCAGAAAGAAAAAATGGAACAGAGGATCACAATTCACTTGACACAGGATGGTTTGGATTTGGAATCCAAACTCATGCTTAGACTAAATAGGGTTTCATGGATTTTAACAGATCTAAGCATGACCAAATTTGGATCCCTCATTTTGACTGAAATCACGTTATGTATTTCTCAATTCTTGTATTGGATCAGGGTGATATTATGTAATACATTAGTTTATAGTGTAGGTATGTCAGATTATTCTAATCATCTGAATAATAGTCTTTGAAATGTTTTCTTGCTCGTGTCTCATTACTGTTAAATACAGATAGGTGGAACTACATGTATCCTCCCCAGAAACATCTCTGATAGCCTGGTCCATAGGCATTCTAGAAAGTGATATGGTTACAATATCTTAATACCTAAATTATTACAGTCAAGTGGAGTCTGACAGTCTTGGAAGCCTTGTTGACATGTATTGCCTCCTGCATTGTGTAATTTTTGATAGGCTATGCTAGCATAGAAGCTCTCTATATAAACCAATGGCTGACATCCCGTTGATGAATTACAATGGCATAAATCGGTTGCATAACCTCCAGTTGATGCAGGAACCATCCAGATTAATGCACTGTTGTTCCACTTTTTCAGTTGATTTTGAAATGTCCCAGTTTCTCTCTCTTTCTCCCACTTACCCCTTTGTCCCCAGCGTACTTTAATTGAGGTCAAAGTGCAAAAGTAGTTTGCATTCCATTAATTCAGGCCTTTGCCAGGAAGGGAGTGCAACGGGAATGATCCCCTCCAATCTGACTGGTTCCCTGCGGAAGGAAGCACGAGTGATACGTGCCTGCCTCCCATAGCGCAGTCAGTCTTTTTCTCTTGCTGCACTGGGGAAGGAAGTGCCCCCATCATGCTTTCTGCCCTTCCATGTGGCCAGAAAAGACAGGAGTGTTGCGCAATCGCAGGCGATTAACTGATTTATTCTGTTTAGCGAATATCCAGCAATCGTGATGGGTGGGGGTGGGATGGCAGCAGGACCACAACAATATTGTGCAAAAGCACAACCTGTGGACTGCTGCTATTGCCCAACTTGGGACGGCAATAGCATGTGGAAATGGCTGCAGTCTGCACTTTGCCCACCCTAGGCTAGATGATCAAAGCAGAAAAAAAAACTTTTGAAACTAACTACAGATGACTTAGGCCACTTCTGCATGAGTGGGGAGGAGCGGTTCACTGCTTGTCAAGAGCGATGTTTTTATACTCCTATTCCGAAACTGAATTCAAAAATTCAGAAACTGTGCTATCTGCACACACACACACACACACACCTTTACATCATACTACTGCGGAGAACAGCAGTTGCTGCATCCACAACAGCAAGTCCCTGGCCACTCCCATTCCCCTCCCTCACCCTGCTCCACCATTGCTGATTGGACTGTTTTTTACAACACACACACACATTTTAATTCATTTCTGTGTTGCTATGTTTGTGCATAGGAATGTATGTTTGTTGATATATGGAAAAAACACCTTTTAACAGTCCGTTACCAGATCCACTCTCTTCCTGCTGTCCGTTTAACAGAGGAAGACAATAATGACGGTAGCCTGTCCTTTGATGGGCGGAGAGAGATAGGGACGGAAATGACGGAAGGGACAGCCTGGGAACGCCCATAGGCAGCCACTTCTGCAATGTAAATCGATGCTATGCTTCTGCATGTAGGCGAAAACCAAAGTAGAACCAGTTTGGGAGATTTATATTGGAGTTTTTCCAGTTTTCACATACAGCAGTTTCTCATTGCAGTGAACTGCAGTGAACCATTCTAAGAGCTGAAAATGTGCAGAACCACGAGGAAACCTACAAAGCTAAAAGGGTTCAACGTGCAGATGGGAGGGTAAGAATTCAACGTGCTACGATGTATCAACCTCATGCGGAAATGGCCTTAGGCAATATCCAGGTATATCTAGAAAAGATGTGTACTTATGAGTTATCTGTTACTTAATTTAACTATGTTTAGAAGCCACTCTATGATATCTCACAACAAGAAAAGCCTGACCTACCGGGACAAAATATTGAATAAGTGGATGATCCTACTACCTATATAGAAGGTAATGCACAAGGAAAAAAACCCATAAACCCTCATTACATACTCACTGCTGAATATTAGAACTACCAACCCAATCTTTGGTCATGCCCTCAGTTTTTGTGAGGTAGATGTTAAGGCTTCTACACATCTGCCTACAGAATAACACAAAGATAAGAACCAAAAATTTGAACCTTGGCTTCTCTTGAAACTGGAATCATCGTGCTATAAGCGTGTGGTGCGGAAAAGGCCATAGTCTAGTGCAGACTGTTGAGACCCCTCCCTAAACTGCAAACCCCAGGATTCCATAGGAGGTTGAAAGTGGAATAATAGCACTATAACAGTCTAGTGTGGAAATGGCCTTGGTTCTATGATTCTGATAACTGAGCTAGTGTTTTAAAAGAAATTTTAAAAACAGTATGACATGTGTACTAAATTGTACTTTTGCTGCTTTGACAATAGAGAATGCAACAAATGACTGCAGAGACAAATCTGCTAGTATCAGGAAAAAGTTAAAAAACTTTGTTTCAAAATTAAATTTTGAAAAGGCACAAAGATTAGAAAATCATGTGTAAGAATTGGAAGATCCCTGAAAATTTTCTGGTTTTCTTGAACTATAACAGAGTCAGGACCCAAAACTCCACAGAATAAAAAAGATCCAAGCTCAAGGTCAGTCAAGAACTGATTGGGAAGCTCTGTATAGTCCTAACTAATTGATCATGTAATACATTTGGAGGATATCTTTCAGGCCATCTAGCCCAGCCCTCCTACATAGAGGTTATTGAGGGATACAACTTACACATTATATAATTACATCATTATGGTTCCCCTTTAATTGCCATGGCAACCTCCTATGGAATCCTTGCATGGTATGGGAGTAGAGTGCCCTAGCTAAGAATTCTATGTATCCCTCCCTAAACTGCAAATCCCAGAGAGAGGGGGAGAGAGAGAGAGAGATTGAGAAAGTATGTATGTGGATGGGTAGTAAACTTAGTAGGTATTCTCTCTGAGCCTTTTCATACTACACAATTGCCCTACTATGATCCTAGTTTAACTGCCGAGGTTCCCTTTTGTGGAACCTTGGCAGTTAAACTAGCATCATAGTAGGATAATTGTGTAGTATAAAAAGAAAGAAAGAAAACCTACTAAGTTTACTACCCATCCACATACATACTTTCTCAATCTCTTTCTCTCTTTGTCTCTCTCTCTCATATCTAGGTAGTGACCAGATATTTGCCAGGATTTCAGTCTATTAATAGTCCAAAAGAAAAACATTGCAGATGCAGCTTGTTATGAAGTGGTAAGAAAAAGATTCCTCTCCTCCTAGGCATCGAATCAACCCAGCTCTATTAAGTATCACTACCACACTCTTTTGCTATCCACCTATTATTCTTCTCATAGTCAGCTCTCTTTCTCTTTCAACTTGCAGCATCCAGTAAGAACATATGCAGCTACCTTGTACTGAGTTAAATCCATTCTTGGTAGTCCTTTGATTGGCTGTAGTTGTCAGCTCTCCTCAGGCACATCTGTTTCCCAGTTCTGCAGCCTAATATTCTTTTTAAAAACAGAGATGCCAGGGACCAAACCTTGGATTTGTGGCAGACACAGCACATGTTCTATCAGTGAGTTATGCCCTTACTTGATATTAACTACCTTCATCCCTCCACATTCGCTAGCGCTAGGGGCACAGGACTGCTGTGAAAATGGAAAAACTGTGAATAACTCTAGGCCCTCCCAAACCATATATAACACACACAAAAAAGTATGATCACCATATTCAACCCACCGTGGGTTCCTTTGAGGCGTCAGGGTTTCTTCATAAGGCAGGAGTGGCTGGCTGGTGGGACTTACTGCCACCTCCACTGCTGCCCCGCATCATTTTTAATAGGGACTTACAAGCCTTGTTTGCAGTTTCTCAGTTGCATGAGGCTTGCGGTCCCTATTAAAAGTGGCATAGGGAGGCAGCAGGGGTGACAGCAAATAATCCGTGAATAATCAAATCTGCAAAAGAAAAACCATGTGGAGGGCTGACTGTATTTCAAGTTCTTATATATAATTGCAGAGATAGTTTGTAGAAACACACAGGGTTTTAAGGAACTAACAGTGACTGGACATGCAATATGGAGGGGGGGTCTTTGTGTTTCTTTTGAAAACATGGCTGAATATCATTTCTAACAAAAAAGATCTTCATGGAACAATTATCTTTCTCCTTCATCTCCATCTCCAGGCAGACCTCTGATAAAGTGCCTATTGTTACAACATTCTCCACTAGGTGGCAAAATACATTTACCTTCTAGCTTAAAATAGCATTGGTCATTGAAAGCTGTAGAAGCAAATAAATTAGCTCCAGGAAATAAAAGGAGGAATTAAAGGTATTTTGCTCTATATGGAAAAACCTGAGAGGAGACAGTGGAGAAAACAAGTCTGCAAAGAGGGCTGAAGATGAAAGTTTGATAATTCCATGATTATGTGCTCACTTCTACTTACCCTGTGGAGTGGTCCCTGACAGAGCAGAAGTGTCTCATTGGCTGCAGCCAATCTCAAATTCTTGAGCTTATGTAAGGCACTAAAATAGCGAAGGAAGTTGGACAGGCAGCTGTGTTGGAAATAAAAGTTTCCCAGGGTGTTAGCTCGATTGGGAAATTCTATGGAAGCTAAAACTGTCAGGATTCAGCCTCCTTTAGCAGAGTGGCAGAAGAAGCATGTCTAAATGTGTATGGCTTTTCTGATCTCAAACTGACTGAAGAAATAAAACAAATGCAGGCAGCTTCAGATTACAAACTTAGAAAAGTTTACTAATGGCTTCTACATTTACATATGTATTGGAGAGCCTACAACCTAACTAGCTAATGAATGGTAGTAGCTTCGGTCTTAACTCACCATCTTCTGATGGAGATGCCAAGCATGGTCGGAGAGGAGGAAGAGGAAGCAAAAAATGGAGGAGAAGAGAGAGAGCTGAGAGGGGTCTCTTTCTTTTATAAGACCGATGACCCAAGCAACTGTCCTGGGTCACATGATCTGATCACCTGAACATCAAAGGTATTTATGATCATGCAATTAAATGACAGAAAGGCAAATGGTGGAGCTTTGGCATGCAAAAGAGAAACGTAGCCCTATGCTAGCTATACCCACTTGCTCTAAGAACAAGATCGGGGGGGGAGAGAATGCTGAAATTTTCCCAACAAGCTGGAGGTGACAAATGTGGTTAAAGTCCATTGTTGGGCAATTTTAGGAGTCTAGGGACCACATCTTTTCCTGAGCAGCTCTCTGAGAGCTGTCAAACACCAAGGCCATTTCCACACTAGCCTGTTACAGTGCTCTTCTTCCACTTTCAACATCCTATGGAATCCTGGGATTTGCAGTTTAGGGAGGGGCCTTGGGATGTTGAAAGTGAAAGGACAGCACTGTAACAGGCCAGTGTGGAAATGGCCCAAGAAGCTGAAGTGGTGAAACCCTTACTTCTGGTTTGGATAATGGATTTGAAAAACAAAAAGTTAAACAGCATTGCGAGGTTGTGGGATATTTAAAGGTACATCACTCATCATCAAGACTTTCGGGAGACAGAATTCAGTCTCTTTTTTTTTGGCCAGAAAAATGGGCATCCAGGAGGAGCCTGGACTACAGGAAAAACCTCTGAGGACTGCACGTGCAGTTCCAGGCCATAAATTCCCCTCTAGTTTCTTTCTTCCTTGGTTTATTTCACATTTTCCACTGCAGTATGGGACCTAAGGAAGGTTATATTATCAGTTAAAATAAAATACAATTAAAACAATGCAGCATACAAAAAGAAAAACCCTAAAAAACCATTAAACAAACAATCCTATTGAAAGTCCACCATTCCCCATTAAAAAAAAAAAACAACTGCTACAGTTTCTGCTGTGTTAAGAGCCAAAGGTCTGTTTAAATAAAAAGGTCTTTTGTTTGCCAGCAAAAAGAGACTAGAGAAGGAAACAAACTCATCTTCTATGAGAAGCAAATCTCAGCCTGGGAGCCGCAACCCAGAAAGCTCCCTTCATGTCTCATAGTCAAAGGTAAGCAATATGTAGTTAGCAACTTTCTCCTCACTTCCTCCCAGTGATGTGAAGACAGGTGAGGCCTTATTCAGTCCACGAACAGCTAGGGGACAAAACTAGGAATGGGACGAATCCAGAATTTTCCAAATCCAGATCCAAATCCCTGGAAGGTTTTGGGAATCCACGAATCTCACAAATCTCAAATCTTTCAAATCCTTTTTTAAAAAAGGGTTTAAAAAGCAAGGGAAAGAAGGATAATCTTGGGCAAGACATGCTCTGTCAGCCTTAGCAAAAAGCCTACACAAAGGCAAACCTTCCTCTGAAGAAATCTGGCCAGGACAATTGTCATAGTTTTGCCTCAGGATCTCCCCAGACTGAAAATGTCATGAAGGCCCTTTGTACACAGGCAGGAAAATGTAGATTAATCCTGCATTTTTCCTGCCTGTGTAAATAGAACCACTACAGTAGAGAGATAATCCAGGTCAAAACTGGCTTTTCTTTGCATAGCTCCTTCTGGCATCCTGGGGTTTGTAGTTTGATGATACAGCAGCACACTGTGGCAGACACGGCTGTGACCCCTTGTAAAACTACAAACCCCAGAATTGTGTCTGAAAGAGGTTTGCAAGTGAGCTATGCAAAGGAATGTTTCAGCTGTCCTTGAAATCTCAAGCCTGTAGCTTCCAATCAAGTGCTGAACTTAAATATGAAGTGTTCAATTTAAATATCTTAGAATACAACCCTAGATGTAATTTGTGAAATTGTTAGCAAAGGCTGTTAATACTCCAAGGGAAAAAATCACCTACTTGTGATCTTCCCTTATGTGTCTAGTCTCTCAAATTTTCAGATGTCCTGGTCTCCCAGGTTTTCAGGTCTCCCAGTCTCCCAGATTTTCAGGCGTCCTGGTCTCCAACAAACTGTTTGGGTGGCCGATTCGAAAGATTCAGTTTGCCTATTTTGGCACAGGGATTTGGATTCCGGATCTCAAATCCCTCCCAAAGATTCAAGGATTGGAAGATTCGGTTGGCCCATCCCTAGACAAAACAATGTGCTAGCAGAGTTCTGTTAGTATTTCCAGTTCTTCAGCTGGTAGTACTTCTGTTCTTATGGTCTCTAGGCATGCTTGTACAACTCGAAGCTGAAGTGGCATCAGCTCTCTATACAGTTTAAACCATCAGATGGTAAAGTCTGTGCTGTTTTCACTCAGTTATCTACAGGCTATATTACCACTTTTTTAAAAAAGTACTTTTTTAAAAAAACAACAACACAGACATACACATGCCAATATACCATTATGGTGCTCCTCTAAATAAAGTGACTACTGTCTATTAGAAGGGGAAATACCCATCTATAGCTAGTGATATACTGTTATCATTACTTGCTTCTGCATGTTTGCACAAGAAGAGCACCAGAACTTGGCCATTAAACTCTAAAGTGGGAGAAATAAAAATTGTCTGGAATAATGGTAGGAGTTTAGAGAAGTCTGAGATACTGTTCATTGTATGTATGTAATAGACAATCATATTCTATTATAGTAATGACTGAAAGAAGCATTATTGAACAATAACGATGAAAAGTATCAGTCACTTTGTGGCTGGTTTAGGAGCACTGAACACCTGGTCTTTTATTTTATTTTCCAAGGATGAAGAAGAAACAATAACACTGTAAGGTGCAGAAAGAGCTTTTTTAATTTCAGCATCAGGAATGAAGAACCTGGGTAGGCATTAAAGATAGGTGTGAAGATGTGAAACTGTACTGGTGTAAAGCATGTATATCCATATTGTTCCATCATTTGGAATGGCTTCCATCCAGGATTGGGCATGGGAAACATATAAACTAAAATAGGGTTGGGAAATGTGTAAGTCCCTTACCCATGAAGTTATCATCCCAACCCATTGTTCCACATGAAGTCATCCCTAACCAGCTGCAGTCCCAGCCCTTTCCATTGCTAACCAGTGATTTTTTATTACTGAAAAAAAGCAGGTAATGGGCTCCTTTTCCGCCACAATCCCATCACCTGAGCAAGTGCGATCCCTCATTTGTGCTTGATAGCACTTCCTGTTACTATGGATCCAAGAATAGGAGGGATGTGGGTGTGCCTAGCATGTCCCTTTGTAACTCCTGCTGGCAGACCCAGTCTGGGGGAGTGTAATATTTAATATCCTAAGTTATTAAGCCAGAGGTTCACCAGACAGGAATGTAGACATCTGGGTCTAAAACCGAAGAACAACTAGGGAGGTCAGACCAATGTTCCCCCAGTCACATCTCCCAGAGGGAAACCTCGAAAGGCACGTAGACCCACACAATGGACCATCAACAACAATGACACCTTGAGGGGACTACGTGTCGTCCGGATGAGATTAACAATTGCAACAGTGAGAAATACAAAAGCAAGGTATATTTGCATGATTTAGGCATTGTTCTTTTCCAGGAAAGGATCTGCCTCCGAGGCATATTTAGCACTATAATTGATTCTCCCTTTTGGGGATCTTCTTCGGAGAACTCCCACACGTGACTAGTGCCCCCACATTCTGCTAGTCAAGAGCATTCCTCAGCATTTTTCCTCCACTGAGCCACCTTTGCCTTGCTTTTTCCTGAGCCATGGACAACAGGATCAGGTGCAGTATAAATCACTTTCTTTCCCTTTGCGTTTCCCGATCTTCATATCTTTCCGACTCATTAATTCTTGTGCGCTTGTGTGACTGCTTTGCTGTGTGTATGTGTGTGGATATTTTGCCAATTCTGCTAAATAAACTACTGACAATTGGACATTTGGCCTGGCTCTTGTGTAGTCTGACTCTGTATACATAGGGTTCAAGATCTCACTGTGTTGCCCTGCCCTCTGCTTTGCTAAGCAATGCTCCGCTAATTTCCCCAATCTTTGTATTTTTTGGAGCAAATCTGGGTGTCCCCCAGAGACCCCCAGAAGTCAGGGTAACACCTCCCTCAGGGACTCCCAGGACGATCTCTGCCAAACAACCAACAGTCCACTTCCAGTGCTCTGG
This sequence comes from Ctenosaura bakeri, assembly GCA_948474755.1. NCBI lineage: Eukaryota > Metazoa > Chordata > Lepidosauria > Squamata > Iguanidae > Ctenosaura > Ctenosaura bakeri. The sequence continues at coordinate 46,314 of CAOLHI010001718.1, read as the reverse complement.
GACAAAAACAGAAAGAGAAGAGGAGAAAAGATCACACAGTGTGGTAAGTTCGAAACCAATCACTGGTCCATGTTTATTTTAATGTCTCTTGTGGGGCAGAATTTTTATATTTAAAAAAAAAAAACAGTTCTCAGCATTATAGTGCAAAAATGCAATAGTGTACCTGCATGGGAACGTTGCCGCAAGTTTTTGATTCTGGCAGCTGCAATACACCAAGGAAAATCTCCTTGCTCATTCCTGCTGCCATTGCCTTGCTAACCAAGCCGTAGCATAGCTCATCATGCCAAGATAAACCCACATCAGTGCCAAAGGATAGCTCTTACTAGAGCAAGATTCAAGCAGCTAGAGTCTATGGTTAAATACGGATGATTCCACCAAGTGCCATATTTTGAAAGAATATGTGTCTGCGGTTCATCTGAAATAGAAGATATTGCATATGTACTCTTTAACTGTCAACTATACGCCCCAGTAAGGGCCCAGTATCTACAAACTTTACTTGATAGAACAAAATACTAGAACTCTATCAAACAATTATCATTTCCTTCAGGGCACTAACACATATGTAGTCCCCAGAACCACTAAGTTTATAAATAGGGCTGTCCAACTGAAATAACAATTCATAGAATCATAGAATCATAGAATCATAGAGTTGGAAGAGACCACAGGGGCCATTGAGTCCAACCCCCTGCTTTGCAGGAACACCCATCAAAGCATTCCCAACAGATGGCCATCCAGCCTGTGCTTAAAAACCTCCAAAGAAGGAGACTCTACCACACTCCAAGGCAGCATATTCCACTGCTGCATAGCTCTGACCATCAGGAAATTCTTCATGAGGTTCAGGTGGAATCTCCTTTCCTGCGGCTTGAATCCATTGTGCCTTGTCCTCATCTCTGGAGCAGCAGAAAACAAGCCCACTCCCTCCTCAACAAGACATCCCTTCAAATATTTCAGCATGGCTATCATGTCCCCTCTTAACCTTTTCTTCTGCAGACTAAACATACCCAACTCCCTAAGCCGAACCTCGTAGGGCATGGCTTCCAGACCCTTCACCATTTTGGTGTCCTCTGGACACACTCCAGCTTGTCGATATCCTTCTTGAATTGAGGTGCCCAGAACTGGACACAGTATTCCAAATGAGGCCTAACCAACACAGAATAGAATGGTATCATTACCTCCCTCAATATGGACACCATACTCCTATTGATGCAACAAAGAATCAGGTTGGCTTTCTTGGCTGTTGCATCACACTGCTGACTCATGTTCAGCTTGTGATCTACCAAGACTTCTAGATCCCTTTCACATGTACTGCTATCCAGCCATGCGTTCCCCATCCTATATTTGTTCATTCTATTTTTTCTGCCTGAGGGTAGGACTTCACATTTCTCTCTGTTGAAATTCATTTTGTTAGCTTTGGCCCAGCTGTCCAATCTGTCAAGGTCATTTTGAAATTTGATCCTGTCCTCTGGGGTATTAGCAACCCCTCCCAATTTGGCGTCATCTGCAAATTTGATCAGCATGCTCTCCACTCCTTCCTCCAAGTCATTGATGAAGATGTTGAATAGAACATATTGGGGTTACATGCAAGGGTGATGAATTAATCTAAATATGTATTGCCTCTGTATTTTACTATTTTCATCTTATCTCAAAATGATAACCTATTATTACAAGTATTGATATTTATTTATAGTCTTCTTTTTATTTCATCTTATCATATTTTATCACATTTTATTGTATCTTACCTCATTTTAGCTTATTTTATTTCACTCCATTGTATTTTAGTTACTCATTTTACTGTATTTTATAACTTTTGATGTTATATCTTTTGATATGGTCAATTGACTAATCAATAAATTTACACTGATTGACTGATAAACCCACATAGCTACTCTGCAAAGATACTGTGCACACTCCAGGTCCATTGCAAATGATGAGGACAATAGACGACAGCAGACCTGCAGCAGTACATAGGCGGCATCTAATGACATAGAAATGGCGATTGTTGTCCTTTCCTGTGTTACTGTTTTCTTTTTTTTGGGGGGGGGGCTTTGATGACTCATTTCCTTTGTGACATGATATTGCCATGAAATTAAAATATTACAAAGTGGCTGTGCTAGTATGGCTTAAAAAAAAAAAAATATCAACCCACCCCCAATCAATCAGGTGCTGTGGGGAGAGGAAAAGGCAGGGAATGGGACTCACCAATGACATCTCAATGTGAAGGGAAAACCAGTGGCACTAACACTACTGATCTGCTTAAGTTGAAAGGGTGTGGTAGAGAGCATTTGGAACCCAGAAAAAAAAAATGGCAATTCTGGAATTGAAACAGAACAATGCACTATTGGGGCATAGTGTGGTAAGGGTCTAAGTCTTCAGATATAAAAGGACTGGAAGTTTCATCAGTCCTAACCAATATAACCAACACTGAGAGACTGTGGGCATTGCAGTCCATCGGCATCTGGGGAGCCACAATTTTCCCGCCATGGCACTAAAGCATCTGGGCTGGGAAGTCAGGTGAACATTATGCCCTAGCCAGTAATTCAACAAGGAAAAAAATAGTTAACACTTAGCTTTTATAGAAGTGAGCAAAGTGCTTCTTATAGATTTTCTAAGTCACCTTTGCTATGTCTCTACAGGGAGTTAGGTCTGGAGTACTACCCCTATTTATGTTGCATGTGGCTGAGACCGAGCTAATGTGTCTTGCCTAAGACCACCTAGTGAGTTCATGGATAAAGTCAAATTTGAACCAGGACCTTAACAACTGTGAGCTCGCAGCATGACCCACAGTCTATTAAATCCCACAGGCATCTTTCACACAATTAATTTCAGAGCAATTGTGATTTAGGGTTAGGAAAAAATAACCTCTGTTGTGATGAATTCATACTTTTAAGGAATTGCAAAGAGAAGAACCATCTCAGGACACCACTAGAGAGCACCCTCTGTCTTATAGCAGTTTAATAAGTTTGCCTTTCCTCAATCAACAGAGGCAAGATTTCTTCAGAAGACTGTTTGTGTGGTTAATTTTCAGTTTCCATGAGGAAGCCACAGCGTCTTCACTCTGTTCCTACCTTCCCTTTGTGCTGTCACTCCCAATCTACTTAGTTTCATGCCAACAGACAGTCAAATCCAATAAGCTGGTAGTAACTCTGTTTCAATTCATGTCAAGGCTGAGGCATGTGTCTAATTTTTATATATATTTCCAAATGGATGAAGGTGGACTCTTCCCTTACTAACCTGTGTTTCTCCACTTCTGGCATCTTTCTGTCAGACCTGGTAAGTCAGTTGGGCTGGGAGGAAAGTGCCTGAAATGATAAAGTGTATGCAGGGGCCCATTCACACTACACTATTATGGCACTGTGATTCTAATTTAATTGTGATGACAACATTCTATAGAGTTTCAGCATTTGGAGTGTGATGGGGCACACAAGCTCTCTGACAGAAAATTCTAAATACCCATCCCTGAGCTGCAGATCCCAGGATTCCATAGGAAGTTGCCATGACAGGTGAAGTGAAATCATAGTGATATAGCAGTGTAGTGTGGAAGGGCCCTGATAAATTGGGAGGGCACTCTATTTTGAAGTCAAAAATCATTCTGACGACAAAATCACATCCATCCCTTCTCAGCAGGTTGGACTAGATATCCCACCATGCCCCCCTCCTGACCTAAATGATTGGGGAGATGGACCAGATGACCTGAAAGATCAACTATATGACAGTTATAGGTCAGTGAAGCTGGCTTATGAACAAATAGGGTAGCCCAGTCACGTCTTGTCTGACCTTGAACCAGCTGGGGACACTTGAATTTTTTTTACCTTGTTGAGTTTTGGGACCCAACTAAACTGGAATATTTTAGGTATCATCCACACCTTATACACGATTCCATAAATTTTAGGTATCCTTCCCTTTTCAAAGTGTAATTTTGAAATAATATTGTTACATGTTTCTGATCCTTGGAAAGGAGCATCTATTTTTGTTATTCATTTCTAATAAATAATTTCCTTTACAATGCACAGTTTGGTCATTTATGTTTTGAGCCATGCAGCATTGGTTATTTGCTGATTTTTTTAAAAAAATCACAATGGTAGAAATCTAAGGTGCAGAATAACAAACTAGGCACATGATATAAAAGAAAATCACATTCCATATGATCACAGTAAGAGGTCTGGTGATCATGCTGACTTGGGCATTATTAAATATGACAATTTCATTGTGGATATTTCATTTTTTAGAAAAAGCAAAATACAAACATTGTATAATAAAGGTCTGAATCCTATTGGTACACCCAACTGGAACAGATTCACTGAATCAGTTCTTAACACTTATGTAAATCCCATTGATTCAGTAGGTCTACTCTAGTTGGGAGTTCCAGACAGAATTCAGTCTCCTAAACTATTTTAAATAATGTTAATCCTGCAGTCTTAAACATATGTACAACTGTATGAGTTCCCTTAGCCACTGTGGCCTCCAGTTTCATCTTTATTTCCAACAACTAGAGACATTCATTGGGGAAACAGTGTCAGTTGTCTGCAACCCAGTTCCTGTCCAGAAACAAACAAGCAAAACAGGAACAATGAAGGCAGGTGAACTAAATTCTGTGAGCTCTGTGTGTTTTGGTTGGTTTTGAGATGGCATGTTTCTGTGTTGTTTTTTATCATGGTGAGTATGTTGTTTGGATTTTATATGTGTGCTTGTGATGGTGGTTGTGTCAATATGTGGTGTGGATATTTGTTTGTCTTCTCTGTACACTACCAGTTTGCCTTCTTAGAAAGAGATATTTCATTGTGTTTTGTCCAGACAAACACTTCTGTTTCAGTTTCTTGGCCAGGTTGCTTCATTAGTTTACCTTCTATGAAATAGGTAACTGCACAAAAGACTGCAGGGTTAAAAGAGTGGTTTTATCTTTTGGAGCTAAAGTCTGACCCCTGCCTTATATTAGGTTTGTGGACAAGCCACTTTTCTTTTAGCCTTATGAGTCTACCTTTAGAGGAATGAGAGTTTGCCAGAGACCATACCTAATGTGCTAGCCATTCTGTGAACAGACAACACTCCATTCACAAAATTTCCATGGGAGTCTCCACAAAATGAGTATCAAAGGTCTCTCCCTATGAAAGTCATTTTGTGGGCACACTCATGGAAATCCCTCAAAATTTGTTCACTGGATCTGAAGGCTGGGTCTGGATCTGGATCCTGGTCTGGATCTGGATCCTGGTTTACCTAGGTCATCAACCTACTTTCTCAATAGCCGGTCAGATGGCTCTGAGAAGCTCACAAGCAAGAAATGAAAGCATTAATTTCTTCATACTGTCTCCTCAGAAACTACAATCCTGGAGACAAGGGTTTGATTCCCTGCTTGTCCATGGAAACCCAGTGGGTGACCATGGGCAATACCTACTCTTAGCCTCAGAAAACCCTGTGATAGGGTTGCCTTAAGGTAATCATAAGTTGGAAATGACTGAAAGAGCACAACAGCAATGAAATAGTGAGAATTTTCATCGTGTTGAAGTCTGACAACCAAATCTACTCTTCAATTGATGAGACAAATATAGGCAACTAATAATAGAGTTATATTTCTGATATATTCATATATTTATTCATACAAATAGTAATACAGTCTAAAAAGCCCCATCCTGTCAGATCCCAGCTTCAGCATTGTATGGGATTCTTTAGGCACACAGCATAAGCTTTTTTTGTCCTTTATGAGAGATAGAGACCATGAAACGATATACGGCTGCATTACTGGTTACCATTAGTAACCATTTTACATTTTAGTAAGCTTTTTCCAGGTTGAGATAGCATCTTTGTATAGGAAACCTTGGCCTTAGCTATCTCCCCGGTACATTACAAAAATGTCTACTGACATTTTTTTTCCCCAGGATATCTTTCCTGTTTAACTGAAGCCAAGCTCAGTTGCTGTGAGACTCCTTAGTAACAGGAAACAGTTGTCCAGTTTAAAGAACACGGTCTAAAACAAACAGCTTTCCCTCCCCTTTCAAACCCCTCAGGACAATATTTGCTTTTCTAAAATATCATTTTGCCATGGCTTTGGGACCTTGCTTGACAAACTTGGGGGTCTCCCAGCAGTTCAAAGTAGGCTTGACCTATGGCAGAGCACAGAAAAGAAGAGCTGCATATAAATAGCAAAATTACAAAAGGATCAATTCTCAGTCAACTCATTAGCAATGCGTAAGTGATAACTCCTCTCTTGAAGACTCTTTCATAATTACTTGCACAAGCTGCATTTGGTTCACAAGTTTCATAAATGAAGGTTAAGTTGACTTAACCGCCCAGGATTTACCAGCCATGTTAAAGCATAAAATGTGTATGCTTTTGAGTGCCTCTCCAGATACAGGCTGTTGACTTAAAGACTCCAAGGTTAAATGGTGTTGGCTCTAGAGTCCAAGTTAGTTTCCTTATTGGTCAAGCAGTGAAGCCAGACAATGCGACATGACAGTGCTCTTCAGGAAAGACATCAGGTTGACACAACAAGTTTGGAGTTAAGATAGCAGTGATTGCTGAAGCCATGGCATTAATCTAAAATTTATTATTATTATTATTATTATTATTATTATTATTATTATTATTATTATTATTATTATTATTTCTATCCCGCCTCTCCAGATGGATCGAGGTGGTGAACAGCAATAATACATTAATTACATTAAAAACATTAAAAAACATACCCAATCCTCCCCACCTACCAACCCAGCTAAAACCAACCCCCTAAAACACATAACAATTAACAATTAATTAACTATTAAAAGAACAGGAAGACAATTGGTGGGAGGTGGGGGAAGTACTAGTACTAGTACTAGAGCTACATGATGGTTACGTTGTCTAGCCCACGTTTTACTACCTTCTTTGCAGGAATATCATGGGGCACAAGCAGCTGCGTGAGGACAGAGGTTCCTCAAACAGCACTGTTTTTCTGGTTGTCAGCTAATTGTGAACTGCTAAATTGAGGCTGGAAATATTTTAAAGCTATACTATTACACACAATGAACGGGAAACTGGAGTTTTAAATTTCTGGACTGGATCACATCAAGGATGGGCAGGATCCTATCCCAAGGTAGTAAGATTTTGAGGCACAGAAAATCTTTTGCCTTATGTCCAAAAGCTCTTGTCTTTGTTTGTTTTTGTTTGTTTGTTTGTTTTTAATGGGGAGTGTTCCAAAATTGTCAGTTTCTTGCAGATGATGAGAAAGGCAACATTGCTGCAATAGCCACACAAGGGTAGGACTCTAAGAGGATTCTATGGTCATTTTTACTAAGAACTGTCAGTAATAATGACCATACTCTTTCTTGTTAAAAAAAAAACAGAATTGCAAAAGAAAGAGGTAGCTGTGGCCCTTTCCGCACGAGGCTGGTGAATCGGTTTGTGCCGTTTCTCACTGGATTTTCTGGGCTCAAAACAAGGTGGACTTTCCCTCATCTCCATCTGCACAGCTACTGTGTATGTTCCATTCTGATTCGGAGGAGTGCGAGTTCATGAATCCACACTGCCTCCACCATAGCCACTCCCACTACTCCCCTCACCCCGCCCCGTCAGCTGTGATTGGCCCCCTTTTTTTTTTCATGGTTTAGTACGTCATTGCGTACGTGTGTAAGTGCATATATGCGTAAGTCCATACTACCCCTGGCCCCTCCCATGAGCCCTCCCTTGACCACCAATTTGCATTGGTGCGAATGTATGTCTGCACCACTGTGAAAGTACGAATCAGATCAATCTGGAAAATTGGAAAACCAATTTCTTCTGGTTTTCAAATAGTGCGCTTTACCACCACATGGGGGTGCATTTAGTCGGAATTATGTGCGGAATGAAGGTAAATAAACCTCCAATGTGCAGAAGACCTCCGTGGGAAGACGCATTGGCCCGCCTTAATAACTGTGTGCGGAAAGGGCCTGTGAGTAGAGATACACATTGCTCTTTGCTTCATGATGTCTTTTCATACCTTTTTTTCTCTTTCTTATGATACAGCTTCAGCTTGAGAACTAGTAAATCTTGAACCAAGAGAAGCATTTGGTAAAACCTGTCTATTATTTATTTTTATGTTGAAAAATCACTGTTGCCCAATTCCACTTGAATACACAGTTTTTTCAGCAAAACATCATTACTGGATCTTCCTTTGGTCAAAGGCTGGTGAGAACAAACCTTTTGTGTGAGACATATTTTCAACCTTTTTTTTTTTTTTTTGGTTATTAACAGCAACAGAAATGTAATTATCAAAACTCTTTCAAATGCCCTGCTTTTTGGACTCTAATAGTCAGTATTCCCAAGAGCAGACTGTTGAACTATGATTTCACTGTTATGGCATAAAACTACCATATACTGTCTGTGGTATGTCTCATAGCATCTCACTGAACCACTGGAAGTGGCTCTTCAGAGTCTCTTACAGAGGTCCTTCTCAGCCCTACTCTGTCAGAGTGTTTAACTGGTTCTCAATCATTTTATTTCATGTTCTTGTCCAGAATTTGAAATGCTAGAAATGGACTAAGGCCAATGCCATTCTGTATTGGGTACACTACTGGTGTACAATAGATTGCAATGTTCTTCTTCAGAGAGCCTTAGCTCTCCTTGGCATTAGGTAAAAAATGAGGCTGAAATTCATAAATCATTAGATAACATGGCAATGATCTTCCCATTTTGAAGAACTGAGTGTCTAATGAGCTTACCCTTGTCTCCCATGGTCCTAGTCCAAGACTGGCTCATAGACAGATTGATGACAGACAGACAGATTCCATTATTTCTCTTTCTGATATATAAAAACAGCCTGATTTCAACAGGTAAAGCAAACAACATCTCCATTCTGACTGTGTTGAGAGCAGGTAGTAAGTTAGCTCATTATGTTTCCTTTATTTAGCCTGCTTAACAACCACGTTGTTGTTGTGTGCCTTCAAGTAATTTTTGACTTACGGCAACCCTAAGGCAAACTTATCACAGGATTTTCTGGGGGCTAAGAGTGTGTGATGCACACAAGGTCACCCAGTGGGTTTCCATGGCTGAGCGACGAATCGAACCCTGATGTCCAGGGTAGTAGTCCAACACTCAAACCACTACACAACGCTGGCTCATTTAACAAACATACTTACTCCCATTTCCTAGCCCCTGTGCTGGCACTCTGTTTCATTCAAACTGTGTTCCAAGCTATCAGGTTAACAGATTAAGGTATACAGTACTTGCTTCAAGGATTTGCTTTTCAATTTAACAGCAATGAGTTCTGTAACAGACAGATATAATTGCATACGCTTTCATGGATAAAAATCAACTTCATTATAAGTAGGGAATGTCATCCTAAGTGGATAGACAGAAGCATACATAGCTGGAGAGAGAAGGAAAAAGATAATGCTGACAGTGACATTAGAAGAACTCATCTTCTTCTACATATATGTGTAGATGCATATTTATGCCATACTATTTGAAGTTTAGAAGATTCAGAACTCCAAGAATCTCTGTAGCTAGAATGGCTACCGTAGTCCAAAATGTAATATTTCCAAGCTCTAAAATGTGGTTATCTGTAGGAACCACAAAACAAAAACCCAAAAAAAAAAAAAAAAAAAAGCAAATACTACTGTTCTTCTAGAAATAAAAGTTAATTTTATTTGTTATCATATCTTCTCTTTAAGTAACTGTTTCTATTTTAGATTTGCTATCTAATTCTAAGTAATACTGTCTATTTAGACCTTTGTTATTGAAAGTATTCACACTGGAAAAATAGTATCCTAATTAAGTGTCCCTTCCTTCCCTGAAATATACTAGGTAGCTTCCAATCTTCCAAAGTTTTCATAGAACCATAGAATTACAGACTCATATTGCTGGAAGGGGCCCTATGGGCTATCAAGTCCAAACCTCTGCTCAGTGCAGGATCTTCAGTTAGACAGCTGGAGCATCCCCAGCAAGTAGCTCTCTTGCCTCTGTTTGAAAGCATCCAGATAAGGAGACTCCACTACTTCTCTAGGTAATTGCTTCCATTGAGGAAGCACTCTCATTGTCATTCTAATGTTCTATTGAAATATACCTTCCTGTAACTTAAAATCTTTAGGCCTAGTTCTACCCTCTGAGGCAGCAGAGAACAAGCCATCACCCTCTCTTCTTTGTGGTAGCCCTTGAGGTATTTAAAAAGTGTGATCTTGTTACCCCTCAGTCTTCTCTTCACCAAACTTAATATGCCCAGCTCCATCCAACTTTCCTCATATGTTTTCAACATTGTTGCCCTTCTCTTAATTCTCTCCAACTTGTCTATATCCTTCTTAAAATTAGATTCCCATACCTGAATATAGTACTCCAGATGAAGCTTGACCAGAGCATTCCATAGGACTATTAATTCCTTCAACATGGAAACTATGGTTCTGTTAATGCAGTCTAAGATAGCATTTGCATTTTTTGCTGCAACATCACATTGCTAGCTGATGTGCAACTTATCATCAACAATATCCCCAAATTCCTTTTAACATGTTGTACTTCTGAGCCAAGAATCCCCCATACTGTCCCTGTGCATTTGTTTTTTGGTGGCCAAAATGTAGAATTTTGCATTTATTTCTGTTCAACTTCATGCTATTAATTTCAGTCCAGTTTTCTAGTTTATCAAAATCCTTTTAAATTCTGTTCCTATCTTCCAGTGTGTTACTATCCCTCCCAGTTTTGTATCATCCACAAATTTGATAAGGATTCCCTCCAGCCCATCATCGAAATCATTGATAAAAATTCTTGAAGAGCATCAGCCCCAGGAATTCTGGAGCACTCAAGACCTCCTTCCAGTTTGAAGCACAGCTGCTGATGACAACTCTTCAAGCATGGTTTTCAAGTGAATTATGGATCCATCTGTTAGTGTTTCCAGTGATTCCATATCTACTCAATTTGCTAATCAGAATATCATAGGTAACCTTATCAAACATTTTACTGAAATCCAAATAAATGACATCCACACAGTTCCCATCATTGACTAAACAAGTGACCCAGTGGCGGGGGGAAGATATAAGGTTAGCATGGCAGGATTTGTTCTTGACAAACCCATGCAGGCTCCTTCTAATCATTCAATTGTCATGAAGATACTTGCAGATGGACTCTTGTATAATCCATTCTTATACTTTTCCTGCTATTGAGGTTGGGTTGACTGGCCTGTAGTTGCCTGGATCTTCTTTTCTGCCTTTTTTGAGGAGACAGTGTTTGCCAATCCTCTGGCACCTCACTCATTCTATAAAATTTCTCAAAAATTATGGCAAGTGATTTCTGCAAGTATGCCAGCCAGCTCTTTTAACATTCTGGAATGCAGTTCATCGGGCCCTGCAGATTTGAACTCACTAAGATTAACTAAATTGTCCAATGACACAAAGATACTAGGATGTGATGAGATAATGCCTTTTGGGGACCTTTTAGGGTGGTTAAAATTTTGCAGATTTTAAAAGGGTATTGACAAATAACAGTAATTGAGATCATCAGATTTTGAAAACTGGTGAGGTCTACCAATTTTTCAAGCTAGTGCTTTCCAACTTTTTCTCAGATATGTCTGGTATATTTTAGATTTTCTTTTATCTCTTACTTTTCTTTTAATTCAAGAAAAAACAAAATACACATACAACGAAAATGGGTGATTCAGAAAGAAACATGAAAAGAATTAGGTATATAAATTTATAGGTATATAGGTATATAAATTTGATTGTATATATTTCTTTGATTTCTGTTTCTTATATATTTATACAAAGAAAGAATGATTATTTGTAAATATTGTTTGTTATAACTTTAATAAAAATTAAAAACAAAACAAAATACTTGCACCTACCTTTCTTTAACTGGAAGATCCAGATACAGGTCTCACTTTTGCCACAGAATTATTGTGTATCCTTAGGAAATGCTGATCTCTTGGTCTCAATTCGCCATTGGTAAAATATGGACACAGTGTTCTACTTTGTAATACCAAATGGCTCAATTCAGTGTTTACACAGTAAATAACTGATAATAAGAATTATCTGCGGTGCATGTAAAATGTGAGCTGACATTTTGTTTAAACCTGAGTATGCTAGTCTTGTCACAAACATAAATGAGCATCACAGCTCTGGAAGAGATGCATATTTGTTTGCTCAATCTAAGATTAAAATGGAATGAATCTAATGTGCAAGAGAAGGCAGGTGATAGCACTGAGGTTAACACTAGACTGTAAATTGCACAAGGTAACTATTATGCTTCGAAAAATAGGTCAACCTTTGATCTGACTTTTTTATTATTAAGATGGCAAGAATCTGACAGATGCAGCCTCTAAATTAGACTCCTAAAATCTTATCAAAAGGAAACGGGGCTTTTTGAAATCATTAGCATCTCAAGAATAGGTTGATCACATTTCCCTTACTGCAGACCTGAGCCTGTCCTGCTCTTTAACCTTTCATTTCAAATATAATTTTCCTCTGAGCAGCAGTAGCAACAAAATAGAAAAGAGCAATCACTAACTCACCATTGAGAGAAGGTGAAAACTGAAACTTCATTCCTCTTTGGCATGGTTATCCATACATCAATAGGAGGTTGGAACTGTATGTTTATTTATTTGAGTAAGCCATATCGCTGAACCTTGGGGATTACAGAATTTCCTTGAAATACAAGCATTTCCCTTTCATATTCCTTTTATCTCTATGTTATGTTTGTGCACTTTCTCACTGACAATAATGCCTACGACAGTAGCACCATTCACCATAGTGATGGGAGGAAAAGTTCTTCACCTGGAATAAATCAGAATTCAATGGTTCCTTTGGACTGAAGGCTGAAGAAAGTTACATTGGGAAGAAAGTTTCCCATGATCTGTCTTCACACTATATTGCACAGTTCAGAAAACCCAGTTTTTCAGAAAACCCAGGCCCTTAGAAAAGACAGGTGCTCTGGACTATGGAAAAAAAGCCAAAAAATTCATCTAGAAAAGCAAACTGTAGTTGTCTTGTGCTGTTGTTTCACCTAGTTCTGGTCATAGCTACTGATTGTGGTAAATCTGTGAGTCTTAACCATTTCAGACAGCTTGTGTGTCTGAAAACTGCTCTATACAGATGTCCCCACCTGATCAATCAATCAATAAAATTGTCTTCATGGAAAACATGATACCAAAAAGAAAGGCTAGAGCCATACTTTATCTCTCTTATGTAGTTTACTAGGTACAAATGTATTTTATTTTATTTTATTTTATTTTGCATGAAGGAATGCTCAGTTGTATTATCCGATCTGCATTACTCTGGTACTCATTAGTTATCTCTGTACCTTTCAGCTCATCTGACCATGGGTGTCCAAGGCCTACCGTGTCAACAAATCAGTTAAGCCACTCCAAGCTTCCACTCAGAGGTCAAAGGAACAGTTCCACCACTTCGGATGGCTCCTTTAGACAAAAACCCATAGCAAATTTGCTGCCTCACTGACATGAGAGTCACCAACTGCTACGGCATCTGACAGACCACTGGAGAATGTGCACTAGGGTAGAATTCTGCTGCTTGTTTTCTCCTGTTTTGTTTTATGTAAACAGAGCTTAAAGCCTTATTGTTAATGAAAGCTGCATTTTTAGGAAAAGGCCCAGGATATTGATTCTCTAGAGGAACACCTTCCCCCTTGGTACGACCTTGCAGGCTAAAGAAACTGTCTAGTCTGGAAACGGTGAAGCATCATGAAATCATTAAGACTTGGCTAGTGGCAAAAGTACTTGTGTACCTCTGAGATGGCCTGCCTCCTTTCCTTCAAGGTAATTAATTTGTCTCATAAACATAAAACACTCTTACCATTTATTATTTCCTAAATAATGCTATTAAGGCAACTACAACTTGGATCTGTGACAATTTTGCAGTTTGGGGTGTCCCCATTTAGTGTTCCTTCCAAACATTTCTTGTCCAAAATATTGTATTCCATTCTGTCTCCCCAACTGCAGATTTCTGGGATCCCTCTGGAAAGCGCCTTCTAGTAAAGCTTGACTAGCCCCAACATTATAATTTTTTGGCATGTGATAAAGATGTTTCTCTATTCTCAGTCAACTGACAGAATACAATAGGCTAATTCTCAAATATCAGTTTGAGGCTACATGAGTATATTTCTAATTTGTCTGTCCTGGGAGGGTCAAAAATGTGATTCTAACATTAGATACATGGAGTGAGGGTCCAACTGGACAAAAGACTTAGCATATATTTAGAATTAGTGATCCTTTGGATGGTAAATAATGTCTGCTTGTCATAGTACATGTTTTTTCTTGCCTCTGTGTCTTGTAAATTAGCATGATTTTTTTTATGACTGATTACTGAAAGGTAAACACAGCCTTACTCTGTAATTCTGATTGGTGAAGCATATACCTCTGATAAAATTCTGGTATCACAGGGGGAAAGTGCTAATTGCAGGGAAAATGAATTTCCCTTAAAATCTACTATGACATTAAATTTATTTATTTACACTAGGATTTTATGAGTTTAACTTTTCATGTCAAATTTATAAACCAGATTATGAAAAAGAAGAGAGAAACTGAAATAACATATGTACCAAAAAGCCTACTGAAACATTTTTTTGTCTTTCTATTACAAGATTGTACTAGACTGATCCTGAATTCCACTGATTTCCATGTTCTGGTGGCTTGTTCATCTCTGTACATTTTTCTTTGTACCAAAATCATTTAGCGTTTTGACTTTTAATCTTTTGAAAACCCTTACCCATCCCCTGCTCAATGACATCTCCAGCTACTAAGTCCATTAACAATACAGAGACTCAAGGTTTTCTCCCACTTTTCGTACTTCCACTTTTGTGCTAAATGTTCCTTGGCCTCCAATGTCATTCATTTAGCACTGTGGTTTCTGAAACCGTGTAGAGGAATGACCAAACTGTGCACTTCATATTTTCATGCTATGTTTTCATGGCATTGTTTTCTTTTCTTCTCCTCTTTCTTTCTTTCTTTCTTTTCGAGATGTTCTGAACTATTTCTACTGAAGTGCTTTTGGCAGCAGTGCTTGGGTTGGACAAAAAAAAAACAACAACACTAACAACTTGGGTGGTTATGGAAAGCAGCTTAGTGGTCAGGAGACACTTACATTTACTCCCATCTGATTCATTGTCATGACAAATTACTTACACATCTGTTGTAGTCCCAATCCAGTTAAGGCAACATTTTGGTCTTGAAGCCCAGTTTATCTTTTTTTCTGCCTTTGCACCAGCCGAGATTTATGCTGATCTATCAACCTTACATGGCATCAGGTCAAAACTAGGGAACCTATGACCCTCCAGATGTTTTGGACTTCAGCTCTCAGAAGCCCCTGCCAGTGTGGCCAGTTGTGAGGAATTTGGGAAGCTAGGGGACCGAAGTTTCCACATCTCTGCAATACAGAGAGCCTTCCAATGGTTTGGTGACATCTCTATTCAACACAGAAATTTATGATTGTTTATTTTATTTTGTGTTTTTTTTCCTTTGAAAGTAGACTTTTCTTTTCAATTTTGGAATGTATTATGCATGACAAGGTGGCCGCAGAAGCCAGCTGGTCCAAACCCTCTGCCATGCAGGATTACACAACTAAAGCAGTTCCAAAAGATGGCTGTCTAACTTCTGTTTAAAGACCTCCAGAGGAAGAGACTTCACCACACTTCGATGAAATCTATTCCACTGTTGAACACCTCATACAGTAAAAAGGTTCTTCTTAAGGTTTAGGTGGAATCTCTTTTCTTGTAATTTGAAACTATTGGTTTGTATTCCAGTCTCCAGGGCAGCAGAAAACAAACTGACTCCATCTTCTACATGACATCCCTTTAGATATTTGAAGATAGCTATCATACCACCTCTCAGACCCTTTCCACACTTTACCTTTTTCCAGCCGTGGGGTGCGGGGATCGTGCAAGCAGCCTCTGGCAAGAGGCTCTCGTGTCCCTGCTGCTTCAGCTCCGCACGATCTGCCTGCTTGCACAAGAGCCCCACCTCTTCCTTCCACAGTGCAGACTTGGAGTTTCCCAGGCTGAACTGGGGCAGGAAGCATGACCGGCGCAGCTCCGGAGGCTCTGCACGCCAGGTAAGTGTGCGCAGGGCCTGGGAGCAATGCGCGATTGTGCACCATTTTCAGCCTCCAGCTGAAAATGAAAAGGTATGCACACAGCGCCTGCCGGGCCCTGGAGGGTCACGTGATTGTGAGTGTGTCATGCAGATCACTTCTCACAATCACACGACACTCCGGGTGCCCTTTCACATGGCAAATGCCATGTGGAAAGGGCCTCAGTCTTCTCTTCTGAAAGCTAAATATACCCAGCTACTTCAGTCCGTCTAAGGTTTGGTTCCAGATCTTTGATCATGTTGGTCACCCTTCTCTAGACACAGTCCAGTTCTGTCAATATCCTTCTTGAACTGTGATGTCTAGAACCAAACATAGTATTTCAACAGAGGTCTGACCAAATGTTGAATATTACTATTAGTTCCCTTGATCTGGATGCTGTATTCCTGTTGATGTAGCCTAGAATTGGCCTTGTTGCCTGCTGCATCATACTGTTGACTCACATTTAGCTTGTGATGATCTTCTGCTGCTGCTGCTGCTGCTTTTTCTATAATCTCAACTCCATAATTTATATTTTAAAAAATTACATAAAATGTAAACACTTACGTGCTTGATTGCACAAGTACTTCCTGAATTTAAAAAAAACACTGCAAGTATGCTCTGCAAGAAACTTATTAAATAGGTTTTTTTAGTCTTAAAAATGCATATAGGGAAAGCTGTCATCATTTAAAGAAATCTGGATTCCTTTTAAAGAATGTTTCCTAGGATAATATTTTATGCATGTGCCACATTTCTTGTCATCTGTCTCTTGTTCCCCAAACTGGAATATGACATGTTTATGAATTAGAGATGTGTTGTAATTGAACAAGCTATTGTTGGTTGTTTTTTTTAAATTGTTACTTCTATTGTTTTGTCCTTGAGTCAAACTATAATTCAATTTATAAGTAACTGGAAATATAATAAAAACAAGAGGGGGAGGGAATGTGTGCTTCCTCTCTCCCAGCAGTAGAACACACACCTCTTTTCCATTAGAGTTCTTTCCCCTAAGAATACCCACACAAACATATGACAAGTCTATTGCCCACAATGGGTTCCCTATACCTTGGCCTTAATATAGCAGTGGACAAATTCCACTGGATCAAGAGCTACTTTTCAGCTTGGACAAGCACTAGTTACACTGGGGGACACAAAAGGAGGCTAGGGGCCACAGTGGCCTGGGTGTCGCACTTTGTCTACCCCACTTCACAATGAATTATTGCTGTTACTGATGAGATCTAGTCACCAGCACTGGACAGGAATTGGTCCTGAATAAAGTATACAGCCGCTAGCAGCAGTAAAGTAGTGATCTGGGAAGCTTCAGGGTTGCTAGGAAAAGGTTTTTCTCTTCCTTATCCTAATAACCCTTGCCATGATCATTGGCACATGCCATTAACAGTGGAAAAGCAGTACTTTCAGCGGCAAAAACACTGCCATGTTTTTCCTCCAGTGGCTAGAGACTGGAAAGGGCATATAATGGGACTCAGGCCTGACAGAAATCATTAGGAGAGAAAAAATGCAAAGAGGGCACTCAGGAGGAGAATGTTTAAAAACATCTTTAAAACTTATGTGCTCTACTGTTTAACTCTGCCCTAAGAACACTTTGCATCCAGTCAATTTAGTCCTGACAAAATACTTGAAATCTGCTGATGGCCATAATTATAAAGGTCTCTGTTATTCTGTTCCCTGTGGTTTAGAATAACAAGTGACACACAGATCAGAGGCCTTGGGGAGAGAAAAACACAATTCTGACAGACATGTAAACATTTGATGTCTTCTACTCCCCTGTCTCCCTTGAAGGTTTTACTGCAAGGGGAGGCTGTTGTCTGCTGGGGCAGAGAGCACAAATGACTTCATCTAGTCAGTTTGAGTTTATTGCCTCGTTCAGGTGTATCTAATAAGTAACTTCAAGGTCATCCCCCATCATTAAAAACACCATAGTGAAGGAAATGATAGTAGGATTGTAAAGCCATATTGACACAAGTAATTGTGCCATTGGTTCCTGCCATAGGAAGCCTGTATGTTTGCAAGCAACTCTCCCCTCTTAAAATAATCCCCATCTTTTGTCAGATCCTGCTTGACCATAGCTGTTTCACTATGTAGCTCTGATAAAGAAATAGGAAGGAGGGGTGACTTCACCTAGTTTCTTACATTTTCTAGGGATGTTTCAAAGGGACAGAGCAAATGGTTAAAACGCAAGAAAGGGTGTGAGTGTCAATTGTGCTTTTTTAAATAAACCCAGGCTTCCACTGATTATTGTAATCAGAATGGGAGCATATAGTCCTTTTTTTCTAGTAGCAGCAGATAACCCTTAAATGATGCATTTATGTTTGATATTTGGAAAGGGCATACTTGAATATCTGTGACAGTGAAAAACCAAGCAGAAGAAAGAAGATTTCCTTCCCTGCTCTGCCTGCTAGAAATTTTCAGTCTTTTACTACCTGGTGGTTTGTTGGTTGGTTTGTTTGTTTGTGTGTGTGGAGTTTGCTGTATTTTGCTGCATAGCCAACATGGCAATCCCTGGATATACATTATTTTGTACCTCTCATACAGTTTGCAGTGTCCTGTTGAAAACTGTTCTATCAGTCAGGCAAACTGCTGCATGTAAAATATCAAACATGCTGTAATAGCTGTTCTATGAAGAAGTATGGATGAAATTTAACTTATTGACTGTGGATATTGGATACAACCATGGTGTTTGCACAGATTTAGGACATTATCAACTGACACAACGTGCCTTAGACATCCATTTATGCCATTCTGTTTGATTACAAAATGGTTCTTGTTAAGATATGCTTACTCAAAAGAGCAGCAAGGCCTAGTAATCATCCTAGAATCCAGTGCATTCCGAAGTTCATTTTGGAGTTCCGGTATAGTTCAGACACACAAAGTTGAAAGAAATGAAAGCAAAGAAAGCATTTCCTCTTCCTGGACCAGATTCTGATGCTTAGATTTTTATGAATGAATCTCAGGCCCAGCCTAAAAAATTTCCATGTCAGAAATAGTCTGTTGTATACAGTAGCTCACCACTTGGATTCTATCCCTCTTCTTATTGTCTAGTGGTAGGATGGAAATTCACCACAGCATTCAGGGACTCTTTCAGTGAACTATTCTTGAAAGGCTGATCCTGATCCAGTCTAGTTGCCAGGATGGCTCCCTGTATCACTTGGAGAACATGAGACAGAGGCTACTGTTGCACTCCTGTTCTGCTGGTGGGAATCTAATAGATAACTGGTTAGCCACTATGTGAAGAAAATTTTGAACTAGATAAGTCTTTGGCCTCTTATATTCTTAGATACCACCCTCCATGCAATCAGTCTCATGGGTGACTGAGAAGTTAGTTCTCAGATAAATTAGACTTTGTAGTCATACTCACATTCATGGGGAATGCATATTATTTTGTACTGTGGGGACAGTTATGCCAGAGGAAGATATGCTCGGTGGGAATGAGCATTTCTAATTACAGCACCTCATCTCAGACCTACTACCCTGGAGCCTGATAAAACCTGTGGTCTTCAAGACAGTTCAAAAAGAGTTGAGATGTTTGGTGGAAAAAGATCAAGGGAACTTCCAGACAAAGCTTTATTATTTATCTTCATTATGTCAGGCAATTACTTGGGGGAAAGGGAAATTCCAACTCTTTCCACGATCTTCTATTTTGTCATCTTCTACTGACCTAGTTTTCCATTTATAATCATATTATGTTCTCTTCTATCTGTTTTCTCATTACAAAATGATCTGTTAAGGAGAGGAAAATGGAATAGATGCATGTGGGCCTTGCTGATTTTGATAGGTAGCACTAGTAGCTATGTTTTGGGAATGATTCTGAGGAACTGCAAAGCCATGAATGAGACAGCAATCAAAATTTTTACATTCCTAGGTGAGAAAATGGAGAAGGGAAGGTAGAGGTGTGAGCTGGGAAGAAGGCTGGGACAAGTGATTTCACTTAAAGAGATTTCACTTAAACATCAGGAAGAACTTCCTGATGGTAAAAAAATGTTCAACAGTGGCATATGCTGCCTCTGAGTGTAGTAGAGTCAGCTTCTTTGGAGGTTTTTAAACAGACGCTGAATGGCCATTTGCTGGGGATGCTTTGAGTGTGTGTTCTTGCATGGCAGGGGGTTGAACTCAATGGCTGCTGTGGTCTCTTCCAACCTTATGATTCTACGTGAAAGGTATGGCTGCTAATGCATGGCTTGAACCTGGCTATTAGTTTCTATTAGAGTAGACCTATTAAATCAGTAGAAGTGATTTACATGTTGATTCACCAGTCAGCAACAGATTCAATTGACATAATCTAGTTGGAACTAAACAATAGGCTTCAGGACACATGTGTAGATTATTTCTGGACAATCCTAAATTTCTTTTGGGGAACTAATAGGTACATGGCTTCCTATGTGATATATTTGTATTTTATTTATGAATAATGCTTCATTTATGCTCCTCTTTTAACCTGAAACTGCCAGTTTAGATCAGTTTTGTTTGTAGGTTGTTACACAAAACTGAATGAAAGAGTAATATCTTTAGGGTGAATTGACGCACTATGGTTATGTCTATTTTTCTGTTAAAAATATTTTACTCAGTGCAGTTCATTTAATACGTTGTGAGATGTCTGTAGCACAATCTCATGCAAAAGCCATAAACTCTCATTACCATGAGGACCCCTCCACCCACCCACCTAGTATCAGTTGTTAAATACACACT
The DNA here is from genome assembly GCA_948474755.1 of Ctenosaura bakeri. Lineage (NCBI taxonomy): Eukaryota > Metazoa > Chordata > Lepidosauria > Squamata > Iguanidae > Ctenosaura > Ctenosaura bakeri. Next base: position 25,612 of record CAOLHI010001718.1, on the reverse strand, counting down.
GGGTTGCTAGATTGAAAACTGGAGGTGAAGACCTATGTTTAATGGTTGTATAAAAGTGGGAATTTCAGCAGGAATGGTCTGTTAGGCAAACAGGTAACAACAACATCTGTTAAAACTCCTTGTCTACACAACCCTTAAAGGTACAGGAACCCCTTCCAGTTTTCTTTCTGGCAACCCAGGTGGGGAGATTTCTGACAGTTCAAGATTTTCCCATGCCAAAGGAAAAAGGGCAACCATATTTAATTTTAACCACCACATTCATTTTATCAGCACACTTATTTTGACCCTCACTGTTATCACACAGCTGTGGTGACCTACTTCTAACAAAAGTTTGGGACTCTTCATCCCTGCTTTTTCTTTTTTTCTTTCTTTCTCCCACTCTGGGTTTTGACTTTCCTTCCGTACAGCATTGAACAAAGCGTTCCTTTAAGTCCGGGTTGCTTAAGAAAACAACAGGATTGTTCCGTGTGAAGCTGTAAATCAAGTTCCTGCAATAAAAAAATAAAATAAAAACTACACTTCCAGTTGCGTTTGGGGAGCGGGGATCATTTCGCTGGAGTTAGGGGACCCAGGCGAGGCAGGTCGCTCTTTCTGCGCCTAGGGGGCGCGGTGGGATTATTGCAAACGGTGGCTGGAGGCTGCTTCGCCGCTTGCGCATCTTTCTCTCGCTTTCCAAGATTGTAAAGGAAACGATGGCGATTTTGAAGTTGAGGGCTTTTAAAAAGGAACTATGGAGAGGTCAAACGAAGGGTTTTTTTTTTCGCGGAACGCGTTTTCCTGGACCACCCCTCGTTCGGGAAAAAAAAAGAGGTAAAAAAGAAAAAAGTCTTGTGTCTCGCCGCACCCCTCCTGCTCGACAGATGCTGGAGGCAGTTCCCAGAAAGACAAAAATGTGCCATTTGTTTTCTTCATGCGCTTCTCTGATCGCATCGTCCAAATACATACCTATCTGCGGAACGAAAAGAGGTACCATAACTACAGCTTTAAAATCAGAAGTGCCTTATCCTTCCTACGAACCCACGCGCGTAAAGGAAAAGTTTATAGAGTCACTATTTCATCAAATACGGCCTCGGTAAAACCGATCGGTGTTTTTATGAACGTATTTGGACATGCCAAAGGAAACTAAGTTTCTTCTACATTGCAATTTGCTATGCAGCATCATATGAGAGTGTATTATTGCAAAGAGACAGACAGTCGTTGAGATAGATTCATCGCATTCCTATAATTTCAGGAAAGTACCGTCCTGTACATTTTTGCTCATCAGTAACATGCACTGTGTTCCGTGCACTCTATTCTTCCCACTCAGTGTATTTAGGACTGCTGTTGATACATCAACAGGAGAGAAGGAAGTTGCCTACATGCCTGTCTTGTATGTCTTAATAAACTGTGGTTCTAAGTGATCAAAGAATTCAATGCATTGCATTATTTGTTTAAATTAATCTGGGCTGCAATCTTAAAACACATTTACTAGGGACTGTTTCCCAGTGTACACATCAGGACTTAACCTCTGAGTCAAAATGCATAAAACTCCTGTTGGCTTTTAACTGGTCAATAAATTAAAATGATTAAAGGAAATGGTATGTTGAATAACATAATAAGATGGTTTTAATGAAAATACAAGTACACTATTGTAAATAACAGAACAATATTTTTTTGAAAGATATCATTCAAATTCAAACTGCGTGCACAGATCATTTACAACAATACTACCTCCCCAGACATCTTTGTACAAAGAACAGATGTGCTTAAAATTGGATCAAAAGATTGATTATATTTCAAAATTGAATTTTTTGGAAATAAATTCATTTGCTCCATTTTTCAGGGTCACACACACACAGGCATTTTGCTCTGCATCTCTTGCCTGATTTTGAGAGGATGTGATCTAGGATGGCAGTTTCATATGTCCAAAGCAGTGCTTGAAATTGCGTAGGTTGCAATCCTGCAACTGCTTTGTACCACATTACATTTTTTAAAATGCCAGTTAGATTTTTGCATATATGACTCTGTACACTTATTTATTCTGGGCCCAATGAAAGTAATTTTTAAATTAATCAATCATGTAATAATACTGATTGATAGTGAACATAGAAATACACAAAATAATGCTGACTAAAAGTGCTGACACCAGCTAGCATTCTTGTCACTCTTGCCTTCAGTTCTCTTCCTCAATGTACTAGAATATATCTCCATTTGTTTATGTGCACAGGGATACACACCATTCCTGCTAGAATTGTGTAATGTTGCTTGGGGCAAAAAGAAGTCAAACTCAAAATATTCCAAAGTTTTTTCTTCCTTGCAAATCTGAATTTGAATATTGTACAGCTGCATCTGTAAGTCTTACATTGCCAATGATATGATTAATGAATCAATAGCACTTTCAGCCTTACTTATTCCAAGGTGAAGCAGGTCCTACCCTTGTGAGATATGGAATTTGGTGTTTAAGTCGTTGAACAATCCTAGTAAAATGTGAACAACATTGGCTTCTGTTGAATAAGAGTTGTTATAGATTCATACATGGTATTTCTTCCTGCAATTTCATGTACAAACACAAAAAATGTCATTATGTTACTACTTAGACAGTGTAAATTCATTAAATGTGCATGCCCCCTTCTCTGTATCCCACTCAGCTATAAATGTTGAATTAAAATCCATTTGCTTACATGCAGAGTACAATCCATCTGCCATTGTTTTGCTGCAAAGCTTTCCTCTTATTTTTAAATGAGGAACTTTTCACACCCACCCACCTACTGTTTAAAGTCTTTTTTTTTAAAAAAAAAATCGGCTGAGTTTATTTTAAGCCAATAACCTTACTCAGGCCCCTATGAAATGACAGGATGAAAAGGACAGATTTATTGTCCCTAATCAACAGATCGTTTAGGTCATTACAGTCTCATTATAGAGAGAGGCAGGCTGGGCAGCTAGAAACCTTCACTTTAGCTTATCATGTAAACCAGTGAGTTATAAAGACACCACGCAAGATTGTCTGGAATTGTGCCATTATCAAGCTTGCTTTTTTTGTTTTTTTGATCAGAGTTGTCTTATTGTGAAGTAGATCTTTCTAAGTCAGAAATGCAAAATCATGAGGGTACTGGTTTTTCTCTTTAACACATTTTTCCCTTTATAGAAGCAAGAGAAGCAGGGAATACCAGCAGCTTAAAAAGAAATCATCCCAGAAAAAGTTTCCAGTTGTCTATTTTTAAAAAAAAAAAAAAGAATAGAGGGAGATGAAGTACTCAATTGTGAAACTTCCTCCTCATATAACAGATCTTAATGCGTTTCTAAATTAAGCCATCAGAAACCATTTTCAGACATTTCAGAGAATTGGCATTTGTTGTGTTGGTTATTTCTTTCTCTGTTTAAAATCAAAATTCTGTGTGGCACTTCCTGCCTGTCCACTTGCCATTCAATCCTCATCCCCCCACCACAGACTGAAAATGTGAACTGAGTCTTACTTTCAAAATGAGTCTCCCTTTTATAAAAGTTTGAAACTATTACAGGCTCAGAGCAAGACTCTTATAAAATGAGTCTCAATATAAAAGCCAGCTAGCATGTTCCTGAGGATATATAATATTGTTATGTGTATGTTGTCTTCATTGATGTATCTAACATTGTTTAAAATCAAGTGTTAATTTGCTCTCCGGTCCTCCTCATTCAGCTGTGGGCGGTGATTCACTACCACTTCCATTGAAGTCAGTACCGAGGGCTTTAGTTGAGATCTTCGTTGTCTTAATGAGGTTCCTCCTTCTTTAATGTGTGTGATTCTGCCAAACATGGAGTTAATGAGAGCGGATGCCCATCCCATCATCCCCCAGACAGCCTGCCACATGCATAGAGCTAACTCCAAGGTGGTGGTGAAGTACCACTGTTCCCACTCCCTTACCCTTTAGCCTGGTAATTATTCAACCTCTTGTGACCCTTCTTTCTATCCCTTTTATCCTGGCCTCTGAGCCTATTCTCCTTGGCAGACACAGCTGAGCCAATGGAGAGTGCAAAGGGGTCCCTCCATCTGCCACTTTCTATGTGTCCCCCCACTCTAAGTAAAATAAGGGTCACTTTTCTGGATCACACACCAGGGCCCACGACAAATGAGTCCCAAAGGCTTTGATGCCTGTGTTTGGACACAAGCAATTATCTCTAATTATTGTTTTTCTTTTCAGTTTGCCCAACATTAAAGAGCTCTACAAAGGAGCTTTAAAGAGTGGGCTTAGGAGAGTGAATAACATACTTTGCTAGGCGACTCCCTCCACCGCCTCCCTTTTCTAACTTCTTCCCCTCCCCTCCTTCTTTCCATATTGAGAGAAACAAAATCTGCACCAATGTTTAAGGCACAATATGGATTGGGCTGGATGTGTGGGTATTCTTTTTTTTAAAAAAAATTGTTTTGTTTGAAGATGGTTTCTAAAGACACAGGATCATTGTACAAATAGGATGCAGATGGGGGAGAACATGGGAGCTGAATGTCTATTAGGAGAGGTGAAATGGTTTTCAGCTGGGAAGAAAACAGAGCAACAGAATTTTTTTTAAAAAAAAAAATCTACCAACTTGAAAACCTTACTGCTACTCATAAATAAAACATTATTGTGCATTTAATGCTTGCTTTAAGCATCGAAACTAGTATAAAGAGTCGAAGGTGATGAGAACGGCCCTGTCAGGCTATAGGATATGATAGGCTGAGGTCAACCAATGTATAAAGATTACATTTTGATTGTTCTTTCATTTCTCATGTTGTTCAATAATTACATTATTGTGTCTGCATTAATCTGCATTAATGTTTCTTTATAAAAAAATATGCACATAAATGCAAAGATTTATTAAATCCAAATGAAAAGTGACCCAAAATGATGATAAGTCAGAGGGTGTAAATTTAAGATGATTTGTCCCAGTATCTTTAAGTTTTAATTCTGTTTGCACTGACTTGGCAATAGATTCCATTGAACTTGTGATTTATTTCCAAATAAATATTTACAGGATCACACTGAAAATCAGTTTAACAGAAAGCAAGTAATGACATGGGATTTAGATGGCTGAGAAAGAAATAATGAACACATGCCCCTTATGAATTCTGCTCAGGGCCATTTCTTTGACATATATACCTTATTCTGAAAGATGTGTTTAGCTGTTTGTTTGTGTGTTTTCAAATCGCCTGTAAGTTTATGGTGAACTCAATTTCACAGAGTTTCCTTAGAAAAGGAATACTCAGAGGTGTTTTTGCCAGTTTCTGAGTCTGAAATATAGCCTACAGCACCTGGTATTTGTTCGTGGTCTCCCATGCAAATATTTAACAGGACTGACCCTGCTTAGCTTCCAAGGACAGATGGGATCTAATGCCCTTAGGATATTTATGCCAGTTATCTATTTAGCTGCTTGCTTGCTTCAGTCTATATGCAGGTATCCGAACCATGCTAATACATTTTTTTTCTTTTTTATTATCTTTTTTTTTTCCCTTCTTTCTCTTTTGCCAGTAATCTTGAGCTTGCAAGAATTCTCCCTTGTCATATGAGGTTGGAATGATTGGAGATTTGGGGAAGTTTGGGAGGGGGAAAAGTTGAGTTTTCTTAGAGAAAGAGCCGGTACGTTTTGGACTTGGGAAACATACCATCTTGATTTTGGCTACACTTGGCTGATGACATCCAACTTGATAGGAATTGTCCAATATTAAGAAAGGCTGATGTTTTAGGACAGTTTCATATGGGTGGTGGCAGAAGATGAGATGAAACTGTGCCAACTCATTCGTGTTTTGATTGTCAAAAAAATTGTCCTTGATATACAAAAACACACAGGTAGAAGCCTCCTGTAAATATAAAAACAAACCATATGAATGTGTAGAAATATATACATTACTTTCCACTGACATCATAGCTAGTTACTATAGCCAAATGCTTATCCTGGACCAGAACTATGTGTTAGAGAAGTAAAGGACAAAAGATAATTCCAGATGTCTTCCTTATGCTGCAGAAATCTGAGCCAAGTGATACATTCTCACTGACTTTCCCTCTGTCTGACCTACAGTACTTCTATGGTCAGAAAGATTAACGGAATACCTGGCTAGGGAGAAGATCTGGATAAAAGCACTTACCTGCCCTCACCACATAGTTATATTTATCTTATGTCCTTCTGTATGAGGGCAAGAAAGTGATGGCACCATATTCTTCACCAAGGCTTCTTTGCCAGTTCCCCTCCTCTGTTCTTGCAAACCAGGCATTTACACTGTTAGTGCTGAATACAATAGATTCCAGATGCTTTAACCAAAATCTAACATTGATTTAATATTTAGGATATGAAGCTTCAAAAATGTCTAATTGGTAGATCAACCAACTCAAAGAGATTGTGGGGGGCAAGGGTGTTAGAAATAATCAGTTAAAGCTTTCACAGCACAATCTTTGTATTTTTATTTAGTTATAAGTCCCAATGAGTTCAGTTGGGCTTAATCCCAGGTAAGATGCTTATGTTTCAAGAGTGTTTCTGAAAATTGGTGCGCCTGTGTAATCGTAAATTAAGAAGTCAGTGTTTTAGACCTGCTGAAGATTACCTAGTACTGTCCAGATCTGTATCTAACAGCCCAAAAAGAGTCAATGGGGGCTACTTTTTCTCCCCCAAAGAATCTTGCCAGCAGCAACTCAGAGAGCCATCATGCCCTCCTTCACTTCAGTAATTTTTGCATCAGTGTCTTAACCCTCCCAAGGTTTCTACTTCCAACAAAGGTAAAACTCTTTCACTTGGACTACAATTGGCAAGTTTTACCTACACAGCACCTAAAGGTTTTTCCAGATGTATCAATACAAGGGCTTCTTGAGAAATTCAATGTTCTCTGCCTAAGATAGAGGCAGGTCACTTTGCATAGGACAGGGAAGCCTGGATCTCAAAGGAAGTTACTTTTATGTTGCTAATGAAGTTGAAATATTATTAGCTCTCTTTTATTGCCCTTTGTCATGGTTCTGTACATGACTGAGAAGAGGAGTAGTCTCTGCCTGCAACGATATCCCTCTAGACCATCTTAATTGACCACAGAAGCAATATCTGAGACAAAACGTAGACCAGTGACTTTAATATTATCACTGTTCTTTTCCTGTATGACTTTTAACATCTTTGCCTGATCAAGAAGCCAGTGAAGCTTTCAACACTTGCTTTTCATATTTTGTGCATTTTGGTTGGTCAATACAAGTATCATTTGTGGATTATGGATTTTGTTATATTTTACTGCATGGCCAACACAGCTACCCCTGAATATGTTTCTTAGCCCTCTCCTGTTATCCTCACTCCCTTTCTTTGCGCTACTGAGTTTTGGCAGCAGTGTCTTTGCCTGTTTTTTACCTCTCTTTCCCCTTTTCCCCTATGAATTAGAGTAGTCCTCAATTTTGCTTCCAGAAAGGCAGACCTTCTTTGGAATATTGACTTGAAATTAGCCACTTGAGCTTGGATGGCATCTGAAAATATTCTTTCAAATATTGAGGTGTCCACCAGAATGACTCAATGAGTTATAGCAGCTGCTCCTCTTTATTTTTTTATTTTATTTTGCTTCTGGAAGGACCCTTGGTTTGGAATTTTGACTTTTTAACTGAAATCTGGGCACTGCAACCACAACAGTCTGTCAGATTTTGAGGCATCCATCACAGCATTTGAAGAATTTATGAATGCCACAGACATTTGATTTTATTATTTTGTATGAACTTTTACTTTTAGCACTGAGTGTTAGCTCTTGCTTATTAGAAGTAACAAAAAAATCCTCTTCCTTGAATACAATATGGCATTTATACTCAAGTGATGCTGATATGCAGATTTATTTAGATGTAATTGTTCATTCACTATTCTCAACACTTGAAAAGCAAGATAAGTAATCAGCCAAAGGATATTTAATTGGTTAGCAGTGCTATTAAAATGGGTGAGAAAAGATCTCTTCTCAAAGCAGTAACAGAAAATCAAGGAATAACCCACCCCCGCCAAAAAAACCCAAAAAACAACCCATAGAGTGAGGAAGGGAAATACGTGCCCAGCATCAATAGCAGGCTATCCTTTACCTTTTCTTGTGACATAGAAAGGTATAAAGCAGGGCAGGGTAGCCTGGAATGCCCAGTTGGCTCATGTTCTTGATTTGGAGTGTTTTCTTGGACTAAGTCCTTCCGTAATGCTAAAAATATCAGGCCACAATTGGAAGACACTCTCAGATTGATTGCGTTCTGGTGGGACATGGAGAGTTAGTGCTTTTCAATTAAATATTTTATTTGTCAGTACACAATACAATACATGCAAGGTCATTTGCTATAATTGCTTGTTGACGAGAAGGTTGCTCCACAGGAGGTTGAGAATATTTGTCCTTTTGCCGTCTGCTTTTGTGGAGTGCTGTGACAGGAGGAAGGTTTGCCATGGCCTATTTTGATTAGGATGTAAACCTTTCCTTCTATTTGCCATGATGCTTTCTCTGCAGCACAAGAGGCAAGGATAAGAAAAACCTCAAGCCACAATTAAGAATGGAAATGGGAAATGCAGTGATTTTTTTTTTAAAAAAAGTTGCAGCTTAAAGGCAATCCATATGTTAGCAAATGTTTTCCAAATGATGGAGTTCTGGCCCCCTGAGTTGTACAAGGGAGGGGGCTTGAATGGGGCTACAGATTGCATCTCTGATCTGTGGATTTTCCTGCGCTCCGGCTCTGTCTGCGGTGTGGCATGACCCTTGTGCCAGGGGTCGGCGCACTCACCCTGGGGGAGTGAGGATGGAAGAATGGCAGTTCCCCCTCCCTCCCCCAGACCCAGTGTGTGGGGTCTTAGCTCTGAACTGCTAATTGAACTCGTTTGCAGTTCCAGTGTTGCAGCCCCCACTGCCAAAAATCAGCTTGCTATCGCTCTGGCACCCCTTGAGACCACACATAAGCAGGCAGCATCTCAGACTTTTGTATGTATGCCAAAAAGGGAGGCACAATGGAAAGAGGATTAAGGCATGAAAAAGATGCAATAAACACCTTAAGGAAACAGAAGAGCCTGAAGAGGAGAGTGAAACAAGAGGTATGGGTTAAGTGGCTGAATTCAGGAAATAAAATTGTACAGTCTACTATAGAAAGTGACCAGTGTGAGAAAGAAGACTTCTGATCTGGTGCTAGTCATAACAACTAGTTGTGTGGAAGAACTAGTGGCATGGTATGGGAGCACATTGAATCAAAAGACACATTCATTCAGTTTAGTGGGATCTGAGAAGAACTGTGAGAAATAGGAGTGCTTTCTGAATAAGCATGAAAGTTCTGCCTAGCAGGTCCAGCTTCAGTTCATCTCTTAAGCCACAACAGAGCAGATTGTTTACCAGAATTAGAACTGAAGGAGTGAAAGCCGAGATACTAAGAAAACATGAATCAAGCCTCTCTCTTCCTTTAGAAATGTGGTAAACAATATGGCATGTAATATCAGAGTTCCATGATTTCTGTGGCCTTTCAGGAACACCTCAAGCCACAGATTGAAACCTGACAATGGCTTCAGTTCCACATTAACTCCATGTTGCCTCATGATAGCAGCTAAAGGTGTCCTTTTAAGAATACCACCAATGCTGCTAAATAACTTCCACATCAGTGCTACTAAAGTGCCCACTTTTCTTTTCACTTTGACCAAAAATGACCTTGACTTGGGCTGGAGTTTCTGGATTGGAATAATTACTAGAGATGTGAAGGCCCAGGATCATATCTGAAGGAAATCATTGGGTAGGGGAAGATGTAAATACACATCTTCCAGGCTCCTGTCCCCCAAGACATATTTATAAAGCTTGTGGAACATGGAAAAAAAGTCACGTGAAATATGAGACTTTTGGGATGAGTGAAATGTATTTCAAGTTTTACTGAAAGACTAGTTTTTATATACTCAAAATGCCAGAAATTACATAGTATGAGGTTCTGGATGTCCTACAGTCTACAGAATGAGGGAATAATAATTCTTGTGTATGATATAGACCTACACAACACTGAAATCCGAGCTGTATTTCAGCATCTAGTGAGTGCTGTCATTTTCATCAGAGGAGTTTACTGGAAGGGACTTCATTGGTTGTAGAATGCTGCTGGTCAGCTTCTGATGACCTTTGTTCTAACTGGTTGGGGAGAATCACAGGAAATGCAATTCTCCTGTGTCTGTTCTCTACAATGGGTATAGCATGTAAGTTTTAAAATTATAATACCCACTTGAAAAGTTCAGTACTTTCAACATTGAGATTTATTTATTTAATTAGTTGTACTCAAGCTTTTCCCTGGCAAGGTACCCAAAGTGTCCAAATATATGTTTGACTCTGTGAAACTATTTCTATCCAATGGCATTTTATTTAGTTTGTTATGAAATTTGTGGTTTCTATTTTCATTTCCCCACCACTTCACAGATAGCAAAAAGTGGGCACAGGTTGCAACAGTTTGCAGCTGTCTCTTTGGTATTAGGTATAGTCACAGTTTTGGTCGTAAAAAAATAAGACTTCCGTATTTTTAAATCTCATAAATATGTCACGTGGTACAAAGGGCCAACATGATGCATGGTTTGAGTGTTTGACAAGGACTCCAGGAGATCTGGGTTCAAATTGCTGTTCAGTCATGATACTCACTGGGTGCACTTTGTCAGATCACATACTTTCAGCCTCAGAGGAAGGCAGTTGCAAAAAGTCTGAATAAATCTCAACAGGAAAATGCTTTCAGAGGGTTGCCATGAGTTGCAGGTTGACTCATACATTACAGTAACAAACATACAATTTTATATATTATGAGTGAAGGATTTAATGTTGCCAAAGCAGTAAAATATGATTATTCTTATAATTAAAATAAATATTTCATGTGTACCTTTCATTTCTCAAATTTACATTTTTTCCCAATGTAATTTTTCCTTTCCTCAAAAACAAAACAAACAAACAAACAAACAAAAACAGTTTTTTTTAATCCGGTGACTTCGAAATTTTACATGACTGGGTGACACTGAAAATGAAATGAGGGTTTTTAAAAAAATACTCTTTTCAGTATGACAGTTTTATGCGCATGATCCATTCCATACTGACCATGGTGTCTATGCATAACAATTTTAAGAGAGCTTTGTTTATGTCCTTCTCATCAACAGGGGAACGTACCAGCAGTGTAAGGAGCCATAGATTAGGGTGAATGGAAATATACATGAATATCTCATAGCCCTATTCAACCTTCTCTCCCAATGCAATACTGCTTTCATATCCTGAGGCACATGAATAAGTTGCATCACTGAGGCAAAGGACTTGATAGAGACATAAGACATAGGGCAAGTCCGCACTACACTGTTATAATGCTATTATTCTCCTGGAATTCTGGGGTTTGTAGTTTATCAAGGCCCAGGAGCTCTTTGAATTCTAAATGCCCCTCCCTAAACTGCAAACCCCAGGATTCCACAGGATGTTGAAAGTGGAATAATAGCACTATAACACTGTAGTGCAGAAATGGCCCCCATTCACTCTGTTGCTCAGACATTATGGAATGGATGAGTTGTAACTAACTAATTTAAGTCAGATTTACTGCTGGTCTTCTGAAGATCTGGATCCAGTCGTTTTTACTATTGAGCCTCAAAGCTCTCAAGATGGAGAACAATACTAACCAAAGAATACTAGTTGCTTTGAGCCCCATATTGAGAAAAAGTAAATAAATAAATAATGGATAGGCTAACAACTTCGATCAGTGTTAGTAAATGTTATTTTTAAAAAAGTTTTAAAATTCCTATATTTAAGTATTCAACATTTTTAAAAATTTCATATTAGTAGTTTAAAATTCTGAATGTGATATATATCAGTAAGAATAGTTTTTATTTTTACAAAAAATGCGCTTTTCTTGTTTCAAAATGTTAAATTTCGTAAACTGGAAATACCATATGTAAAAGTATCAAATTGGTTGTAGCCAAAAATTGAAGAACAGGATTTGAAAACACTTTGGATATGCATTATTCTAGAATCCCAAAGTAGCTATTTTCATCCTTACATTTTGAGGAATTTTGAACTTAGATTTTTAATTTTTAGCCGAACATGTCTCTCCCCTCCACTAGGTAGAAATACAGCTTTTTCATGTAAACAGCAAAAGTGCTTATCTTTCTACTATGTATGGGTTTCCAATTTAAACAATTGTTCCTAGAGGTTTTGGTAGTGGAATTCTGGCTCAGAGCTGGACCAAAATGATTCTATTTTCTAACCTGGAAGTGAAGCATTATATTGCATTTTCTCTTTAACACCCTAGGTTTCTACAGCATGACAGTCAATCTCGATATGCCTTTGGATAATATGCCTTAGTTAATAATATGGGCATGACTGTAATTGGATTTGAGTCAGTGTCTGTTAAACATACAACACAAAGTGCTTATACAGATTTGGACTCTTTCAAAGGTATTCATGTTCACCCAGTCCCTGCACTGAACATGCCCTGTTAATTCTGGCACTTCTTTTGCCAGGAATCCCACGCCATTTTCAACAGAGGACCCTCTTGGAGACTGACTCTGTGTCTGTCAAAATATTAACATTTAGCTGACGTGAGACCAAAAAGCTAAAAGCTTTGAAAGAACAAGTATGAAAAATAAGCACATTTTAAGCATAGTCATATTTCATAAAGTAATGACCGCTCTGTAAGCCAGTTCGGTCTCAATCATATTTGAAATGAGCTGAACAAGTGTTACAGGGACTATCATGCCATATTGCTTTTAATTAGATTCTTAGTTTGATTGTGTTTTGTATTGTATTTTGAATTTTAGTACGAATTTTAAAGCTGTATCTGTTTTAACCTTTGTAAGCTGCTTTGAGTCCTGGACTAGGAAAAGATGGGATATAAATGAATATGACCAACATTGCCACCATGTATGAATGAGTTCAGCTGGTGTTATATGTATTAGGATTTAAAGGAAAACAGGATAAATTCATATATAACATGAAAGCAGAACATGTAGCTGGCAGTCCTATGTGATGTATTTGTTGCCAGAACATTAGACCCCAGATGAGAGATTGAATGTTTGTTTTATTTTCATATATATGTTCATTGTGAACCCAAGCTGTCCATAGAATGATGCTCAGGCAGGTTACAGAAGTAAAATAAGAAAGAAAACACAAAATAAATCAAAAATATACAAACAAAACAGATAAAGATATTAAAGAAACAATAAAATTTTGAACAAATTGGGAAATGTTTATAATGTAGATATCAATTTTAATTTTTCATACTGATTGTCTCAGTACAAACGTATTTGGCTTAATGGAAGGTTATCAAAAGAGGGGATGATGCATTGCCAGTCTCAAGAAGGGATTCCAAAGCCTGAGAGCAGTCAAAGCAAAGGCTCCCTCTGAGTTTTCCACAGGTATGATTCTCATATTGATGGGACAGGGAGAAGAATCGCTTTCAAAGTTTTTAAAAGCTAGACAGGCTCATATGGAAGAGGATGATAATTCAAGTAATCCTGTCTCAGTCCATATGGGGCTTTGCAGGTCATAACCAGCACTATGAATTGTCCCCTAAAACAAGGTGGTAGCTACTTTATAAAGGTATTGTAACAAGTCCCATGAGTCCTATGACCAACCCTAGGTTACAGCATTAGAATGCTTCAATGTGTCACTAAAAATATCTCTTGCAAAATTAAAACATCCCTTCATCCAACTGTGTCACATTTCCATCTCATGCTAAAGGTATTGTTGAGATGCTGAATATTTGCCTAGTCTCAGTTGTGGACAAATAAATTCTATGTTCAGTATAGACAAGACAGAGATGCATTAATTACTGCAATGGAAGAACCTTCCTTATTTGAAATAGCATCCTCCTTGTGTGCTTTGCACTTTGAGTGTATTGGTGCATCTAGTTGTGAGCCCATGCTGTGCAGATGCAAGTTGTGGCAGCCAGTGCTTCCACGACAGTGGGGTGGTGAATCTGCTCTGAGTTTTTGTCTAAAATTTAAAAGCACTGTCCAGGGCCCTCAGCAGTATTGCCAAAATAAGTTCAGCACTATGGAAAGTTCCTTTAAATATTGAACCCAAACCTAGAATGGATGCACCACTGCGCTTACACTGGGAATAAGCAATGGCCGGGGTATGTTTTTTTAACAAAGCTGAGACTGGTGCACTATCTGTGTATGTTCCTTCAAACATTGGACCACTTTCCTTAGTTATATATTGAGTAGATTACTGTTAACACACACTATGTATTTGGAATGTGTTAAGGATATGACTTAATGCATCTGATGAAGTGCATCATAGTTCACAAAAAATTATGCATTAGCACATTTATTAGTCTTTATATTGCCTTGATGCTGTGTAATTTTTGTTGCAGCAGGTCAACATAGAATAGAAAGTTTAGATTGTCTGCAATACTGTTACCTGCTATAGCTATTAGGATACTGTGACTTCCTTCTTAAAACAGCATTGATGGTTTCTGTGCACAGCAAAATTCTAGTGATTACATATAAACTGCTGAATGGTGTGAGCTCCAATTAACAAATGGACTACCTTTTCTAGCATGAATAGATTAGGTACAATGAGAGGCCTCTTTGTTCTTCTAGAGACAAAACAACTAATGTGAGATGAAGGCAGTGGCATCTGGTGTCATCCATGCCAGTGGTACAAGTGAAGTCACTCTGAGTTTGTCAGAATTTCAAAGGACATACCTTAGATGCTGAGCCTGTTTTGAGGATAGGATTAAACACTTTGACTAGCCCCTTTAAAGTATGGAGTAAAACTTGTAACAGATTCATTGCTTCCAAGACAGTGAGCTGCCATTGGATGTGGGAAAGAGGAAAAACAAAATGTACTGTATTTGCTGGTGTATAAGACTCACTTTTTTTTTGAAAAAAAATACTGTTTGAAAATGGGTTGCATCTTATAAACTGGTGTGTCTTACATGTTGGCAAATAGTATTTGTCAGTGTTTAAGTAGGATGCGTCGTATAAACGGGCGAGTCTTATACATGGGCAAATACAGTATGCTTTAAGAAGAATGCAAGACTTCAGGAAATCCATCTGACACTTATTTTGATCAATTTCCTGTGACAGACAGAGGTCTAGTTCTGACAAAATCTGAAGGTTGTCCATGCCTGCTATATGCTAAACAGCTTGAGAAAGTTACTTTTTTGGAGTGATCATGCCATTTGAGGGATTCTGGGAATTGTAATTTAAAAAATAATAATTATAACATTTCCAAGCTCCATAAAAGTTCCTCAGGTATTTTCTACAACTTTTGGGAAGTTAGATGTGGAAAAAATTGGTAGCTATCTTCTTGAAAGGTACCAAACAACTTATTTCCCATTTATTCAGGATGTGATTGCTACCACTTATACCTGAGAAAAGTAAATACCATATTTGCTGGCATATAAGATACACCAGAGTATAAGACGCACCCCCATTTATACACAAGCAAATACTATTTGCCAAAGTATAAAACACACTGGCGTATAAGACTCACCCCATTTTCAAACAGTATTTTTCAGGGGAGAAAGTGAGTATTGTATGCCAGCAAATAGGGTAAGTAAGGAACAAAATGTTCCAAAGTACAAATAAGTAGTTCTGGTTCAACATTTTAGCCAGATTTATTTAAATGGGATGAAGATGTGTTGGAAATTTGTCTGACCTGCATAGAATCATAGAGTTGGAAGAGGCCCATTGAGTTCAATCCTCTGCTTACTGCAGAAAATTCATCTAGACCACCTCCAGCAGATAACTGTCTAGCCTCCTTTGAACGTGTCCAGAGAAATTGCCTCCACCACCTCTCTAGGTAATTTGTTTCATTGCCAAACTGCTCTTACTGTCAACAAGTTCCTCCTATTGTTCAATCAAAA
Organism: Ctenosaura bakeri; assembly: GCA_948474755.1. Lineage (NCBI taxonomy): Eukaryota > Metazoa > Chordata > Lepidosauria > Squamata > Iguanidae > Ctenosaura > Ctenosaura bakeri. The sequence continues at coordinate 9,851 of CAOLHI010001718.1, read as the reverse complement.
TCCATCCTCCCATAACTTAAAACCATTAGCCCAGAGAACAAACCTGTATCCTCCTCTCTGTGACAATCCTTTAGATATTGAAAGATTGCAATCATGTCACTCCTCAATCTTCTCTTCACCGGGTTGAACATGCCCAACCCCCCTCAACTTTTCCTCACATGTTTGTTCCCCATACTTCTTAGCATTCTTGATGCCCTTCTTTGAACCAGCTCCAGTTTGTCTTTATCCTTCTTAGGCATGCAGAATTGAACTCAGTATTCCAGATGAGGATACACTAGGACTATAAAGCAAGTGTAATTAGGGTGAAAAGAACAAAGAATTGAACTGCTCTGTAAGCCAGGAAAATAAATACAGACATGGTGATTTTGTGTGGAAGTCTGTGTGATCTAATGTTCTTTGCTTTTATGAAGCCTGTCCTTTTCCTTCCATCTTATGTGAGAGTGCTAAGGTGCTCTCCTTGAACTCTTGAGATTGGTGGTTAGACTGATAATTATCTCAATCTATTCATATTTTGCTGTAGAGTACTTACATTAAGCTGAATGTTACCCATTTTATTTCCACCGCAGCGGTGTTTACTCTTTCTGGCAGTGTAGGGTGAAAATTACAAAAAGTGTTTACCTGATAGAATTGCAAGTGGTGTAGCCTGTGCTTCTTTCAGAGTGCATTTATGCATGTGTGCATTGTTCAATAGGTCATAGTCATTTGTGCCTCCGATATCAACCAAATTTTATGACTGAAATGTTTAGCCCTGTTGAGAGTTTAACTATTTGGTGCAGGCAAATTTATTCTGTATATTCAGTGATATGGCAGAAAAACATGGTAAGCAGGTAATCAACAACTGTTGTGTAAGTACATAGCAGACCTTTGAGAAGTTAATTTTTTGGACTACTTTCACCAGACTACATATCCATCCTGATCACTGGTCATGCTGGCTGTGGGATTCAAGGAGTTATCTCCAAAAAATTATTTTTTCAAAGGTTTGGCCACAAGAAGCTCCCTCATACCAGGTCAGATTATTTCAGTAGGTATCTCAGCAGTGGTTTGAGCATTGGACTATAACCTGAAGACCAGGATTTGATTCCCTGCTGGGCCATAGAAACCTACAGGGTGACCTTGGGTGTGTCATTCACGCTCAGACACAGAAAACCCTGTGATAGGTTTACCTGAAGGTGGTCATAAGTTGGAAATGATTTGAAGGTACAACAGCAATCTTAGCATCGGCTGCTCTGGCAGTGGCTCTCCTAGATCTCTACCAGAAGCCTGAAACATCACCTACTATCTGATTGCAGAAAATGGACCTTGACACAGGCTGTGTCCACTGAACTGTGGCCCCTTCCACTGTGGGCAAAAATCTGTGGATTTGCAAAAATCCAGATTATTTTTAGATGATTCCTGTTCACTCTCTTGTTGTGTATTTTTGGCATGCAACAGCCAAATAAATAAATTGAGCTCAAATCACTTTGTAAAACAAATGTAATCAACCACCATTAAGCAATTAAATGCACCAACAGGAACCCTCTGTAGGAACAGTTCAGTAATATCCATAATGCAATTCTCCTATGACTGTTAATAGCTGATAGTGGAACCAGCTGGTTGTTCCGTAGCCAGGAGTAGGCAACCTGATTAAAATAATACTAGGGGTTAGAACTGACATAAGTCACAACAAGCATGACCAGTGGTTGAAAATGATGGAAATTGTGATGCAAGGCCTCAGTGGAGGACCTGAGTGAAGCCTGTGGCTTCAGCGTTCTCCCAGGGAAGGTCCCAACACTTCAGCAGCCAGCTGGCCTTGTGATTGAGTGGTCCCCCAGAGGCTAATGAAAGCACTTGGGTGCTTACCTCTGCTTTAGATGGGCATCCCTTGTGATAACTGAATTGAGTGGTTGAAGGTACTCCAGAACATAAATTCACCCTATTCCAAGTATCTTAGAAGTCACAATCTGCTCTGAGGCCTAGGAGTTCTCCCTTCTTTTTACAGTTTCTGCTTATCACTCTCAGCACTTAGAAATAGCTTCTGATGCCATAAAGTTTCTGTCATTGGGGAGAAACGCAATGCCCCCAATACATGACTCTTTGGATCTGGGCCAAAGTTTGGACACTATTTAATAAATATAACTTCTATGAATGTAGGGAATTGGAATGATTCATTTTAATAATTAAAACAAATTTCCTATTTGAGTGTATTCAGTATATGTCTTTCCATCTCAATCCCAGTGGAGCACTGGAGACCTGTTTACATAGCTTCATTGGAGGGCTTGGATGAAGCCTGTGGCTTCAGCATTCTCCCAGGGAAGGCTCACCCACCTCAGTATTGAGCTAGCCTTGTGATTGGCTGACTTCCCAGAGGCTAGTGAAAGCAGTGCACAGGGGAGGAGATGGGTGCACTAACCAAAGAAGGATGGCACTTCCCTATTCTTTGTACCACCCCATCCTGCAAACAGGCCTCCCAGATAAGCCACCCTTTCTTTTCAATTGCTTAAACAATGATTAGATTTTAGGTAAAGAGTACATCAACATTTCTAATTCTAAGTGAAGAAGTTCTAGATGTCAAAAAACCCTCCCCCCCACAATTTTCTAAACACCAGGTATGATAAAGGTTAATTTCTGAACCACAGGTTAATAAAACTGTGTGAGGATAATATTTATGTGAATACAATTCCTTGTTCAAGTAAGGACTTTCCAGTCTAGATGTCAGTACTGGATACCAAACTATTTTTTACACCCACACACTAAACATGGTTATTTGAAAGGATGTCTCGTTTAAGTGAAACATTTTTAGTGAAGAACAGTGCTACCTTCAGAATCTAGAGGAATCCAAGGGCAAGATAGCTTCAGTGAGCCACCATTCTCAGAATCTGAGTCTGCATTCTCTTCAGCTCTATTGCTGCCACTCCTCTTCTTCCCTACCATTGCTACCACTTGCTTGTTTGCCAAGCAAACATATGGTGAACAAGCTGCCAGTGACATCTACTGCTTCTCTTTCATAATAGTACTGTATTCTGGGCCGGAACAAAAGCCAGATAAACAAACGGGTCCCAGTCATGAAGAGGAAAAGAAGCTCCAGGGGGCTTTTCATTGATAACCTGCTGGAGTGTGGTCCCTTGGCAGTTACCTCACTGTGCCAACCCTTGATACCAGTCTTCATCCAAAGAGTTTTCATAGAGAAGGCTTAGGATTTGGGACCATCAGTATACAGGTCTCCAACCAAAATGTATCTTCAAGTTTCCACTTTGAAAAAACAAATATAAAGTTGGCCTGCAATATCTCTCATCAAACGTTCAGGCCTAAATCCAATTGTTAGTCCCACAGAGAGAAAACCTGCTGCATCAGTAGAACTTTGCACCCTCCAAGATTTTACAGATGAAAATGGGATGCATGTGATCAAGCAACAACTGAGGCCATTTCCGCACTGGAGTGTTCTAGCGCTATGATTCCACTTTCAACATCCTATGGAATCCTGGGGTCTGCAGTTTGGGGGGCAGCCGGCTGGCCCCTCTTGAAACTGTAAACCCCAGGATTCCATAGGATGTTGAAAGTGGAATCATACCACTAGAACACTCTAGTGCGGAAATGGCCTTGAGTGCGGTCAAGGTGGGAAAAGTTATTAATGAGCAAGAGCAAGCAAATAAGGAGATGGTTCAGCAGTTTGCTTTTGATTGAGTCTAGAGGCAAAGGCAAGATTCTGACACACATACTTCTCCCCCTGCTGAGTTATTTGAAGTGAAACTACTTTTTCACTTTGAACTCGGTTTAAAGCAACTGAAGTAAGCTTAGGACAAAGGGTAAAGTAGGAAGAGGAGAGGGAAGCTGGGACATTTTCAAAGCAGGGCAAAAAGTGAGACAACAGACGGTTAATTGGGGCTGTCTCTGCCAAATCCAGAAAGTTGGAGGGTATGGAACATACATAAGTATTAACAACTCAGTTCCCATTGAATCAACATGCCTTATCCTGTTAGGACTAACAATCGGATTTAGGCCTATGAAATGTTATGGGCATCTTTCTTCTTCTTTAGAAGTCAAGGCTGGATTTTAATAAAGTTAAAACAAAAAAAAAACAGTAGGTTGTTATGATATTTAACATCTTTCTCTGAAAGAAAGGTTAGTTTTCAGTGCAATTTACACTCTTTTCTTCTGTGCCCTCATGGAATTATCAGCATAAATAGTGATATCATAGCTTGTAATTAAAGTCAATGCCTTTATGTATTTTCTTTGCCAACAAGATACCTAAAGTGTTAAAAATGGACCTCTTGTTTCCATGAAACTTTTAACAGCCTGTGAAATCCTGAATTTGTTTTTTAGTGCTAATGCCACTCAGTAAATAATGATTAAAGTTATGGGATATTTTTGGCCTGGGTCAAGTGCTCTTCAAGGAAAAACATGCTAATGAGTGGAAATATAAGTACACTGTCGAATGTCAATGACTGCTGAATAGCTGTGGAATACATATTTTCTAAGGCTTTGCTGGGAAGGGCTGACGTAATGTCATACTCAAAGCAAAAATCTGAGTTGATTGGTTTACTAGTAGTAATTTCAGGGAACATGTTTTGAGCAAAAGCACCATTGGTATTCATGTTATGGTATACAGAAGAATTAATTAGCATTTCTAACTATGCCTACTAATTAGTTCTTCTGTATATTGTAACGTTAACACTAATGGCTTATTAGGATTTTAGCTGTACTTTAAAAAATAAATAAATGTAAGCTGCCTTGGATCCTATGCAGGGAGAAAGGCAGGATATATTGTACTCCCAGTAATGGAATAGTCAATGATATGGCTAAGTCACATTCTTCAGGTTTATTTGTCAATTAGAATTCTCTAGTCCAGACAATCTGTTTCTTACTAATTTTCAGTTTTCACTTTTTTAAGGAAAAATAAAACTTATCTTTGCTGTTAATACTCTTAATCATGCTCTTAATGTCTGTTTGACACCTATATCAGAACCAGGAGTGTAACTTTTCTCAAAGTTTTCAAACCAGTAATTTCCACAGTTTTCTTCCCACTGCTAGAAAGTCTTAGAGAACCACACAGTTTTTGCATCCAAACTTATAACTCAGGACTTATTCTGCATAAAAATTTCATGTGATTGTTGTGCACAAAAGACAGCATTTTCTGTGTGCAAAATGATGTTTTAATTCAGAAATATTCCTGTGCAGAACATACTGTTTACTGCACAGAAAATTACCCATGTATAATTTGTAACATAGAATAAATCCCCAATGCCAGCAAAAAAAAAAAAAAAGTTATCATTTCTGTGCTGAAATATTATTTTCCACTCAAACTACTGCACTACACAGTCTTACATTACTTTCTCTTTCTGCTGCTGCAGAGACTAGGACAGAAAGCAGTGGCTTCAAATCTCAGGAAAAGAGATTCCACCTACACATTAGGAGGAACATCTTGACATTACCGGAAATTCATTGGAAAACAGTGGTGGAGCTTGGAGTGTGGGGAGGGGGTGAGAGGGGGACAGGACTATGGCATGAGGGACATGGCCACTGTGCATGGGTTGTGGCTGTGGTATGTGGGGGGCATGGCTGCAGTGTGTGGGGGCATGGCTACAGGCTGGGATGCCCCAAAAAACATTGCCGCCCAGGGCAAACCACTCACCTCCCACCCCCACCTCCACCCTTATGCAACTGACAGAAGAATATGCTGCCCTTTTGGAGATTTTTAAACAGAGGCTGAATGGCCATCTGCTGGGTATGCTTTGATAGTGTATTCCTGTATGGAAGGGTGTTAAATTCTATGGTGTCTTCCAGCAATATGGCCCTATAGCCCTTTCCGCACCTTACCTGTTTCTGAAGCCAGTACATGGGGATTCAGGGAAAGCCTCTCCTGGGAGGGGAGCACTTCTGTCGTTCTTCCTTCTGCACTGGCTGCCTGCTGGATGGGAGGAAGCGCAATGGCTCCTCCTGTCCCTTCCATAGCACAGCCTGGCAGTTTCCCAGGCTGTGCTGGAGGAAGAAGCACAGACATTGCACTTCCTGCCATTCTGCACAACAAGTAAGTGCAGAAGGGAGGCAGGAGGACTGCGCAATTGTGTACCATTGATGGGAGAAACTCATCAATGATTTTATTCACGATTGCAATGTGTGGCCATGAGATTGCGACGGGATTCTGATGATGGTCATTTCTGCACTGGCCTGTTATAGCACGATAATTCCACTTTCAACATCCTCTGGAGTCCTGGGGTTTGCAGTGGGCCCCTCCTGAAACTGCAAACCTCAGGATTCCAGAGGCTGTTGAAAGTGGAATCATCGTGCTATCACAGGCTAGTGCGGAAATGGCCGATGTCATGCAGACCCATTGTCATGATCCGTAGCAATCATGTGGCCATTGCGGGTTGGGGGCAGTGTGTGGAAAGGGCCTGTGATTCATTTAAGATACGTAAAGGGCAGCACTGAGGCAGCAGGCACAATCTCCAATATATGTACGTTCAACAGATTATCTATTCACCCCAGAAATCTGTAAAGAGTTGCCATAAAGATCATAAAAACCAAGCATTAGAAATAATCCCCACCCTCATCCACAAAAATTTTGTTTCAAAACATGTTCCCCCTCCCATTTGTGCTCCTTCATAACCAATTGCTGTGAATGAATAAAATCAAGATCAGAACTAGTGTAGTGTATTATTTTGAATATTCCAATATGACTCTGGGGACCAGGGTTTGAATACCTGCTCAGCCCCAGAAGCCCCAGTGACCTTTGGCAAGTCATACTATCTCAGCTGCAGAGGAAGATAAAGGCAAACCCCATTTAACAAACCTTTTGATAGGTTTGCCTTAGGGTCACCATAAGTTGAAGAATTTTAAAGGCACAAAACAACAAACAAAACCCAGGATTTAGGATTACATCGTAATTTTGAATTGACTTCTGTAAGACCATTTTTCCTCTAATATATAATATATAATATAATACTGAAATCTTCACTGAACATTCACATTCCTTGGAAGAACAGATTGTAGAAATTTGAAGGATAAGTGCACAATTTATTAAATCTCTTTTGAAATGTTTTGAATATGCTTTAAGCATTTTAACTATGTTTAAGTACGTTTTATTAATTTCTTTTTAAATTTCGAAAACTAAGCGTTTGGGTGGTATCTTCTTAGATTATTGTAAGCTGTGTTGCATCTCATTTAGGAGAAAGGCAGGATATAAATTAAAACAACCAAACAACCAAACAAACAAATAGCTTGTTATTTCTTCACTTAGTAGGAAGATGTGCTCAGATTTCTGACTGGGTTCCTAGAAGAATGTGGATGCAATGATAAACCATATGTAGCCAAGGCTGTTGGAGCTTTCTAATTCTGAATTGTTCAATGGCTCACAATTTTGTGTTGTGTGGTGTCACCGTCTCCTTGACATGACAGATTATGAGAGCCAATACTCTTACTGATCTTCCATCATTTCGCTATAGATAAGGTTCTGCCAACAACAACAACAAAAAAAGTATATATATTTTTCAATGCTAAGTTGTGTCTGCCTGCCTCCACAACTTTTCAACCAGTTTTTTAATCACTTGGAGGCCGATAACCATCAAACGCTGTTAATTTCCAACAAATTATCTAATCCAGATGGTTGAACAATCTGGATAAACACTAGACCCAATAGGATCATAAAATAAATAAGCATGAAACGGTTTAAGGTTTCAGCTCTCAGCTCACCTAACCTAGGACCTCTGCAAGCTTCCCATCTTTCCAAACAGGAAAATGTAAATATGGTAATATGTAGCACGTGTTTGCAACAGGATCGGCTTTCTGCTAGTTTGCATGGCAAAAGCCCACACACATAACTGCCTCCAGGGAGATAAACTTCATTTAGACTAATATGTTAATCACGAACCAGGCCTAGTCTCATTTTCCTGCTCTCTAACCAGTACTCAAAAATTATGAATAAACAACAGGATATATGGTTGTGATTCAGTAGAATTTGCTAGATTGTCTGTACATTGCAAGAAACAGGACAATAAGAATGCCAATAATTTTAGAAGATGGGAAGGGGTAAAGCAAAATCTAAAAATTGTTTGCAATTGGGAAAATTTTAACATTACAATGTATGCAAGTTTTATTTTCACCTCTAATTTATTTGGAATTATATCTCCAAATGTCTGCTCATAAATATGGTGGATGAATTTGCAGAACTGGAACAGCACACCAGTGATAATCATTACTACTAAGTGAAGAGATGTTGTTTTATTTATGCATAACAGCCAAAATAACATAACCTTTCTTTTGTGTCCACTTCCACCAGACATATTTATTTCTTTGAGTAAACATGCATGGGAATGAGCTACATGTTATGTCAAGCTAACTCACAGTCTGTGGTTGGTGTTTGAATTCATTACATTTTTCAAACATCTGTCAAGTCCTTTGCACCCTGATTGTTGTCCTTTAAGGATCTGTATCCTTTTATCTTATAGGATCACATGGCAGTTGTTTTGAACAGCTAATGGTTTTCAGATGGACAAGTAACATTTTTAAAATGCAATTTTCTGCATAACCATGGTAATAAAAATGCTATTTTACCATGAAGAGAGGAACCAAAAAGCTGACCAGGATGAGACCAACGGATTAATGTTTTCAAAAAAAAAAAAATCATTCGGGTTCACTTTTGGATGGCTTCTACTGACTTGGAAGCAAAGTAAGGAACACTTTTGTCTTGAAGAAACACTTGCGTGCACTTCCTCACAGTACATGGCTATTCAGAAATAAGCCCTATGAGTTCCTTCCTAAATAATAGGATTGTAGCCTGAAGCAATTTGAGTGGCCAGAGTAGGAAGGATTTAGGAAATACGTTCTGGTAATTTTTTTTTTTGGAAAGACAAAAGTCAGAAATTTTGATGAACTCTTCCTTACTTTGTTTCCTCAAAAAGAAAACTATATTGTAGTAAAATGAAATGGATTAATTTGTGAGATTAAAGATAGGAAAGCATTTGTGTTTCTTTTAAAATTCCTAGTTGGGGCGAGAGGGAGCAATAGATGGATAGATAGACAGATGGATTATTTGTGGCAGTAGCAACATTTGTTCAACACTGGGCTCCTGAGCAAGAAAAAGATATACTTAACTAGCAAAATGTCTTTTTTACGACAGGGAAGGGCTTGTATATTCAAGGGCCTCCAGGAACACCAAAGACACATTATTTTTCTCAGTAGGACTCCTCCCTGTGGGAACTAGCCATGCCAACCTGCCTGTTAAGAGCCATTGGCAGGTTTTGCCCCTGCTAAAACATTATCCTCAAGAAGAGTGATTCATTGTTCTTTACAGCACTGAATGGCAGTGTTCTCTTACACAAGAAATTAAAGGGGGATGTCTGGAGATACCATCAGTGCAAGCCCAGCAACTAAGAATCAAGTCCACTTCTGGAAACATAGTTCCTAGGATTCTGTCTCCCAGTCCAGCTAGAACATATTAAGAGAAGGAAATGTCAGGTACTTATTTATGTATTATAATATACAAGGCAGTGTATAGCTAAAGTGGCATAATTCCTCACCATTCTGTCATTTACAAACTTCCAGATACTATTCATCATGAAACTTAGACGATCTTTTTTCCCCTCTCATCAATATGACAATATGGAGAGTCCATTTGGTCAGAGATAACTCTCTGCCAAATTTCAAAATAAAACCTTGACAAACTCTGAGATAGTAATTTTAACATATTACAATAAGATGTCTGGGTCTCCAGTTTCCAGCCATTTTAAATGTACACCCAGAACCTACCTTTAGCCTGTCCTTTAATAATTAGTATAATGAAGATGCTTTGTTTGAGGTGAGTGTATAAATGTACAGCTGTTGTGCCAGTGGAACATTTTCTGCCTTAATATTATAATCCAGGGTCATCCAATGAAGCT